>VXBT01005405.1:241448-580857 GCA_013400235.1 Oriolus oriolus | reverse complement strand
TTTTGGTTGTTTTGTTTTCTTTTCTCTTCTTTTCTTTTCTTTTGTTTCAAAAAAACGTTGAAATATATGACAAATTAAGGATATTGCCGGGGAGGAGGAACAGGCCCACCCCAGCCTCCTGAGGAGCATGTGGGCCAAGTGGCACAATTCTCCAGAGGGACAGAGAGATATGAACTGGCAGATGTTGCTGTTGCTGAGCACCCGCTCTCCTCCTTTGCCCCTCTCTGCAGTGCAGTTTAGTTCTATACCCTATTAAACCCGAGGCCAGCTCTGATTTCAGTAGCGCTAGCTAAAAAACCATACATTTTCATTATGAGCTAATGACTTTTGGGATTTTTTCCTACCTTTTTTCCCCTCCCTCCTTCTCTCCATTTCGCACTCCTCCCCCTCCCCCTTCTGCCGCCTTTACTGTATTGACAGCACAGTGTGGACACTTGCACTTCATCTAACCGGCTTTGGAGATCATTTTTGCGTAATTAAATTGCTTTATTAACCCTGATGCCTTTTAAATGCCTTTGTAACTTGACTCCATTCCCCTGCCATGAACTTTTAATTGTGCTGAAAATGCCACTTTGACTACGCTTTATGTTGGTCATTGAGCTCATGTCAGATTTTCACTGGTGCTTTTCTAAGCTGTAGTCTGATTTCTCTGATTTCTCTCCTTCTCTTTCTCCTTTTCTTTGTTCTGTTTTATTTGTTTACATTCCAGGTATTAGTTAATATTGGCAACCATTTTGATCTTACTTCCAGTATATTTGTAGCACCAAGAAAAGGGATATATAGTTTCAGTTTCCACGTGGTCAAGGTCTATAACAGACAAACCATCCAGGTGGGTTCTAATCTAAAGAAGGTGCTGTCTTTCCTTTTCTTTTTTTTTTTTCTTCAAATGCTCATATCTAGACTCATATTTACAAAAACAACAATTGAAGAATGAGACTGTGGGTTATTGTTAAAGGGGTCTGTATATATGACAGAAATCACATATTGCCTATTGCCTTATCTTAATTCAACCTAGATTCTAACCTGTACAAGTTTGGTGATGTGCACAGAGCAAAAAAATCATTGAGAGTATTGAGAAAACTCAGATTCTGTCTCTTTGCACTTTCTAGGTAAGTTTAATGCAAAACGGCTACCCAGTGATTTCAGCTTTTGCAGGGGATCAAGACGTCACCAGAGAAGCAGCCAGCAATGGTGTCTTGCTCCTCATGGAAAGAGAAGACAAAGTGCACCTCAAACTGGAAAGGGGTAACCTCATGGGAGGGTGGAAATATTCAACCTTTTCCGGCTTCTTAGTCTTTCCACTATAAAAGAAGGCCAAATAGGAGACAGATCCATGAGCCGGAGCAAGGATTCAATCGTTAATGACACCCTGAACTTGGCAGCACATGACAATATTTTCAGTCACCCCGTCAGACTGTCACGGTAGAAGAATGATAACCTTCTAAACTCCAACATTTGCTTTGAATATTGACAATTCCTTGGAACCTGCGCCTCTAATTAGTTTTAGACGACAGTGATCTTTAGGAGAAATGAAATTATCGACCTAAGCAATTTGTACCTGTGATTGTAAAGTCAATTTTGGATTTTATTGTTGGGATCATTGACTTTCTTATTCTTTTTATTTTTTTCCTCTCTTTCGTTTTTTCTTCCTTTTCTTTCTCTTGTTGTTGTCCCAATGAAACAAATAACTCGGACCACAGAATCGCTTTGTCAAAGACTCACTCCAGAGCCAGAAGAATGGAGTGTTCAGCCCAATGAGGTGTTCTTTCCATGCTTTATTTCCTTGTGTTGTATAGCCTTAAGGAAAAAAGAAAAAAAAAAAAGGAAAAAAAAAAGGAAAAAAAAAGAATGGCTTCAGTCTCAGTCCTGTATTTTTCTGGGGGAGGGGGATTCTGGACATTACTGTGTCAAGAAGTGCTTTATCCAGTGAAGCAAAATTTGCACGATTGGAACCTTATTTGTGTTGTTCGTGTTTTTCATCAACTTTTTATTTTTCCTGATTTTCGTTTCTGTGTGCTAAAAATGTAAGCTAGATTGATCAATAAGACAAAACACAGCACATATATACCCTGTAGCTCTAAGTAAGCTAACCAGTGAACAATTCTGTCTGCACTTTCCAGCTGATCTTTATAGACCTATTTAGAGAGAGAGAAAGAGAGAGAAAGAGCGAGAGAGCTACATGAGCCTTCAATTACAATCTGGAAACCGTAAAGGAACTGACATTTCTGAATTGTCCTGACATTTCTAGAAGCAACAGTGGAGGCTTTGAATATCCTCTCCGACCATACCCTAAAATATATCCTTTCTTTGCATTACCATATTTTGGGTGCTTTTATCTGATATTTATTTGATATATTTGTCCACTAATGCTTGAGTACACATTGTGGGAGCACAGAGAGATGGCAGAGCAAACTCTTCCTCTTCCAAATTAATAAAACCATCTCCACTTGAGCTGTCCATGGCAAGTACCGAAAGAGTAGACACAATCATCTTTGACAGCCTTGGGGAGAGGGGCCTCAGAGGATCAGCAAATGCTCCAGAAATTGGCACAGGTGCCATCCATATATTAGCTGTGTGTGCTCTTCCCAACACAAATGGCGTCACAGTTCTAGGGGTAGACTGACATCGATATTCAAGGTTGGGAAAATTATTATCCCAATCAACAAGAAGTAAAATATCAGGCCAATGTCAATTGTATCCTTTTGCCTCATTCTCAATAAACAGATCTTCTTTCTTCAATTTTTTAAGTTTGGTTTTTTGGTTTGCTTGGGTTTTATTGTTTTTTTATTTTTTTAAGAGTAGTTTACTAGACAGTATGCTGAGGAAAATCTTGTTAGAGGACATCCAGAAGGAATGTTTATTTCATAGTATTTTTATCTTCATTTATTTAATTTTAGATATTTCATTTTGCCATTAATCCCCCAAGGGCGGATGTGCAAAAGAATTTATTTTTGTCGAATTTACTCCTCTGCCACAAGCAAATATGGCACAAAGGCATTTGCAGGAAATCGGTGGTAACTACATTGTATTTCAAAATTATGGTGGACATGTCATTTTCACTGTAAATTTATCATTAAAGGGACAAAATTAAAGTCATATATTCTTAAAAAAAACCTTATCTGTGTTGCTTATATACCTCAGATGATTAAAACATAAGCCAGTCTAATATTTAATATTTTTGGGCATTTTCACCACTGATGTGGTTTGTTTGGTTTGCTGTTTCACTTTGCCAGTTACTGAATGAACTGGTTTCGCATTGTTGGTTTTTTTAATGGGTTGCATTTTCTAGTTCCCTTTGCGCTTTGGCATGACTGCAATATTTCTAGTTGCAAAATATCACAAGGCTACGTTTAAGTACAAGAAATAAAACCTGAGTCAGCAGCAACCTTTTTCTATTAAAATACAAAAAATACAGTTGTCTTAATGGTAGACATTGTAAAACTACTTTTTGTGTTTACAACTTGATCATGTCACTCAAGGAAACAGAAACTGAGGTGGGTTCAAGGTTCCAAGTTTTTAGTTTCTACAATATTTTTAATTTAAAATAAAAATACCCAGTAAAAATACTTTAAAATAAGAATTACTCCGTTTTATTTTAAAATTCTGCCTACCATAATCACATTCAGTGTTCTCATTCATTTCAGTTCACTTGGCTTGAATAAGGCAATGACATCTTAGTTCTGGCTCTCTCCTAAGCTAAATGAGGCCAGTGACAGTGTTTTCCTTGGAATTTATCTTGAAAGTTTCTTAGGCCATTGAAGCTGCATAATCTGAATATCTCACTTCATGTATTCAAGCTCAGTAATCTTGACCTTGATTCTTTTATATGTTTATATGATAACCAATCTTCTGAATTTAAAGAAGGTATCTCATATCCTTCTTTCCCTCTGCTACTCTTGAGTCCTTCATGCTAAGCTGTAGAGTTAGGACTCTTATATAAACAGTTAAAATAAATGGAAAATGTGGAGCAAATTCTTATTGTACACTAATTGCAATCATGATCCTTTTTTCTTTCTTTTATATTCTTTGCAATATTTATTTCCTTTTCCTTTTTAATTTTGCGTCTGGATTTGAGAACGTACAATCTACTTGCTATTGGAAACAGTAGAAATTTTGATATATTCATAAGGTGTTGATATCATGATATATTTTATGTTGGAGGGGAAAAAATGTACAACTGCAGCATTGTAGATTGCAGGAAACATGATGTGAGAACAATTAAAGGAGCCTCCCAGCACATTAGGAGTAGGCTTATAGATATTAATTTATATAAATAAATTGATTGGGTGGCATTCAGAGTTGGTGTAAATTTAACTTTGAGGGGCATCATGAGAGTCAGGAAGTGTACAACACATGGTCGTGAAGCAGGCCAGTGGTGCCATAACGAGTCTGGTTCCTGTGGGAGCAATAGCACAAGGTTCCTTCCAACACCTTTCAAGCTTTCTCACGAGCTGCTGTGTAACAGTTGCAAGATATTCCTATGAAGCCGCTGCCTGTTTGACTGCTTCCCTTCCAGGGAACAATCTGTACCCGTGTGTTTTTGGTGTTCACTGTTTTAGTACTTCTTCAGCCTACTTACAGCAGGGTAGAAGCCAGGAGCTGTATTAGGAATGATAAATTTTCGTCATATATATCATTGCCTTCCTCTGAGTTTTATATCCATAGTTTGAACACCGTCTTGCCGGAGAGCCTGTGTGCTCTCACCTCCCCCTGAGACAGTGGGTGTGATGGATGTGCAGTGTATCTCATTACGGGTCAGCATCTTGCAAGCTGGATCTGTGGGAGGAGGAGAGAGACAGAACATGAAACTAAGGAGTTGTTTTGAAGTTGCATTGTGTTTGTTGGCTGTGACTTTTTTAACTTTTAAAAAGAACACTTTGTTTTTATTGACCAAATTTGTTTCTTGGACAGTCTGTCAGAGTAGAAGATAGGCTAAAAGGGCTTGTTTACTGATGGAGTTATTCAGAAATAGCTGAAGGTGGTTTCATGTCCTTGTAATGTGACATTGGTTTCTGGAATAGGCAGAGTCACAGGTATCATTGTTTAAAAATAGCTCTTATAATTAATAGTCTGCTTCGATCCAGGATAACTTTCTAGTGTTAACAAGCACTCAAAAATCAGTGTCATTAATATGCTTCATTTTCGTGGGTAATGACTTGTCATTAAGCAGTTGTACATAACTAGAGAAATACAATCGATTCACCTCTTTGAATAAGTTGTTGAAAGGCCAAGGAATGTCTTTGAGTCATTGCATAGTTTCTAGATTTGGAACCACTCACTGTCTTGAGCAATTGTTCCAGGATCATGTATGGTGAGGAGTCATGCCCATTTTTAATCATGGTGGTAAATTATGATCCATTGTAAAATACACATTTTCTTAGTGTAGTGACTTCTTTTATTTGACATGATTTCACCTGTCAGAATGTTAAAACAGAGCTTTATAATTCCTGGCCACCTGTTAATTAAATCACATTTGAAGTTTATAAACGCCTGAGAATTTTTGATATCCATCACGGGTGTAGTTAGACACAGACTAGGTGGCTGGGCAGATGACAGACAAGCATTTAGATCAGCTGTTTATATAATCAAATATCAGTAAAATTGAAGTGTTCCATAGTGAAATAAATACACTGTCATTTCAGCTAAGAGGCTGATCTTTCTTGTTTCACTCACTTCAGTAAAGTCCATTCCTCTTATGAATGCACTTTACTTGAGTACCTCTTAACATTAAATTTACACCAACTTTGAATGTTACCCAATCAGTTTATTTACATAAATTACTTTGTATAAGCCTACTCTTAATGTGCTGGGAAGCTCCTTTGACTGTTCTCACATGATAATCCCTGTTGCACTGCTGTCATATATGTTCCCCCTCTAACAAAAAATATATCAGGATATCTGCACCTTATAAGTATACCAAAATGTCTTCTGTTTCCAATATCAAGTGAGACGAGCTTACGAAAAACATCAGTAGCATTAAGCTTGAATTGTATGGTTTGGATTTGGTCATGGTCTACTATTATGTTTGTTTAAAAATCAGTGACAGTAACCAGTGCAAACCCTTAGTTAACACAACTGTTCTTGGGTACTGAGGTATTTAAACACTAATCATACTTCTGCTAATATACGTAAAAACCTACAAATATATTTTGAATGCATGTTTTAAATCGATCCCCAAACCAGTCATGTTTATGATCTTATCCAACGTGATCATGACCTATTTTTTCTTATTTTCTATTATCAGAATAATTAAAGACCACTAATCATATTTTATGCTATTTGAGTGTCATAATGAAAATACACTTCACATACCAAGTATATCTAACATATCCTGTTTCTTAGGTCATATAGCTTAACCTGTTTAGTGAATCCTCTCTGCTATTCATCAGAAAAATCAAGCTGCCTAACTTGCTGGTTCCCTGCAGATCACATACGACAGATGGTATAAATAATGGCATAGCAAAACATAGAGAAGCAAATAATGAGTACAAATTCTGCACCAAAAAAAAAATATTTAAAAATCTGCATCAACAGAAATTCAGGTCTTATTGACAAATGCTCCAAAACTCACAAAATATCAAAGTTATGTTTTTAAAATAATCTTTCTGACTGATAGCACTTCCATTGTAATAGTGAAGTGTTATTTCTTCTGTGGGAATATAAAAAATAATTTAAATTGTTTTGTGAGATCAGCTGTATTAAAAGACTCTTGCTCAGCATATTGATATATTCATGCTATGTATTCAACCAAAACCTAAGTTCATCAATTAGTAAATAGCAGTTATCACGAGACATCCTCATTTCTGCTGATACACTTAAATTAATTGAAATTGACTCTTTGAAATGCTTTTAGTTCTCAGTGTGTGAATATACACAAAAGTGCACACACACATATACATACATGTACACATGCATGCAAAACACATTTTTAGCTAGGAATGGATTGAGAGAGCTGGTTTTTTTGCATACAGTTTTACCTTCCTTTCTCTGAAGCATTGGCACAACAAAATAATTTTTATTTTATTTGTTGTCATTCTATACCTAAAACTGTTTATCTTTGCTTGCATCTAAGAGTACACAGAGTAATAGCAAATTGCAGTATACATTTCAGTGTCTGAGGGCTTCCACAGTTTAGGTAATGTTAGGGTAAAGTGAAGCATACAGTTATTAATAAAAGACTCAGTTGCCTCAAGTTCTGTAGAAAGGTTTTGTGATGAATAAAACTATAGTGTTGTCTGGGAATGGCCTCAGAAAACACAGGGAGACCCAGCTGGAGGTTCAGCTTGTCCTTCTGTTGACACTAGATGGGAAACCTTTGATATATGTTATAACTGAAAGCAAACATGTCCCTGTACTTAGTGTTGCAACAATAATCCTTATATGCTGACTTAATTTTGATTGTGTTAATTTTCCTCTAAGGAGATGCATCATATTGTCACATATCAGAACTAAGAATACAGAGATTAAAGTGGATAAAGAAAAAAGAGTTTTCCAACTTTTTCGCTAGGAGAAATAACTTAGCACAGAATATGTGTTGCTCCTAAAGACTTTTGTGACAGTGAAAATACAGAAGAAATGATTTAGAAAAGAATCTTTGAAGTTCTCATTTATCGTTACCAACAGCAGAGTTTTTTCATCCCTGTCTGTAATAGTATGACTGGGAGTATTTTAGGATGGAGTTTAAGTGGATATAGCTGGACCTTCTAAGAGCTGGCTTCCTCCCTATCCAAAATTTTCTGTAGAGTTATGTGTTCTCATAAGAACTTACAGTCTCTCTAGATGAACCTGTCCTTTAACCCTGACTGTCAAGTACATCCAGTCGTACCTAATTATTTCACCTGGGTAAGGAAAGTATCCATTATTCTGCTTCTTTGCAATGTTTTCTTATACCACATGAACTGTGCTAAAAATATCCAGCAGAGAAAAGAAGATTCCCACTACACTTGCCTCCCTAAGACATGTTAATTTATCTTCTCTTGCCCTCTGTTACCCTTTCATGCATATTTGAAAGGCTTCTGTTGTTGAATTTTTTGAGTATTTCTTAAAATAATGCTTTTCCAGCTGTGTGAAAACTTGTTCGCACAAAATGATGACAGCTTTAGTTGACTGCTCACAAATTATCTAATCCCTCTGTTCCGCAGCCAGAACTCTTGAATAGAAGAACCCAATAGGATTGAGGAAAACATATACCTATAAATAAACAAATAAATAGTGGGAGATATGTAAATGAATCTGTGATTTTTGGTTACTGCTTTGATCCCATTCAGTCTGTTCTCCCTGAGAGAATGATTTGTGCAACAAAGAGACTTGGTACCTCTCTCTCTTTGCAGCCTGTTTGAAAATTATAGACCCTCTTGTCTAGGTGTTAGGGCATTAGTTAAAAATAACAAATGAGATTTTCAAGTACCTTTGTGATCCCTTGACACAAACACCTTGTGACAAAGAACAGTCTGTAGGAAGGGAAGAAATCTTAAAAAACAGAAGAGTTGTTAATTATTCTTTGCACAAATACAAGCCTCAAAAGCATTCGGGGACACATACGCACATACATGTGTGAACCACAGCTGTAAGCAACCGGCATTTGTATGTAAAACACTTTCCCAGAGTTCTAAATTTGATGCAAATAAAAAAAATACATCAAAATACATACGCAATTTATGTGGGATTAAAAGATGCCCATGCAATTAGTGATTGTACCAAACTTTATTAAGGACCGTGGCTCAATGCGGATGTATTACACAGTGTATTCCACTCAAGCATGGAATGATGCATTACATAACAAATATCTAAGCTATTCCTGAGAAAACGTTACAAAATTATCTTTACAGAACTATGAAAGTTGGAGATCAGATTGCAGTTAGCACAAATCAGACTACTGGACACGTTATAAAAAGTGAGATAAACACTTCATAAACATTTTTGTGTGTTTCTCTTTCCCTCAGTCAAGAAGTAGCTTACATCCTGAAAACAAAAATGGAATCCACATGCACTATAAAGCATGGTTCAGTTTCTACTGAGAGTAAAAAGAGGCTTGATTATTTGCCTCCATGTCCCCATCCTCTCTAAGGCATTTGCTTGTTACTTTTTTTATGTGTGCACTAATGTTTTTTAGAGCTTCGTAGGTTATGTCTGAACTAAATAATTGAAAGCTGATTAGCAAGTAAGTGCACTTTAATATGTTAAACCCATAAGCGACCAGCTTTCTTACCATACCACTGATTACCAGATTTCCTGAAAAGAAGGCTGTATTGGGTCTGTTGAAGACAGAGTTCATTTCCCCACCGCAGCGTGCACAGTGCAGTGCTTTGCACTGGTATCTAGAAAGGTGTTGAGAACACAGCAGTGTTTTGGCTACCAATGAGCACCACTGACACAACGTCAGAACTCTCCCTCCAGCATTCTGCCCCACCAGCAGAAGGCTGGGGTTCAGCAAGATCTTGAGAGGGGACACAACCAGGACAGCTGACCCAAACCAGCTAAAGGGATATTACAAAGCATATGACATCAGCTCAGATATANCTTTTATACACTCTTTTATATAGCTTTATATATTCCTTGTGCCTTTAGCTTACATAGTTATAATTCTTTAAGTTCGATAACTCCCCTTAGACCTAGTATTTTGTTAAGTTTAGAGACTAAACATTCTAAAACCCCAAAGAAACCAAGGTCCTCTCCAGAACACATTCTGTAAAAAAGATAGGCCCATCCAGGGGGAGGGTCCCTTGGGTGGGGGGTCTCACCCGAGTCCCTCATTGGGGAATCTTTGATAGATATGCTAATTTTTGCAAGGCATATAATTGTATACTCATCACTTCAGGGGTGGCCATTTTCTTCGGTGGGGACTTTGGGGTGCATTTTGATGGGCATTTCATCACACCTAAGGATCCTTAAATAAATACCAAGGTAAAAACCCTTTTTCCCTCCTAACTGTGTGCAGCTCTCTTAATTTTAAGACCAGCAAAAGGCATCATAGTAAATGGCCTTATCTCAATCTGCAAGGTTTTCTTCCTCCTCATTTTCTCTCCCCTGACCACCTGAGAAGGGAGAATGATAGAGCAGCTTAGTGGGCACCTGGCATCCAGCCAAGGCCAACCCACCACATAAGGCTTAAAGTGTCCACATCATGTTTAGAAAGAGCCAGGCTCAGGACATCTGTTGGATATAAGCTGTACTCTGTCCATGCCCACAGCAGCCAGGTGCAGTGAAAGAAAACTTCAGATGACATTTAAGCAGCATGGCCAAGTGCAGATTCAGTGTCTTGAGAGTAGTTTATTGCTGGGACAAAGATTACAAATCAGTGTATGCTTTCTTGTAAACAGTAAATGTGGTGAATGAATATGGACTGGAGAAGAAGTTCCCGGCTATATATAACTGCACAATAGAACAGATTTAATGACCTATTAAAAAAATCTCCCTAGGGTCTATCTTGATGTTCCTCTACTGAACTTGCTCCCCAGTGTCACTGTTTTTCCTGTACTGAGAAACCAAAACTGGGCAAGAGACTCTATATGTGGTCACAAATGCCAAATACAGAGGATCTCGATCTGCTAGCTGTGCTCTTGCTAATACATCCCACTATTCAATAAACATTTACTGCTGCAAAGCTGCTCTGTTGACTGGTGTTCAAACTTTTTACCCCAGGATCTATTTTTTTTTTCCTGCAAAACATTTCTGTGCAGTGAGCCCCAGACAATACTGCTGCACGTGACTATTTCATTCCAGGTTTAGGAATTTCTATTTGTTTTTGTTGTCTATCCTGATTTTCTGTCAGTCCCAGTCAGTTAAAGCCTCATTGAACAGCAGCCCTGCTGTTAGGCATGTTATCTTCTTCCTCTACATTTGGTTTCATTCACAGACTTGATGAGAGTGTGTTTTTGTCTCTCATCCAAGTAGCTAGTGAAGATATGAAATGGTAACAGCCCCAGTATTTATCAGTGAGGAAAGCCTCTAGTAACCATCTGGCAAGTGAATTTCAAACTGCAACACACTACCCTTGGATTCTCGTAATCCAACTAGTTTTCCATGCATCCTGTAGTCCAATCAGTTTTACGAGCATCTTGTAGTCTATGCATCCATTTCATATCTTTTTAGCTTGACTGCAAGGATAGAATTAGAAACTGTGTCAAAAATCATTATAAAGTCAAGACAAGTAACATGCCCTGACGACCACTTCATTTATCAGAGAGTGTAATCAGTTAGGTGTGATATTACCTTTGTAAAACCATTGTTTTTGATTGGTTTTTCCCAATCATCTTATGATTCATGTGCCTGTGAATGACTCCCATGTGCAGATTTCTCCATAATCTTTCAGGAGAATGCAGTGAGGCTGACCAGCCCCTAATTCCAAATTCTCTTTATCGCTCTTTGAATAATGATGTGACATGTTCCACTGTCTATTCACAAAGGCCCTCTCTGGATCACCCAGGTTTTGAAAGGCGATTTTGGCTAAGCTTCCTCACCAGCATCAGATGTATTTCATGTGATCTCATGAACTGTTGTAAAATTAATTTATTCACTCAACTGACCACTGACTAATCTTTTTCTACCATAGACAGGACCTCAATCTTCCAGGCTCTCCTGAAAAGCCAAAGGGCACACCTTATCAGTAAAAAGCTTTGGCAAACAAAGCTTTGGACACTGCAAACCCTTATCACAAGACCCCTCTATTTTTCCTGTCAGTATACTTATAGAGGTCTTTATTTCTGCCGTTCACATTCTCTGACAGTTTCACTCACAGCAGTTTTAGAATTCCTAATTTCATGTCAAATCAATATTTTTAATCTTTTTCCTGACTGAAAGGCTGCTTTCAGTCAGCTAAAGAAGACTGCATCTTATTTTACCCGTTGATCAGGTGTTCTTGTAGCAGAAACCTATCACAACAGCTTCCTCACTAGCCTCCCTTTGATACCGACCTGTAAACCCTCAGTTTGCTTGTGAACCATTTCATGGCCAAGCTCCACACATTCAAGCTGCTCTTTTACTTAGAGCACAGTTTGTCTTCCTGTCATTCCCAACCTGTACTTCTTAAAGAACCTGTTCCCACCCATTGCACTGCTCCAGCAATGTGAGCTATGCCCCCATGCTTCTGTTACTCTGCAACTGCCCACAGCTTCTAATTCCTCTGTTTTATTTTTTGTCTCATACTGGAGAAATTCGTGTCTAGGCACTATGGATATGTTCCCAGTACTGATGTTTTTTACGGAATGTGGAAGAACTTTTTTTACTGTGCTGACTCCCAGAATCCTTGCTCCCTATTAGGCCACTTCTCTTGGGGTTTGGTCTTCATCTTGAAAAATCATGTATAAAGGCTTTGTCATTTTGTGAACAAGGTTGTTTGCAAAAATGCTCTTGTCCCACTTCATCAGATGGAGACAACCATTCCTTATTCCTCAGAGATGGTCCAGTGGTCATAGGCACACAAACCCTGTGTGGGATAGGAGCCACAGAGGCAGGTATTGACACAAAGTGCACTTTTGATTCTACCTGAGCCTTTCCCCTTCTCTGAAAATATCGAGGAGTCACCACTCAAACTTTTTAGGGTCACCCCATCTTGAAACTCTTGGTTTTCCCCTGACTATCAGTACTCACATGGGCACATAGCAGGAGTTTATCTAGGGGCTGGCTGAGTCTCTGATATATTTCTACAAAATCCTGGATCCAGAATACACTAGAAATCTGCTTTGAAACAGGTAATAGGTGAAGAGATAAGGATATGAAGCTGGCATCCCCAGTACTAGCTCTTTGAGGCTTGTTGAGTGGAGAGAAAAATTTATGATTATATTCTCTGACATTTGGACAGCATCTCAGTGTTTCAGCACCAACTAATCTGACAATAGAAACAATGATGTGCTTTCTTCACTGATATTTTTACCATCGTGAATCTTTCTAGCACCTGAAAGTCAGGCAATTGTGAAGAAATGGGAATAACCATATGACAGAAGAGACAAGAAATGATATGAAATGACAAATTGAAGAACATGGGAGGCAAGAGAACAGAACTGACTGCAAGCAGGGATCCTTTTGGAAGGTGCTGTTAGGGCTGAAAATGATTTAGTGTAATAATAGATAGGACATGGGGGAGAGAAATTAGATGTAAAACGTGGTACAGGTCTTGAAATACTGGAACAAGGGTCAGAGACTAGAATTTTGTCCAAAGTGGAAAAGAAGGATTTACAGAATGAGAGACTTGAGGCAAAAGTTGTAACAAGAGAAAGAGAAAAGAAAAAAACAAATCCAGAGTGAACAAGGGAACAAACAAATGGGGTTTCTGGGCCTGTAATGCATCTGGTCAGACTGCAGTAAGAAGTAGGTATAGAGAAAGAGAGGGAAAGAAGCTGTGAAAGTATAGAATACAAAAACTACCTGGTAAGACAGGAGAATCATAGAGATGTCAGATACAGTCTGATGTGATTGTGGAGGCCCATGGCAAAAGGGACATAGCTTTTACAGATGGTTTCCAAGTTGGCAGAAAAAAATAAATTCAGAAAATAAAGGTGAAAGAGTTGAGGTTTTGTGTGTTTATCTCAAAGATGCATGGACCAGACAGAATTCTGAGCACTTCCTTATTTTTCTTTTCTTGCTTCTATTTATTTCAAGGGCTTTTTTACCCACTTGGTTTTTATCTACCACCCTTTCCATTTATGCTAGTTCTTCTCATTCTCTGCAAAAGGCTCACCAGTCCTACCAACTGTTGAAAATACAGCCAGCATGAGCAATTCCCTCTAACAATGCCAGTGGCAAGTGAACATCGCTTCCTAAGAACAAGTTTCTTTCCCTGACCCATCAAAAGATGCCATGGAACTCGTTTTGGGTCAGATAGCATGCCCCTTTTCTTTTTAGAATATTTCAATTTTCAATTTGAGGTGAAGGGAGCATATGAAAGAATGAATGTATCTTTAAACACTTTTTCATCCTTTTTTTGGGGGGATTACAACTTCTTAGGTGAATCTGTGATTTTGGTGGTCAGAAAACACAGTGAATATAAACACTTCCAAAGGAAGATGGGCTTACTAGAAGCCATCCTAACATCCTGCCATGGCACTAAGTCACTGCCAGCATTGCCTGTCCCTGCCTACCCCTTGGGACCCCCCCACCTGCCCATGGCTCAGGACCCCCTCTGAGCCCCAGGGCCATCAGCTCCTGCCCCAGCAGTGCCACAGCAGCGGTGGTCTCCAGCTCCCCGCAGGTTGGTCCTGCCTGGCTGTAGACCCTGCCAATCAGGCCTACCTGCAGGTCCACGTCCTGGCCCTGCCTTGTCCCGTTCCTGTCCCCAAGGAGGTGTCTTAGGCCTGGGGCTAAAGCTGCTCCTTCTTTCTCCCATTTGCCTGCTCCTGGTGAACCATGTGGGCCCCCCCCTGTCCTGGAGTCCTCCAGGCCCTGGGAGCCATTAGCCCCCTCAGTGCTTTGGCACACTCCTGGCTTTAGGAAAAATGCCAAAATAATCTCAGGTGATGTTTGTATGATGCTTGTTTCAACCCACACAGAACAAGCCACTTTCTCACCTCTGTTGCCAGCACTTGGCTACCCATATTTTTTCACTGGAAATTGCAGGTCATTTCCTCAAGAAGAAATTTTGGAAGTGTTGGGTATCATTAAACCATTTGGTGCATTTGTCTGGGGTGTGGCCTAACCTGTTCACCAACATCAGAGAGAGGTGTTTCATGCAGGAGCAGATGCAGTAAGGGAACTAGGTGTCTACAGTGAGCTATCGATCATTACAATGTGGGGAATTTGCAGGTACCCCAGGAATGAGGCTGTCCATGAGTGATCAAACTTTATTCACTCGTACATGATTGTTTAGATTTTCTTATTTAGGGAAATGGGATGTTTTTTTCCCCATGGAGTATTTCTCAGCTACAATTTTCATTCATCCCTCCAGAATTTAGAACATTGATTTATGAATTTTGGGTGCCTTTTAAAGGAATTAATTTATTAATATCAAGTCTTACTAACGTGAAACAGCATTAGATTCTGTTATTATTCAGTTCAGATGGGATTTATTTGCTTTTAATTGGAGCAAGTCAGGCCTAGGCACAGTGAATTGGTATTTTTCTATTCACTACTGCTGAAATGTCACCATTCCTGTAATTGGATTTATATATATTTTAAGGTCATTTGATCATCTTGCCAGACTGTATAGTATAGCTTATTGGGTTAGGAACTCCATTTATCCAGTAATCCAGTTCCTGAGATAATAATTTGTCTATGTATTAAAGTGCATCTTTCAGAAAAAAACATTATTATAATGATCTCTTCAGTAGGTGGCAGTGCTGGGATTAAAACTGTTGTTGCTTGACTAATATGCAAATTCCTGTGCCTGTTGGGATTTAGGGCTAAAAAGGTTTCCAGGGCATTCTCATCTTTGAATTTGGGCTCTAGTTTGCTTGGAATGCTGAAACTGTGGGCAGATTTATTTCTGCTGGCTGAGAAACTATAGAAAAATAGATCAAGTACCACAAGTGCCGTCAGTTGGCTCCAGAGTTATGCATGAACAAGCTAAAGCCATGGAAAACATATACCCGTAAAGCTCCGAAAGTAACAGTTTCTCCACTGCACATGACATAATCCACTTCAATTGCTCTCAGTAAAATGGTGTTGCTAGCTGAAATGTTATAGAGTCTGAATAAACAAATATTCAGAAATCTGAATCTCTATTCACATTTTAATTTTACATTTATTAAACTTTGTCAGAATCACTGTGGTATCCTTACATTGTGGAGGACTTCTCTATGTATGACACCACAAAGGACTCCATTACTGGGTTCTTGTGACTTCATAACCCATTCCTTAAATTACAATGAACATTTTTGACGATGATGGAATATACAAATTAGGAAGTTCTGATTCCTGATAAGGTCTAAAATAGAGATTTGTGTCACACCATAAAGTTTTTTACAAACAGTAAAATTTCTCAGAAGGTGTTTTGTCGGGAATCTCTTTAAAGGTCATACATCTTAATGGCACACATTAGATAGTCCATGAGGAATACTGCTCAGGAATACACAATAAATAGCAGTAATTCCCCATATCATTGGGGCTTTGAGAGAAAAGGAAGACTTCTCTTGGATTAGAGCAGGACTGCACCTGTGCGAGTAACAAAGGATGGTTTATTGTGTCAATTAAAATGTGTGGTGGCTGCATATCATTGTTTGTGCATTGGGAAAGCAGGGTAGAGAGGAATCTCACAGCTACATGGAAAGCAGTGCTGAGTAATGTATTCCAGATCACACACTGGAAGTAGTGATGTTAAATCTATGAGCAGCTAGGAATTCTCAGTCATCTTGGTGCTGATGACTTGTATTGACTGAGTACTTCAGGGAGACAGCAGTGCTATGGAGACAGCACCTATGGAGACAGCACCTTCTCTTTAAACACAGCCTCAAAGAAGAGGAATTTGGTAATTTTCATTAATAGTAAAGTGTCTATGGGAGATCTGGATTGATTCCGTGCAACGAGGAAAAAATATATTTATCACAACAAAGGAAAAAAGAACAAAACAAGAAAAAAACCTGGTAGTGTTTTTCAACAGTAAGAAAGTAGAATTCATTTCTCCTAGATGAGTAAAAGCCAGATAACTTGTGAATTCTTTTGGCAGAAAATGAAAAATATTTTATAATTAGAAAGAATAAAACAATATTGACATTTAGTGTGGCTTGTTTTTCAAAAAATCTGAAAAAAATGTTCTACTTGTAGCTAAAACATTTCCAAAGGGAATTGAAATATGTTCAACCACTTTGACGTTTAGGAAAAGTTTAGAAATGTTTAGAAAAAGTATATTTGGGAGTAAGTGAAATCTGTATTCTGAAAATATTGAACCTAAACTGGCAAAAGGACCCCAAACTCTTGTTCTTTTTAGGGAGACTTGAGGACCTAAGATCCTCCAAGATGATCCAGACTCCTGGGTGTACTACAGAGGTGACTTCCTTGCACCCAGGGTCTCAGTAGTCCAGTCCCCAGAATCAACAAACCAGTTTATGACATATCTGTGTACTGTGGTGTCTACTAAACCTCTGAGTCCAGAGATATCTCAGATTTCACAGCAAGGACTCAGCAACCATTTTTATGGAACTAAGTCAGGGTGTTTCAGTCTGTGCAGAGTAGCTGCATTGACTTACAGTGGCTCAGAATCAGTTTTGTTTTACCTGAGTTTTTACTGTCAGAAACTAAACACAAAAACATGAGTGTGATGACTTACTGTTTATAGTTAGTAAGTAGATACACAGAAAATCACTTTTTTATATAGTCAGAGGAGAAAATTGTACCATTACCTTTGACTGCATTTGACTGCATTCACTACGAGCAAGGTTCATAATTAATCTCTCTGAAAATTATTCCAAAACTATGTAATCTCATACCTAAATTAGTCTAAGGAGCTTCATTTTAGCCTACTGCAAAATATATTAAAGTAATGGAAACAAGAGAATTTACTATCTACTTTATACTCACATTCTGCAAACATTTGTATGAACCACAAAGCAATGGAAGAGAGAACTCTTGCAAGAAATATGCTAACCTTTTCTAAGACAAGAGATGTCACTTTGAATCCCAAAGGTATTAGAATTCTCTCAAAAGAAAAAAAGTAGCCTTCTAAATCCTATTTGTAAAATGAAAAGAAGTTGCTAAAAGAGTTTCCATTGGCTGGAATAAAGTCTTGTTCTCTTCAATACAAGTAGTGATTTCAGATCTGCTGGAACATAGGTCAGCTGCCTACTGCTCCAGCAGACTAAAGAGGAAGAGGCAAAACCTGATGCTTTTTAAGCTCTTGATTTTTTTACTGTGTCATGCAGTGAGGGGATAAGTTTTGCCTTCTAGCAAGAGTATGTCTCTCTTAACTCATGGATGACCTGAGGTCTTTAGAGACATAGACACCATTGTAGAGTCACAGCTTCTCTGCAACATCCCTTAAACATCTCGTCCTAATGGCAACTCCACCTCCCCAGAAGCCAGTGGCCTGAGTGATTCTACCTAACTCCAGTCTCAAGAGCCTCCTGAAACCAGAGAAAATGAGCCTGCATGTGTTAATGCTGAGTTTGTCAACATCAATTCAGCATCAGGATAACCTCATGGGTTTTCAAGTTTCTGGGGGAAAAAAAGGCTCTTTTTTTCCTAAATAGTCACATTTTTGAATAGAAAATCTTCAAACACAGTTTTATTCTCTTTTTTCATCCTGCTTTGCTGGCTAGATCATTGTCAAAGTGGGACCAAAAGAGAAATCTTTGAATTGAGCATTAGCTTGAAAAGATTGAGAATTATTTCAAAGATTCCTTTTCCATATGGCTCTGTCTCTTTTGGAACTAAAATTTCTTTTAAAATTTCTTTCCTATCTTCCCATTAAGAGAATGTGCCAAAAGAATGATGTAGTTTATTGAACTGACAATCCCACAGGCACCTGTGTCTATTTTGATTCCTAAATAACAATAATTAAAAGTGTAAGATCTTTCCTTCCTGGTGTTTAGTTTCATAAATTCAAAAGGGCAATGTCTTACTCTCTTAGGAAGTTTTTACTCTCAAACAGTCTCAAGCCAGTCAGTGTAGTTTTATAAATCAAATGCCAAAACCACTTTAACCCAAATCTGTGATACATTCCTTGCCTAAAGGAACTGCATTATTTTAAAACCATAACTGTATCATAGAATGATATTGCTTGTTGTGCTGTTTGGGGGTGACTTGGGGGCACACTAGGAGCTGGCATCTCTGCTGAAACTGTTTTACCCTGTGAAATTCTCTGATGTAAATCCAAACAGGTAATGTGGAGCTAGAAGCTCTGCAGACTAGTGAAGCCTTTACAACTCAAGGATGCTTAAGTTCCATGTTATCACTGCTAAAACATCTTAAATGAAAGAATTGCATCACTGTGCAAGGGTCCTTTTTAAAATAGTATCTACGACAGTCACGCAGGCATTTGTTTTCTTAATTATTTTTATATTTTGCTGCTAAACAGATTTTTAAGAAAAAACCCAAAGCAACAAAATAAACCACAACAGAACATAAAACTGAGTACGCCTTGATGAAAGTTGAATCTGTCTCATGAAGCTTAATTCTCGTGCCTGATATGCTTCTTGATGGTAATGGTGGAATTGGTTTCTGTAGTTAACTCTTATGTTTAGGATAATATGTGAATATAGGTAAGAGAGATATTTTTTTTTATGGTGACATTTTAAACTGATCGTTTACAGTGTAAAAGGTTACGTGGCAGAGGTAACCTACATTGATAATTGTATGAAGCAGACTGTAGCAGGAAGGACTGTGCCTTGTGGGCAGGAGGTTGAGGGTCAGGCACACTTGCTCATTTTTGGCGTCAGCTGGTGTGAATTAAGTGAGATTCAAATCATGCAGAGCCTCTTCAGAAGTAAATTTCAGGAGAGAAACTGAAATTTGTTGAGTCCTTTGTTGTATTTTGAATGGCATTTTGGATTAGGCAGATACAGCAAAAAATGACTGTTGATCATGGTCTGTTTGTGGAACTAGTTTTGATCTGGTGTTTACTTTATTCTTGCTTGTATCTGGAAATTCAGCTGTGCCTGAGAGCATATCCTAGAAGAGAAATGTGGTCTGCTCTTTCTTAAGCTGTGACAGCCAAAGTTTGGGCCATGCACTGTCGCAGGAAGATCCTAGAAACAAAATCTTACAAGAAAATAGTAGGGCCCTTGAAAATTACAAACCTAATAGTGAACCTGTGAAAGAGGACATGGTCCTTTCTGATTGCTTGACTTCATTAAATGTCATATATTGCGTAACATACAGATGAGATACACTGCACAGAATAGAAAGAATGTTCCTCAATGTTATCAGTAAGCATTCTCAGAAAAGTTTTGCTGCGTATTTGTGTGGTGATTGATTTTCTGTTTTTGCAGGCCTTTGGGCAATACTAAAAATCAAAATGCAGATATATAGACGTAGATACTGCTTCTCTCAAATATCCAAATCTCAACATTAACTTAAATGTACATCATCTCTCTGCAGAGCCTGCATGAGCTACACAGACTTTGAAATGAATATTAAAACAACAGGGCACACTATTTCATATGGGAAAGGTAACAGCTAATATACCAGTTCAAATTTCCAGATGAGACTGGTGCTCCCTTTATTCTATGCCAGGATGCTAGCGTAAACTTGTGTCAGCTGTGAAATATGCAGTCCTTTATCAAATAGAGGAAAACCCCAAGACAGCTAAAAGATAGCATTCATAGGGATAGTGCATGTCCTAATGCAGAAAACGATAAGAATGTAAGTTACTTAACACCAATTGTCAAAAACCAGCATAAATATAATTTTTGACAATATCTGGAAATAGGTACCAATTTCTATTTTTGTTACATTTGACTACATTGTTGAATTTGGTTGTAGTGATGTTTTCCTGCTTTTTAGCTGCAGTTGAGTAGATCATCAAAATGTGCCACTGTCAAATCCAAAAGGTTGAATAGCAAAAAGGTGCTGTCAGCAGCTGCAATTTTTTTTCACTTGATCGATAAACTGTAGATAATACAGTTCTTATATCTGAAAGGCACGCACAGCACAGCCATAGGAATACATAACACCTGTTTTTGTTACTAAGATAGCAGTATTTGTTTTTAAATGCACCAGAACACTAGCAAAGATGATAATATACATTTGTGACAACACACAGGAGCCTGCTCTGAGCTGCTGACCAGTAACGAGTTAATGCTGTTCTCAGCTAGCTGGATTGCAGCTGTGAGTAGTTAAGTAATGAAGCTGTGGGGAAGGCCCAATGAAAAAGTCAGACAAGAGGTTATAAGTCTGAATAAACGACTCCTTGAGAGTCAGTAGAAAAAAAAGAATGATATTAAAAATAATAAAACTAAGAAAAAAAATCAAAAAATCTGGAGAGATTTGAAATTGTTATGAGAATGTTATTGCCCTGTGGCTTTATCTATGAAATTATTTTGCATGCTGCAGTTAGAAGTAGGGGAAGGTAAGAATCATGATATTTATGATGATAGTTTCCTATGCGAGTACTTACAATATTTGTAATATTAGGAAGGTGATTTACTGTGTTCTTCCTGCTTCATTTTTTCCAAATGTTTTTTAATTGTTTATATTTAATCAGAATTTTTTTTTCAGAAAATTAAAAAGTGAATGGACAAGGAATTTCTCTTCTTTATGTGTGATTTTTTTGAACAAAATAACAGTTTTGGTGTTTTCAAAATGTTTGGCATAATTAGAACCGTTTTCAAGTGCTAGTAAGCCAGTGTTCATTTTGTAAACTCTTTCCTTTCCTTAAAGACATAAGCTTATCTTCCTGGTATATGAATTTAGTCTGCCTATATTAGGTTTAGAACTAGAGATATGTTCATAAAAGTCTCATTACACGTGAGGGCACATTACCTAAAAGCAACTTTTGCTCTAAGAAATATCTTGGTATAATGGTGGCACAAAATAATGCATCTGCTGGAAAAAATATATGGAGCTGGGTGCACTTATAGCTAAGAAAAATAAAAGGAAATTTAAGCCACTGTCTAACTACCTCCAGTTCTCAAAATAATCCCTGGTGTCTTTATATACAGTACTGGTAGCGGTAAGCAACAAGTAAATGTAAGAGAAAAACATAGTACACAAAGAACAATCGTGTCAGAGTGATCAAAAGGGTCTACTAGCAATCTTATCAGCATAACTAACATGAGAAACCATAGGATCACAACCTGGGAGTATTTGTCATCTGCTGGGCCTTGCCAAGACGAGAGTAAAACACAGAAAGATTAATCTTTACCTTCCTATTCTATAATAAGTTCATAAAGCATCCCTAACATGCTGCATGCAACACTCTTTACTTGGCACCTCTTCTATGCCTGAAGAGGAATTTAGAAATTAAGGTTAAATAGAGGTTTCTATTTATTAGGTTAACTGTGGGATGGATGACCAAACTGCTCAGCTCTGGAGTTAGTGGTATTAGCTGATTTCCAGCGCCATGCAGAAATAAAAACTAGTCATGGCTCATTTATAGCTACCTGTGCTCTGGTTTCTCTCAGAAAGAAATCTGGGCACATGAGCTAGAGGAGACCTGTGCTCCAGAGAAACAGATGATCTGGCTGATAGCAGGGATTAGGACTTAAGAGTATGCTGTGGAAGATTTTTTTCCATCTAGTCTGAATTCCAGATTCTATATGTTCTTATATGCTTTAAAGAAAACCACATTGTTGCTTACTCTGACCCTGCTGTGCTATGTGAACTCATTGAACCTACTCCGTAGAGCTGGAGAAGGGAATTTTTGCACATATGTATACATGTTATGTCTTGGGACTTGTCAGCTTTTGTTCTGTAACTTTAGGCATTTGTGTAGATGTATAGAAGTGCTGCACATTTGTCTTAAGAGAGCTGGCACAGCTTCTAACTGACAGGCGGCACATGCTCTGTTCTATGTTTTCTTGCTTATAATATGCTGAATCTGAGTCAAATTCCCTTTTGAGGATGTGTTTAGTGTTTGGAAATGGATTATCTTGGGTTGTATGCTGTTTCTTAGCAATAGTTGTTGATTGTATTTCAGCCTGCATTTTAGAGTTCCAGGAACACTAAGTTGGAACACATGAATGAAGAATAAAAAGCTAAGTGCTAGAAACTTGTCTGCGTTCACGTGTTCTGAGAGCACATGCAAACCTGATACTTTACTCAAAGGTACCTACTTCTGCATTTTGGAGTAAACATCGATTTATGCCTTCTCTTGACATCTGGTTTTCTTTTTTCTAATTGAAACTTGCATTCATAAAACACTCTGAAGAGTACTTGTCCTCTGCATTCCTTCTTTTGTCCATTCCCAGTTGCTTTATTAACAGAAAACACGTCAGAGAAGTCCTCCCCACCAAGATGGCCATATCCCCTTTTTTCTTTTCTTTTGGAAACTGTGAACATGAAAAGGAAAGTTTATAAAGCAGTTTAGGCATCCTGATAACTTACAGGAAGAACAACTGGTGTCTCTATGACGGATGTGGAAAAGTCAGGATGACACTAAATAACTCCAGTCAAGTACTATTTGTGTAATAAAAAAAGCCCTCATGTGTCTCAGAATGCCATTTAATATGTCTGTGGAATATACAGAAAAGCCCAACCCAGCTGTGACCACCTGATGCCTTATCAAGATAAATATTAAATAATAAGATTTTTCAAAATTATGTTCGAATGAATTAAAAACTGCTAAAACATTTCTAGAAATAAAATGCTAGTAAAGCTAGCTATAAATTTTTCACTTATGAGTGCTACCAAATACTTCACAACTTAAACTGAACTCTCAAGAAAAATATAAAGTCTTGTTAGATATAAAAACTTGTGGGCTTTATGTAATACTCTGGGAATTCCACTGTTTATGATTTAAAAATTCTTATAGCTTCAAGCATCATAATGTACTAGAGAGCTTCCTGTTCTTGTGATACTTTTTACAAGCAAGGCTTTCCCAGTGCAATGTGTGCTCTCATTTTAAACAAAGCAATATCACAACTGACATCAATTGTGATGCATTTAATGTCGGAGTATATCACTACTGCATGAAACACTTGGTCAGTGCTAGCCTGTTCAAAACACAGAGCTGATGCAACTGATGGTGCACCTTGTTAGGTGGGAACAGCATTGGTGTTATAATGGTAAATAGTGTGAGCAGCCCAGAGTGGCACTTCAAGGGTATTCAATGTCTCATATGGCTGGAATACTATTAACATATATTCCTTTTGAGGGGAAATAAGTTAGTCCAGAGTAAAAATAATTGTTCATAAACCAGAATGTTTTTTTCATTTATCTTAAAATTTTGTGAATTGGAAAGACTGTTTCTATGACTACCATTTCTGCGTGTATTTGATTACATTGTATTGTAATTTATGGAACAAAAATGCAAACCCCACCAGCAGTATTTGAATTAGAATGTAGCAGGTTTATAGCTTTGTTTGGCCTCAGGCACAAGTAATAAAATCCTAGCTTTAAGTACCATTGGGGTTTGTGGAATGAAGACATCTGCATTATTGTAATAAAGTGTTCCTTGGTGTAATAAATATAACTGACAGAAGTGCATGACTTCCTTTATGAAAAATATGTTGATAACAATATAGTCTTTAAATACTGAAGAAAGTGACTATTAAAATTTTATGTTTCCAGTTAGAGACATCTGTTGAGCATTTAGGTGGTATTATCAGTTTACTGCTGGGTATGCCTAATAAGACTTTTAGTTTACAATTAAATTGAGAAATATCGATGAAAGAAGGTATTAACCTTCTGCTGATGAATGTTTTTTAACAGTTAACATTTTAATATTTCAATAGATATTTATGAACACAAGGTGATGGATTGGATCATAAGGAGTTTCTTTTGCCTTCTCCAGGAAGCTCTAGGGGAGTTTACGTTTACAGTTTGATCAAAAGCAACTTCACTGTCATCTTTTCAAAATGGACAAAATACTGTAGATGTTCTAGTTCTTATTTATTTTACCAATCTGTCCACTCAATCTCCATGTATATGCCATCAACTATTCATTATACAGATGATTTAGATGTACTGGTTAACTAAAATTGTTCCCAATACAGGGTAAAACATATCCCAGCTGGGCTTTTGTTTCTGTTTGAGACATCCTATTGTCTTTCCAGCTGAAGTCCCTGTCAAAAGCTTAGTGTAACTCACTTCACTCACCATTGATTATTTAGATGTATATAGATAGACCTCTTTCTTTACTACGTAGATGAATTTTTCTTTTTAAAAGCATGGTTGGTAGAGGAGGAGAGAATTTTATCTGCAAGAGATTTAATCAGTTCAGTCTTGTTTACCCTATATTAGTTAGAAGGTGCTGAATCAGTTTGCACAAGTTAATCTGGCTTCCAATATTACATTGTTCAGATGGCAGCTGTGTCACTATTCAAAGGATTGAAATATTGGTCTTCGAAGCCTTTCTTCTAGACATTAAAGGGAACTATTTTATTTTCTGGATCCAGTGGACAACCAATCTGTTTTATTTATACATTCCACTTTTTAGAACAAGTGTGGTTTATTACCTCAACACTTATAAAGTAAAGTGAAACTCTACTGTAAACTCATTAGGATATTTAATTAAACTTTGGAGTTCTAAACAACAAGATATTAATTTTCAAAATGTAGTTCAAGAATTAATCAGTGATGTACTTTCATTGCAATATATTACTTGAAATAAACTTTTACATACTTTATTCATAAATCTAGCTGTTTGT
Organism: Oriolus oriolus; assembly: GCA_013400235.1. Classification (NCBI taxonomy): domain Eukaryota; kingdom Metazoa; phylum Chordata; class Aves; order Passeriformes; family Corvidae; genus Oriolus; species Oriolus oriolus. Next base: position 555,685 of record VXBT01005405.1, on the reverse strand, counting down.
GTTAGCAAACTTTCCTAAGCCTTTATATGTTACAGATTGTTTTGAATACAGCATCTCCCTAGATTTTTGTTGTGTTGAAGTTCCTGCTGCAATGCTTGCTCTTTTGTAGTCATAACCTTTGGCTGCCAGAACAAACATTTCTGGTCTCTGACTGACAGGTTCCCACAGTGATAACAGGAATATTTTTCTATCTTTTTAGCTTTAATGCATTGAAATATCCTTCCTTGTTCTGTTGTTATTCAGCCAATCTATTTCCATCTTTCCTTGCTCTTTTCCATGTTTTCCTTCTGTTTGTTTTTCTTTTCCTCTTTTTTTGTCTTTTCTTTCTACTTTCTCAGTATCGCTTTGTGGCAGTGCAAAGACTTCAAAGCTGAAAAGCTTCATCTTTGCACAGCTACAAAACTGTGAGTGTCAAACACTGTATGTTATTACCAAACCAGATTCTTCAACCCTAAATAAAAGGAGACGCCAGACTTGGACTTAGAGCTATTGTAAATGGGAGAAACAAAACATAGATTACTTCAAAAGCCCAGATTAAAACCTCAGTATTCTAGAGGATGGCCTTTCCTCTTAGACAATCTCAAAAGAATAACTTGTGCTTCTAGTTTCTAAATTGTTTTAACTTATGACAGACCATGTCTTTGCTGTTTCTGAGCGTCTGTGTGTGGAAGGTGCTTCTAATGTACTTTGCCACTGGAAAATCACATGTGTGCTGGCCTTTATCTTGGCTGAGCACTTCTAATTGTTGTATATTTTTATTTGTAAACAAAAATATATGAAAAAAATAGTTTTTAGGCTTACTGAAATCTTTTGGAGGTTTGACGATTTTGTTATCCCAAATAAACAAGGCTCTCTTTCTTTATATTTTTTCTCCTCTATTTATATTCCTGGTCATGTTGGGGATTACTTTCTTTGAGACAGAACTTAGAAAAAGCTCATCTGCTTGCAGGGAAATATTATTGTGGGGTTATGACTGAATTTTTGTGTAATCAAGATTATTACCAGGTGAATACTAAAGAGTATTTAAGAAAACTGTTCTTTGTGATAATTCAAGGGAATACCTGAATAATACTTTACATTTTTATAATGAAATTCATTATGAAGTCTCCCCGTGTTGCATATGAATTGTATAATCTTAGAATGGTCAAGAGAGGTTGGCATTAGTATTGTAATCTTGCAATGAACCAAGGCTAACTAAGTCTAAATTACTTTCTCAAGTTAATGCTAAAGTTCAGGAAAAAGTGAGAATAGGATGCTAGTGACCTTAAAATTATATCTAACCCAGTGGGTGCCCTCAAATTTGAAAAGCTATTACTTAAGCTTTAATAATAATATCATTATATGAAACATGAGAGAACAAATCTAAGCTCTCAGGTCAGTTATGAAGTAAGGTACATCTCACTAAATGACTATGGACAGTAAGACAATTATCTAAAGCTTTCTGTCATCTATATTCTCAATAACTTGATAAAGTCTTAGAATAATACTATTGGATAAGGGCTGGGAGGGTTGAAGGTACTTCAGTCAATGGTGATAACTTCCTCCCTTCATTATACCCTGGAATTAAACAAACACTATTCAGAGTTATCTCAGTTGATTCAGTCTGGGAAAGGGAGATATTAGGAAAGGTGTGGAGAAAAGTAGACTGAAAGAATCTCCTGACACAAACTGGTAAGACATGAAGATTCTGCAGCACCCATGCACGCAGAGAGAAATACATGCTTTTAAGAGTCAGTGCCTGAGTAGAAGTAAATAAAATACAGAATCGAATCCCTGATACTCCAAATGGTTCAATATGAGTACAAACTGCATTTTAAGACACACTCTTTAAGATTACCTGACCTCATTATGAAAGTACTTTCAAAAATAAAAATATCAAGGTGAATCTGGATTTAGCACATAATTAGTATTGAACTACGCAGAAAAGACCAGATCATATCGTTTTCATTCTGCAGGGTTCAAGGGGAGTTTGATAATGGTTGTCTCATTTAGTAAGATCCTAGAAAGGCTGTGTGGTTTTGTGGGTTGAGCTTTTTTGTGTTTGTTGTTGGGGGGAGGCAGTTTTGGTTTTTTTTTTTTTTTAAAGATTCTAAACAAGCTGTAAAATATTAAACAGTGTGGGGTTTTTTGACGGTACACAAATTTACCTAATAATTTGAAACTTGTCAGATATCCTGTTAGACGTAAGAGAGAAAAGTCTCCCCAAAATCTCTCTTGGTTATTTTGGGGAGTGTTTGTAATGTTTTTGGAATCATTTATAATATTCACACGTGCAGAATGAGTAAATATTTCCTGGGTTTATGTCTTGACAAATACACATATAGCCCCATTCCCAGGCGATAAGTAGTGTTTCCTGAAATCTGTTTTGAGCAGACCCTTCTTTAACATACTATCTACCATCAATTTCTTGCTGAATATTGAAGTTACTGCCTTCAATAAGTAATATACTTTGATGCATTTTTGTCTCTGTCCTCAATTTACAAAATAAAAAGCTATGAGCCGCATAATCAGGATCTTTTGGTGTTTTTTTTAACAATCAGAAAGTATGTAGCTAAATCTTAGAAAAATCAAATGCTTGCATATTTGAGGGGCCAGGTAGAAAGCAGAATTAATTTTTCATGCGAGGCATTTATTAAAAAAAGGTGGGGGTTATGAGCAGGATTATTATTAAAGATTCCCATTGGAATCAAGTAAACTCTTCTGATTTCAGGCTTTACCTAAGTCACTTTGCATCCTGTATAAGAATTTTGTCACTTTAATACGGACCTTTCCACTTCTTTCTCTTTAGGAAGCAAATGAAATGCTAAAAGTTAGTCTTTCCTACTCTAATATGTTGCTGATAAAATCAATAGCAGAGATGATATTCTTCAGAAGTATGATGAACAAGGAAAAAAATCACCAGGTGACAAGGTGGTATACAAAGCTCTCTTGGTTAAGTTTGCTTCAAGCTTATTTGCCGTATTTGGGTGAACTTTAATACTGAGTCCTTGTCTAACCTGACTTCATTCCTTTCCTTTAGCATTTTTGCAAAATTTCTCCCACCTCCCCCTGTAAGGTTAACATTTAATTTTACTTCATTAAATATTGAAGCAATATCAGGTCAAATTGGGCATTTCATATGAGGAAAACAACCCTAAATATTTTGTTTCATAATATATTTTTTTCAATACAAAAAGAATTCAATTTGGTTGGACCTAAATTTAAAAAAAATTGTTTTGATTTGGGTTCTTTTTAGTGTTTTCTGTTGACAGCTAGACAAGAACCACAGAAGTGTTATTTCCATTCCTGTTGTTAAATAAAGTGGCACCATTCTTCATTATGCTCTTATTGACTTTTTTAGGGTTTTTTAAGAGAAGCATATTTCAGAAGCATGACATCTTCTCATAATACTCAGGTTTCGTTTGCCAATAACATGTGTGTTGTTCTGTAAGTCTTGTGTGATTACACCGAGTTAAACATTTGTGCTATCAGAAAAAAAGTTGCTTGTTGGTGACTGGTAAATGCTTAATAAATGTCATTGTTCCTTCCATAATTTTTCTGCTCTTGTCTTTTCTTTTCCCTTGATTTTTACCAAATGATGTTTCAGACAATAGAATGATTAACAGCAATCTTGCTATTGTTTTTAAATCAGAGTAATTACACTTAGTAGAGTTTGTGCAATCAGACCTTATCCATATGTGGGACATGTTTGAATGAGAATTCTCTCTGATGATTACTCTAATGAACTCATGGCTGTTAATTCAGCTAGAGAAGTGAATTTCTGATTCTTTGGAAAGACAGCAAATTATATTTTTGGGTTGAGGAGGAAAACAGTTGTTAGAAATGCAAAGTCAGTATCCCAGTTTAATCACCTGATGTGTTTGCAGCTGTTTTAGTGCTGAAGCAGGAAGAGTATTTGACCAAATGGCCTTTGGACAGATACATACTCTAGATCTCTTGTGGCTAGCTACTTAACTGAATTTGATAAAAGTGTGTAGGCACTGCTGCTTAATCATGTGGATGTTGTGGATCCCAGGCAAAAAAACCCCATTCAGTTCTTCTCTAAACATACATACAACTGGTGCTTACTTCCCTGAGTAAGGTTGCTAATTTTGATTCCCTATATTGCAAATGTTTTGCAAGTTCTTCTCTTACAAGATAAAGTAGGTGTGTGAAGTTGATATTTTTAGCTACAAATTTCTATTCAGTGGAAGTCACAGGATGTAAAAAGTTTCTAAAAGCAAGTTCTCAAATAGTACACTGCCTTTTTTTTCCTTGTTGCTCGTGGTTCCCACTTTGCACTTTATGGATATCAGATTGATGATCCAAAACTGTGAGCAGTAATTGATAGACCAGATTATTACGCCTCTATTCAGAGGGGATTCAACACACTGGGGACACTGGAAAATGGGAAACTCATGAAGTTTATCCAAGTCCTGCACCAGGGGAGGAACACTCCATGCACCAAAACAAGCTGGTGGTGAGGTGCCTGGGAAACAGTTTTGTGGAAAAGGACCTGAGGATCATGGTGGAAGATGGGTAGATAGTGAGACAGCATCATGCTTTTGTAGCAAAAAGGCCTAAGATGTATTTGGAAAAGCACTTTCAGTGGGTTGTGGGAAGCTGGGAGGTGTTCTGTCCTCTCTACTTAGATTGGTCAGACCACATCTGAAGTGTGATATCGAGTACTGCACTCTGTGGTATAAGAGGCATGAAATACTGGAGTGGGTCTGATAAAAGACAAGACATATGATACTTTGAGCATCATACACAGGATGAGAGGCTGAGAGCTGGGATTATTCAGCTTGAAAAGGAGGATGGTCAAACACTGGCACAAGTTTTCCAGAAAGATTACAAAGTGTCCACCCTTGAAGCAGCACAAAACCTAACTGGACACAATCTAAGCAACCAGTTGTACTGTACACTTCCTTGAGCAAGTGGATAGGACATGGAAATTTCAGGAAGTTTTTTCCAAACTCACCCATTTTGTGATTTTATATTAGATAAATGGAATTCTAGTAATAGAAAAGTGGTATCAATATACTGTGGAACCGTTAGTCTTAAGGAAGCCTAGGTATTTTAGACAGTTCTTTGTATCTTGAAGAACAGTACACTGCACTTTCAGAAGAGGTGGCAGATTATATCTGATGAGATCCTAGATCTTTTGGCACTGGCATAAAAGAGCCGAGATTTCTTTTGCCAACCTTCAGAAAGATCTGTCTCAACTTTGGGCAGTGTTCCTGTTTGTCAGCACTCCAGACTCAGGAATACTTTGATGTTAATATTTCTGGAATAAAAAAGCTGACCTGTGTTCAGACCTTGCTAGATGTCTAGTATGTTGGTTCTTCATGCTGTGTGCAGAGTACGGTGTAGACTTCATATCTGTGCACATTGTGTGGAAAGAATGATATACTGTGTTTTCACAGTTCGGACCAATGGAAGCCATCATCTCTTTACTATCCTTTTTGTGTGAAGGTCTGTAGTGGTTTGATTTGTAGCTTTTAACCTTTTGTGAGATAAGAATTAGAAGTAGGGGAAGCAGGCACAAACTTTAGAGAATATAAAGAAGTTTATTACTAACAAGATTAAAAGTTAAAAGAAATAATAAGAAATTAAATCAAAAACCCTCTTTTTTTCTTTTTCTAATACCTCTCACTTTACTTAACGTGCATAAAGGACAACAACATATAATATCAGTCAGATGCAGGTTTTAAAAGCTTTTTCTATGTTTGACAAAAAAAAGAGGTTTTTTCTGCTTTTGTGGTTTCCAAAGTGCTACCAACCAGCAAAACAGAGTCCCGCCCGGAGGAATGCCCTGCTGCTGTAACATCTCTCTCTCTCTGAAACATTGTAGTTTTTTACACTGCTTCTACATGGGGTATTATTTTTTAAGGATAAGCAAAATTCCAGCTTGAAAAGCAACGGCTCCACAGATTTTTTAAAAAAGTCTTTTACAGCTCCAGGTGGCTTGGCATAGCCACATCTCTTCTCCTGCCGGCCGCACGCAGAATTCTTCTTTCCCCCCACGCCTTAGAGAGATATGGAACAGTTTGTGAAATTACAGTTTTTACCACAAACATGCGAGAAATCAGTTTAAGCTACACGCGAAGAAAAACGCTGCTGCCCTCTTTTTTTCTCCCAGTTCATTTCCAGTTCTGACTCACGTGACTTAGTTTTTCTCTCTGACCTTGAAGCTTTCATGTTGAAGAGCTGATCTTTTCCTTGGGCCTTTACGCTGAAGAAAAGTCCCATTTCCTTTATGCAGCTAGCCAGTTCGATGTTTTTTCGAGAATTAGCTCTTGCCAAGTTTTCTCAGAGCCGTGTGGGAGGGAGAAAAAACTTATCAACTCTTTAAAGCAGAAACCGCTCCGGTGGTTTTCAGTCAGGCAGCAGTTTGATGTGTCTCCCAGCTGCTCGCGGTTCCAAGAGGGTCTCCCCGCAGCCATCGGCCCCGGGGAGCGGGCACAGGGGGCCCATGGCCCAGCAGGGCCCAGCAGGGCCTGGCAGAAGCCGGCCGGGGCCAGGCCTGGCCCAACAGGGCCCCGGCCCCGGCCACCCTCCGGTGAAAACCGGAAAAGAAGCCCAAATTTCCCGCCTCTGTGCTGTTTTTAGATATGCAAAATTGCAGGAAGCGATTGGCTCAGAACTTTGTCACTCAACTCAGGTTCAAACCACGACAAGGTCTCAAGGCATGGCTGGCACTGTGGGGACTGTAAGCATAAATCACCATGGGAATCAGATTAGGGGAGTACAGATAAACCCAAGCATCTGCAGAGGCGTTGTGCTTTATACTAATGTTGCCAACCTGGATACTTAATGTGAGAGACTTCATTATTTCCTTGGAAAAATAAACCAAACCAAAACGAAAAATATTAAAAATTAGGAGATGCTTTTTTCCTTTCTTTTGCTAAAGAGATCTATTTTGTTGTGCAAAATGTTAGTGAAAGACCAGAGTTTTGATAAAGCCGAGGCAAATACTCTTGCGTAAGATATCTGCTAAATCAGAGCCTGAGGTTGCTGCTAGTTCTTGGCTTGTTACAGCTCACAGCAAGCTGGTGTGTTAACACTGTTGGTGCTTGAGAAACTGATGCAAAAGGTCAGTAATCTTCATGAGTTTCTGTTTGGGCCTGAAGCTTCAGAAGACAATTTTGCATTTAAAAAACAAAGCAGATTGCCACCCCATAACTACTTCCCCCACAAAAAAACGCCAAAAACCAAACAAATTTTAAAAAAACCCAACCCCAAAAGGAAACAAACAAAATCAACAAACAGACCCTAACAAAAATTACCCTTGCTGAGACTGCATGGAAGGCACTGTAACTTTCATGCTAGTGGAAGGTTGCTTGAAGTTAATTAAAAAGCCCAAGCAAACAAGTAAGAGAAAGCTGAAAATACAAAGGTATAAAAAGTTGTATTGAGGAAGATACACTGTGATAAGGTCAAACTACTGTCATGACTTTCTGTCATCTTTGAAAAATCCCTGCCTGATCCAGTGTATTTGCTGTAATGCTTTACTAGAATGTATCTGATCCTGATACCCTTCTTTTATAAAAGTGGGAGAGAAAAAAACAGTGGTACCTTAACTGCTGTGCACACATTTCCTTCAAGTGATGCTTGCAGTGTTTCATAGCTGTGCCCCATTTCAATTCTACTTCTCAGCTAGCTTGCAAGAATCATGGGCTAAAGATGACATGTAAAATTTAAACTTTTACATCTTGGTGAACTCTTCTGTATCTAGTACAACAGGCAGTACAAAATCAGAACCTTTGTATACTACAAGGATGTTTTTCTGAAGGCTAGAAAGTGGTGCATATGCACCTGCTTAAATACTGTACTGCTTGTATTTAACTTCTATTTAGTTCAACTATCTACAACCAAAATAAAACATATTCCAGTAAAATTTATTGAAAGTGTCCATACTTTTATATCCTACCCCCTGGCCATCCAGTCCTTCACAGAGGTAGATCAGTAAGAGTTGACTCTGGACCTTCTCATGTGACAGAAACAAAGTGCATTTAAAATTGCTACAATTCACTTAATGGCCAAGTTTTTATTAGGCATTAAACAACAACAAAAGTTTTGTGCTTTAAAACTTATGTACTGGAAAAGAAGGAGTCTATGAATTTATGTCCAGAACAAAACATCATACATCAGAAAATGAGTTATTTCTCTATGAATGCATAACAGCCTAGCTGTCACATCTGCAAAACAGTTTAGAAATAAAAGTCATGTATTTGGGTATTGTAAAACCTGTAACAATTTGGTTATAAGGACCTTACTATGTATAACCCTAAACAACTTTCAGGACTTGCCATTGTTATAAATTTCAATGAATACTGTTGTATTCCTTCCTCTCCTTGCCTCAATCCAATCCAGTATTCTCTTCAATTTCCCATAATGCTGCTACTGCACAACTTATGTTACTTCAAGGCAGATAGTTTTATGAAATATTAGCCAAAACACCCCCACCAGTATATGGGGTTTTAATATTAAGAATAAAAATAAAGGCAACAAAAAAAATCCCCACACTGAAAACTGGAGTCTTTCTCTAATCAGCCTAATCAATTAATCTAAATTCTAGATTTAGAATTCAGTTTTATGGAAGAAGCAATCTTTATACATATATTTAATTCCATTGGATACTTCAGACTTCAGGTTGACTGGGACAAGGAAATGAAAGCATAATCAATAGAAAATTATGAAAATATATGTAACTGAAAAGGAGAAAAAAAAATTGCATTACTTTAAATTCCAACTTGACTAGGAAATACTGTGAGCTTGTATGTATAGTACCAAATTGATTATTTCCTTAATCCTAGTGGGAATTTCCTTTTTGTGTGTTAAGTTTTGGCATGTTTTCTTCTATTACATTCATATTAGTTAGATTCAAATATAATCATAAGATCTTACATGTGAATATTTTCAAATTTGAAAGTAACTACGATTAGAATCTTCTATATTTCTTACAGGAAAAAAACCTGTCCCCAAAAAGAGCCACCACAGCAAACATCAACTTACTGAGTAATTAATTTAAAAGCAGATTTCTGTACTTCTGTGTGGTGATGGGAAGGGGAATCAATCCTTTATCCCTCTTTAAAGTTGTGATCCAACAGCCAGTAAAATCAGTAGAAATCTGGATTGTGATAACAGGTTTTTCACTACTCTTGACAGAACATTGTCAGCTTACTGTGGTGTTCATCTTTGCTTATTCTCTCACCTCTTTACCTTTCAAACAAAACAAGTTAGTTACAAGAGATGAAGGAGGTGGCGTACCTGGGAGTTAGGAATTAAAAAGTGATCTGAGTAACTCTGAAAGAATAGCTTCTCCTGAAATATAAAAAAAAAAAAAAAATTACTTGTAATTTTCTTGTAATTTTTTTTCTTTGCTTGTACTATGGCATTTTTTTAGGACTTGTCCTAACCCCGGAAACTGATCAGTTTAACTTATTTCCATTTTCATCTAGATAATATAAGGAAGTTCTCACATGGCTGGGCCAGAGCAGTTTAGGATGTTGCTGATGCCTGAGCGAAAACTGGCAGTGACCGTCTGCATCTGGTTTCTTCTTCCATCTTCACAGTTCTTTGTCACCTCTGTTACCAGTTCGACAAAACCCTTGCCATTGTTTTTGTCCACTACTTGCGTATGTTGGAACTAGAGTCCAAAGAACAGATAATGTGTAGAAAAATTAATACAAAAGTAATATTTTTACAGTTTTCGTTTTTATATAAGGCCTTCACTTTGTGAACTTTATGATTCTCGCTAAATCTTGTATATTTATACAAGTAGCAGTAACATATTTTAGCTGATTTTTTCTTAAAAAAACCTGGCACTACACAGGTATTCTAGGTGTTAATCTATCTCCTGAAAATCCTAGGTGAACATTCCTGTCTGAAACTTCTTACCCGCCCACCACCCCCAAAACTTGGTGCAGTTCTAAGAAGGACGTGTGAGGTTGGGGATCCTCTCCTCATACAAAATACATTACTAGATCTTGCAGTCTCAGCTTCCAAAAGAGGTGACAGTTCTGCTGCCTGAGATATCAGTGAGGCACACTGATAAGTCTCCAGAGCAAATAGCACAAGCTTGTTGCTATGTCCCGTGGACATTTTCTCTGTTTCTGTGATCTCTTGCTATTGTTAATCCTATTGCTGTCCTTAGTAGCAATTTTCACGCTGCTGCTTACAAAACAATCTTTAAAACTATTATTCTGATGAGCTTAACATTATTATATTGTATGTACATGAGATTACTGCAAGTCTTTATTACCAATATTAGCTAAATAAATTACCTAACAAATTAATAATGCATTCCTTAAAAGACTAGCCATGTGCAATTATATATAATTTAGAAAAAGCTCAGAAGATGGTGTGCTGTGTGTTTCTACACTATCCTATCTGCAGTGCTGAAATCAGTTTAAAGTATGGGCACTTGTGACTTTCCAATTTATAGTTTTGCCTATAGAAATCAACTATTTTGTCACTGATGCCATGGAAATATTCTTGCTGGAGATCATACAAAGCCTGTGAAAAATATTGCATTAAGTCAAACACTATATTCAGTTACAGAAATAAACTGGGGAAAACTGTCTATTTTAAGCCAGATGTAGACTTTGGTTCATGATCTGGATGCACAAGTACTGATCAACACAATGATCTGATTTTGCAAACTTAAGCAACAGGCTACTTCCATATATGCAAATCTTCTAAAAAGGGGTGGGATTCTTTTTACAGATTTCTGGCAGCTTTAGTGAATGTGTTACATGAAACTATAAATAAATATTTGTTGCACATTTTAACGTGTGACTTTCTAGACTAGAATTTTTACTAAGTTTAAATAGAGTTGCAAGGATAATAGGAAATATTAAACTGCAGAGGGCTATATTTTTCAAAGGAATGATGGTTCTTTTCACAGAAATGATCTATTGCTTGGGTTTTTTAGTTGATTCAAAATAACATATTTCTCAGTTGTTACTGACTTGTGACTTATCCATAAGGAATCTAGTCATAGTGAGAGGTGGGCTACTTGAGTGAGTTCTTGGCTTGAGAACCAAGACTTCTGAGACCTCCTTTCTCTTAGCTCTAAAGGGAGACTGCTCTCTTTATGTAAATGCTTTCATGGTGTGTGCTGAGCTGAGTAGCATGAAAACCTCTGAAGAACTTAAAACTCTTTTACTAAACATGCAATGTTGGTTTCTGGATGTATCATTCAAAGTGGTGATGGTTACACAAGATGACAAAAGGATTTTAGCCCTGAAATATGTGCTGTTAATGCCATGGACATTTCTTTGGGGATCTTTGCACTAAGATGTCATCTACTTGTTCATTTAAAGCTTTGTCTTACATTTGAGCCTACTGGCATTCAAAGTCCAAATATTTTCTCTTTTTTTAGAAATTCCTTTATGTGTTTGCTGGGCTGTGTCAAGAGGGCAAAAGGTAGAAATGAGAGCCTAATGTGAGTTTAAGACTTTATGACATATGCCTCTTCCACAGAGTTTACAAATTCTGGAAGGGAGAAATCTCTACTCTGACACCAGAAGAGGAATATTCAGTGAGTCAGTGAGGAGTCAGAATATCTTGAACATGTTGGTCTCAGCAACAGAGCTGTGACAATCTATCCACTTTTGTAAGAAGACTTAATGAAGCTGCACAGGCATCTGTTGATGCTGCATTCACCTACACCAGCTTTTGTGGGTGCAGTTCAGTTGAGTTTTTTTGTCTATCACTTACATAACTTCAGTCTGGCTATTGGATCAGTGTATGCTTGTTTTCATAAAAAGATAATTTATGAGCCAGCCTCTTTCTCCTTACAGATTTCACAGCTACCTAATTCTTTCATTTTTCTGACACTGAAAATTAATTTCCTATGTCCCCTGATGTTGCATTATATGATGACTAATAAGAATCATTACAGTCATTTTGAAAAACAAATAAAACCTGAATGTGAGTCTAGAAGAGAAAAACTGAACTCTCTGGAGGGAGGCATTCTTCTTTTCCGTCTTAGCAATTACAAGTGTGATCCTTTGCTGTCCTGGGATTGAACTGATGCCATACCGCAGAGCCAAGTGCAGGATGAAAGCTCCAGTGGGAAGACAGGAAAGCTCCCCAGTTCTGGAAAAAAATACCACTAGCTCCTCATCCTACTATGATGAATACTGTGAAAATGAAATATAGGGAAGCATAGGCTTAGAAGAAATCTCCTGTGGAACACTTCTTGGAAAGCTACTCGCATGCAGCTAACCCTGCTCCATCAGGGTATGGTTTTGTCGATACAACTCAGTATGCTGTTGCCCTTGCTTGGGGTTATTCTATTTCAGATGTGGGACTTTGCATTTTCCTTTGTGGGAACTCATCACATCTTATTTGTTCATTCTTTCCAGGACCCAAAAGAAAGCAAATATGCTTATTTGTGCAAGACCATGTAAATTTTGCTGTTACACTTCCTACAAGGAGTTACAGTCTGTGAAGCTCTCTTATGTCTTACTTGCATATTCTAACCTGTGACCCTAATGCCCTTTATGGCAAATTTTCAGGGTTAACAAGTTTCACCATACTTAGAAATTAAAAATCATGTCTCATACAGCACATAATTTTCTCCTTTTTGAGAATTTTCATGTAAATTCAATCACCTGAAGCAATTTAATCTACTGTGGTATTGTGGAAACTACGGCTCCTTTCTCCTTGAACTACTTTTAGTGCTTATCCAAATTGAGCTATGAAAGAAAAATCTGGGCCAGTTCATTTACTGAGGTTGGTTACTCTTGTGTTTAATATTCTCTAATGATCCACTAGTGTATTCCTGAATGTGTGTTGCTATCCAATAGATTATAGCACAGATACCTAAGCTGCATAACAAAAGGAAAGTAGTTGCTGGAGAGGGATGACTATTAAGTAATATATTCATGAGCAGCTAGTCTCAGTTTGGCTGTGTCCACAGATTATCTGGATCTTTTTAATTTAAAAATCTTGATGGACACAAAATATAACTGATATGAAAGTCTCCTAGAAATAATTGATGAGGTAATGTTCTCTGAGGACTAAGAATTTGCTGTGCTCTGTCTTTAGCTTCTAACAGATATGAATGAACACAAATATTGCACTGTTTTTGGCAGGGAGTGCTGTGGTAACTTGGTGTGTAATGCCCTCAGGATGTTCTGCTCTGGCTGTTGCAGCTTCCACTTATCTGGAAAATTTGCTTTTAACTCCACATCAAATGAACATGAACAAGCTTGGTCATTAGTATGTGAGTAATCCATTATTCTGTAAATGCAGATGACACCGTTGAGTTCTGCCTAAGAACTGAAATTGTCCACTCAGCAAGGAATTTGGTATTAGAAGGCAAAAGTTGATTGAAAGTAATACATTCAAAGAACTTTTATTATTTGTATTTCAGAACACACTTCTGAAATACAGATTAGACAAACTAAAGGATTCTTCCACTCTTAAATACTATAGCAATCTTTTTATCAGCATGTTGGATTACCGTTGCTTTCCCAGCCAGGAAAAATTGGACAAAGTCAGCATAAAACCACTCTGCTACTTGTGGTTATTTGCATTCCTTAAAAATCGAACCAGATGGACAAAGGTCCTTCAGACTCTTTTCTTTATCTGGAAGACGAAAAAAAAAACCAAACCCAAGTTGGTTTCCCTCTGAGATCACAGCTGAAAACAAACTATGTGAACTGTGACCCGACTAGGTCCTCAAATTGTATTATTTAGGAGGTTAATTCTATTTGCATACTGCTGTCCCTGTATTGTTTAGATGAGCAGGGAGAAGTACTACCTATCCATTCCTTTCTCTTAGTTAACTGTCTCAGAAATGAAGAGCTGGTACTTCCTCCAGGAGAAATCTCAAGGCAAAAGATGTTCAGAAAGATCAGCTGAGACACTTCACTGAAACAGTATTCTAGGTAATTTTGTAATGACATAATGTATTTATAGCATATACAAAATAACTTACAAGTAGAACTCTTAAGAAAAAATTATCCATATATTAATAAAAATGCAGCAAAGCAAAAATAGGTGACTGTGTGCAACTGTGATAACACCACCATTTTTTAGAGACTTTGAAGGCAACATGCTCCATTAAAAGTGTGGAGTTTTGGATCTGTATGAGCCCTGGAGGTTGACATCTGACCTGTTTTAATGAAAGATTTTGTTTATTGATATCTTCATTAACTAAATTTGTTTTGTATAAAGTATAAAAGTTTATTTTACAGATGATTCATCTTCAGAATTAAATCTCTTCCAGTATATGTAATTGCAAACCATCTAATTCCATATGATTAAAAAAAAGTGAAAATTAGGTCATTTGAAACAAAATAGTCCTGACACATCTGAAAGAATGAAATACAGTTCAAAGAGTGGGAACAGAAAATATGAGATGAGGGGAGAGGACATGATAGCTGTAGGTCTTCTCTGGAATCTAGGCTCCAAAAATGCTTTCATATAGGCAGAAAGTAACTGCCCTGAATTTAAGGAAACACTCATTTGAGTGAGCTAATATCCAGCATTATAAATATTTATTAATGATGTTTACTTTGTATTGTACAGAAATCCACACGTAGTGCTTTTACTGCATGTAATGACCCTATCACTTGTAATGACCATATCATCGCTGTCTCATGAGACCTACAACCTGCTCCTTAGGAGTAAGATGGGTCTTTGGATTTTTTTCTTTTTTTTTTTTTCCTGAAGGTCTTGTAAAACTGTCTGTTACAAATTAATATTTACCCTGGAAGCGTCAATGATCCTCAGCTTTTTTCTTTTTCTGCTTTTTTTTTTTATGAAGACAACTGCATTTGTATTATGTTATAGCTTAGCTTTCAGTAGAAATAGTAATATATGTATTAATACATGTATATTACCCAAATTAACATAACCATATTATCTATATATCCAAATTAATATGCATATATTAGTGCACTGAAACAGGAACGTGAGGGGGAAAATAGTGTTATTAATGAACATTTATTATGTGCTTTAAGATCTTGAAAACAAAATAATAATTAGGTGTTTAGCTGCTGCTAGAAATTGAGCTTTGCAGAAAAGAGATACAGTCCAACTTGTCTATTATTTTCACCTTATTGCAGAGTTGTTAATATAGATACACTGCTGAAATTGAGTAATAGCTGTTTAAAAAAATCTATTTATAGAGACTTTCACCTGCAAAGAATCTACCAAATACAGTTCCTAGAAGAGGATTTTTTGTTTGATTGTCGATAGCATGAAGGAAAGAGGAGCTTTTGTCAAAATGTGTAAAATCACAGTATCATAGAATTACTAAGTTTGGAAAAGACATCTAAGATCATCAAGCCAAACCGTTAACTCAGCACTGCTGTGTGTGCTGTTCACAAAAACCTATGTCCCCAAGTGCCATATCCACACACCTTTGGACCACTTGCAGGGATGGTGATTTCACCACTTCCCTGGGCAGCCTGACCACACTTTCAGTGAAGAAATTATTCCTAATTTTGTCTAAACTGACTCTGGTACAACCTGAGACCATTTTCTTTCATCCTGTCGCTTGCTCCCTGGCAGAAGAGGTAGCACCTCCCAGGCAGTGAGGTGGTGCTCCTGCCTGGCTCCACCCTCCTTTCAAGGCAGTTGTAGAGAACAAGAAGGTGCCCCCTGAGCCTCCTTTTCTCCAGGTTGAACAACCCCAGCTCCCTCAGCTGTTCCTTGTATAAACTGTGCTCCAGACCCTTCACCAGCTCTGCTGCCCTTCTCTGGACATGCTCCAGCATCTCAAATACCTTCTTACACTGAGGAGCCCGAAACCAAAACAAGATTTGAGATGTGGCCTCACCAGTATCGAGTATAGGGGGATGGTCTCTGCCCTGGTCCTACTGGCCACACGATTTTTTGGTATAGGCCAGGATGCCATTGGCCTCCTTGGTCACGTGAGATGAGAATACTACTAGGAGAGCCCACCAGGGGAGCATGGTGATACAAGTGCATGGTGGTTGCTGACAGAAATGAATTCTGCATCTGTAATGTAGGAAATTTGGAATTGTATTGACATGCTCATAGAACACAGTCAGGAAGACTGCATATCATCTGCTAATTCACCTTATTAAATTAATAAAATACTAATCAAATTTGCCATTGTGAGTTCTGTTCTCTTTAAATTGTTGTTGGTTATGAAAATGACTTCAGGATACAGCATAAATTCCCATGTAGCTGTCACTCTCCTGTATCATTTTTAACTTACAAAAGAAATTTTAAGCAACAAAAGGCCTGAATTTTTTATTCATTAGCATTACACATTATTATTTTTTATAGATAAAAGAGAAAAGAACAAAGTATGTGTGACCATAGGGTCAGTGATGTTCCTTAAAGTATTTCTGCCAAATAGAGTTCAACAAGAAAAGAAGTCTCATTGCAGGCTGGACTGAAATGAGATGTTTCAGCCCTATGTTACTGAAATAGTTGTTGTTTGCTTCCTTTAATTATACATTTAAATACTTTCCTTTCCTATACCCTTAAATGGAGAGAATCTCCAGATCTCAGACAGTCTTCTTTCCCCAGTACCCTTGCTGTGGGTTGACACAGGTGGGCAGCTCAGCACCACACAGGTCACTCCCCCATCCTCAGCAGGACACGGAAGAGAGAAAGAAGAGTAAAATCAAGAAAACACAGGAGTTGAGATAAAAATATAATAAATTAATAAGTGAAGTGGAAGTGGAAGAAGAAAGAAAGAAAGCATGCAAAGACATGCAAAGGCAATCACTCACCATTTCCCAAAGGTAGACCAAGCCCTAGCCTGTTCCTAGGCAAAACGTGGCCAACCTCCCTATACTCCCTTCTTTTCCCTATTATTGCTAAAGCTGCCATCATACGGCATGTAGTATCTCTGGTTAGTTTGTGCCATATGTTCCCTTGCAACCTCCTGCATGACCCCCAACCTATTCACTGTGGTAGGGCAGACTGAAACAGTGAGGATCTTGGTGCTGTGCCAATGCTGTTTAGCAATAGCTAAACAGGCTTTTTATCTGTCTCATTTTGGCCATAGATCTAAACCAGCACCACAGAAGCTGCTATGAAGAAAGTTAACTCTGTCCCAGCTAGGCCCAGTCCGTCCTCACAACATTTCTATCAAATAGCTTAAATCAACAACCTAGGGATCCTTTTCTTCTAAAACTGATGGAGTAGAAGACAGAAATATTGGGGGAAAAGGACGAGCAGTAGGAAATCTCTTCCTTGTTTTCCCTCTTTCTTTAAATAAGAGAGAAATCAGTTCAAAATATATGGACTAAACTCTTTAGTGAGTTACAGAGGATTAACTCTGTGAGAGAGCATGTGTTTGATAAGGATTATATCTGACAAGCGAGTCTGACAAGGATAACGTTCACAAGACTCCAGCATCTAAATGTGTGCTTAGTTGAGGAAGGTCTCAGTCATTTTCAGTCTGCTACTCAGAAAAAAAAGTTTCTGCAGCCTCTAAAAGGCATCTGACAGAAAGATAAAATGCTGATCACAGAGAGAAATAGAAAAGAGATAAAAGAGAATACAAAATACTGAAGAAGGGGGAGAAGAGGAGGGTCAAATCAGAGGTGCCTCTTTGTAGCATAGGAATATTATGCAAAGCATCACTTTTATCATTATTAAATGTTCCCTACATAAATTCCTGACAAGTCGACAAGAGAAAGGGTGCTAAACAGAGTACCGGGAAATATTCATTATGTGTAGCTTTCCAAGTAAATCAGTTATGTAGCATTGTGGATAATTTACAAATAAAATTGCAAATGATAACATTCTGACTTTTGTGTCTTAATAGCTTTCTCTTCTGTTAGGGTCCTCATAAGCTTCATTATTTTGAACTTTGACTCCTCCAGAGTAGAGAATATGTTTAACTGCAAAAGAGCTGATGACCATCAGTACCTTCTACTTTCAGAGCTCCTTTTGTCCATGGTTAACATATTAAAGTTCTCTCAAACTTCTGGCTTTTAGAATAGCTCTTTCCAAAGGAGTATTTCAGTAACATTTTTGAGTTCTGGACACCATGTCTGAGTCAATGGGTGGGTTTTTTAGTTTAACTGTATTTCAGAGACATTTTAGCATAAAGTTAGCACTTGTTGGGATCTTCCCCAATGAGTAATAAAAATTTGACTAACCAACTGAGTGATGTCAGTTTTAACTTCAAATCCATCACTTAATTTTTCCAGGTTTGATGTTGTCTTTCTTCTGCCTTTGGAGAGTGGGAAGATGCTATCTTCAAAGTTATGTGGACAAGTCACTGTTGAGGGGAATGGAGAGCTTCAGCTGTTGGGGTCCATGAGGGTTTGCAGCTCTGAAACTCTCTCTTCCTGAGCTGGACTGTGATGGGCTCTCCTGCCTAGGATCCTTTTGAGCCTGGCTGGCATGCTGGTGGGAAATGGGACTCACTTCCTGAAATATTTCTGCTTTTAGACCTTCTGTAAACACATTTTTGTAGTGGAAGCCTTGTTGTGCCATTGTGCCAGGTATACTCTGACCAGCACTGCTTGGTAATCAGAGCCTTATCAGAGAAGCTGAGGTCTCAGGAAATTGAATAATACCTTTCCCAGCCTGGTCATTTAGGGCAGATGTTATTTCCTCCTGCTTGAGATATTCAGAAATGACTGTGTGTGTGTGGGGAAGGGGTGGGAGTTACCAAATAGTCTAGAAGCTCTAAGGGTACAGGAAAGAGAAGGAAATCAGATGACCATGCCTCAAAAAGGTTTCTTTATTTGTCACTCTTTGTGAATGACAGAGCAAATGAAACGCTTGACAAATGTCTTGCATTTACTGTAAGGCTCTTCACATTTGCTTCTTGATATAGAAGCTTATTCAGTGATAAATATAGCACTCTCTGGTTCAGATAGTAAATACTGTACCTTTTATTCCACATGGCTACCCAGAAGAGTTTGGGGGTTTTTTGTAGTATCACAACTGTTATTAATATCATTACTGGTCAAAAAGAAATCTTCCATTCATTTCTCAGTATTATTTCAACTAGTCCATAGCTCATTCAAATGCATTTTCTGCCATAATCTACTCTACTGTTATACATAATATACCTTTTCCTTTCTGAAATACTCTTCTTCCATAAAAGAGAAAAATAAAATATTTTAAATCTTACACACACCCTAGAACTGATTCCACCTCTACGTTGTTGTAAGAGTAAACCAACTAGAATCAGCCTATTCTAAATTCCAATAAAACCTTAATCTACGTTTTAAAAATATTTCTGATATGTACATTGTAAGTACATAAACACTTTTATTGCCAAAGCTTATGCATGCTACTTTCTCCTTTAATAAATCACTCATATATTTCTTCCTTAATTCAAATTATTTCTAATGTCTCATTTTTCTTTGTCACTGTAGTTTCAGGTTCTTAAAAAGTGAATTCCCTTGGGCTACTTATTTTCTATGCTTTTAACTTTTTAATAAAATAAACACGCAGCAAGATGTCTAACTCAGCCAGTAAGTAATGCAGATAACAACACTGTCCTTTGAATGTGGAACAGCTTTGTTAATTCTTAACCAGTAATATAATTTTGAAGTATTCTCCTTCATCTACAGATATTAAAATACATCTGTACCTTTTCTGGTATCCTTTATAGATGTTTTTATAAACTGAAAATGGTCAGTGGCTGTTCCAGGAGGCTGAGATGAACAAAATTTAGAAATTGGATAGGATAGAGGGAACTGAAAACATCAATATGCCCAGCTTAGTATCTTGTGAAAGGTGTCTATGAAGTTTATGCAACAGAAATCATAATTAAGATTTATAGCAAAGCTTTATAAGTAATATCTCCCTGTTAATTATTTTGTAAGATATTCATAGTTAAAAAATGCAAACTTTTTATTGGTTTGCCTTCATGGAAGCACGATACACATAAACAGGCCAGTTAGCTCCCCAGAGTGGAGAGAGGTGCCTGCTAATAAAAAAACATGTTAAAAATGTGTCATACAGATGAGTTTCCTCTGCAGATGACTTATGACCAACTAAATCAGCAATGCAGTACAAATTGGTAGGTTTTTTTGCTAGTAAACAAGTGTCATCTGGGTTTGTTTTTTTTTTAGATGCTGTGGTCAGACATTTGTTTTATAGACCATTTAGAAAACAAGGTATTACGTAAGTTTATCAGATGAATGAAACAGCATACTCATTCAAGTTATGTTTAGAGATTTACAAAGATAATTTGCAACTCATTCTATCCTTATCTATGATCTCATTTATGCTTCTTGCTATTTTTAAAGAGGTTTTTACTGGATATATGATCTTAAAGTTCAGCAGCAACAGCTCTTTTTTCCTTCTAATTCTGCAGAACTGTATTGCTGCATTATAAATACTTTCCTCTAATACTGTCAGGAAATTAGAAGGGAAAATTAGATTTTTTTTTCTTGTAGTGGTGGAATCATTTACCTCTACTTACAAAGAAGTTTTTAGAGAAGTTACTTATAGATAGGAATGTAATTGTATGCTGTCAGCTACTGAATCAACTGATATTTTTTATTGGCATTAAAATGTAATAAGAGTCACTGTATCAGAGTTCGTTAGACCATGGTTCTGATGCAAAAAGTGTAAAACTGTGAGGTGGAAAGAAGTCTCATCTTCCTTTCCTCCCTACACTTCAAATTATATTGGCAAGTATAATTCTGGGTGGTTTTATCCTTCACTCATTTTTGTAGATAAAGGAATGTAATTTTGACTCTAAAGCTGTGGCTATTGCTTTAATATTTGGTGGCTTAATGAATAGTTCCAGATGACAGCCTGAGAGTTAAAAGTTGTGTGATCTTGTTGACATATTCAGACCCAACACAAGATGTGGAAGAAAGCAGGTTGACTGTAATATATCGATCTTAACCTAAACCGTTACATTATTTTGCAAATATATGCTTTTCCCAGTCCTCATTTCACCCATGTGCATTGGGTTGTCTGCTATGGCAGAGAATATGTTATTCTGTATTTAATACCTTTTAATATCTTTGAAACGAGTCCATTTCCAGCAATTTGTGAACCTTTCTTCCTCATCCCAAATCTGCCCTTTTTTACCCTATGACAGTGTTTTATTTATTCCTTTACGAAAATATATCCAGGGTCATCACATGGTGTGGACTGAGAAATTGAATAGAGTGTTATCACTCAATATTCTTGTCAACCTTTTTTCTTAGACTGAATTTCTAATTTGGATGATGAGCTCTCTTATTTCCCACAGAGCCTGTGAGTTCTCTGTCCTTGGATATTTTCAGACTGACTAGATAAAACTGTGAGCAACCTTTAGATATGAAGTTAGACCTGTTTTGTCTAAATAACTAGGTGGTTGGACCAGACGATCTCCAGTTGTGTTTTGCAACATATATTATTGTTTGATTCCAGGTACATGAGCATTCTTTAGATCACAAAAGGGGAAATATATTTATAAACAAAACCAATGAAAGTCAGCACATGAAGTAAGATCTTTTGGGTAGTGATTCTTACCTATCACTGGGGTGTCTGACTAGCAGCATGTGTAATTTTTAAATGTCTATAATTTGTTGTTAATATAGGTAAACACTTTAACAATTCTGATTTTTAAAGAACCCTGCAGTTGCTATAAACCAGCAGAAATTAAAACTTGAGACACTGGGTCATCTTTGAAGTTGTGTGAAATAGGTAAGTAGAAGTCCTGAGGAAAATGGAAATTACATCTAGTTCAGTGGATTAGAAGTTATCGTTCCTGTGTGACTGTGACTTGTTCCCTACAGTGAATAAAAGTGTGATAAGCATTAAAAAGCCAGGCAGTCTCCTTTGATGCAGTATTTGAAGCACAAAAGAGTTGAGAGTCTCTTGTAATATCACTTGGTAAAAGTGCGGAAGTTATCAGTATAAGGTCCTGGGAAGGGTTTTGCAGGATGGAGTAGGTAAGAGAAACAAGCATCTTGCAATTTTCTGGACATCAGCACTACATATAGAGAACCGAGAATGTAATGGTTCAACGTGAAGTCAAAATTGCCATTAGAAGCATTGAAACATGCCATCAGATCATTGGGAAGCTGCAAAGGCTGACAACCACAGCTGTGGACTTGGCATGGTAGAGGCTGTTGCATATCCCAGCCACAGTTTCAGCTGTCTCTTTGTCTCGTTTTTGCAGGTACGAGGTGCACCCTTTTGCTGTACTCACTAGTGTGTCTTACACTTTTTAGTCTCAAGGTTATCAGCAGATTCCCAAGGTGAAAATAAGTTAATGACAATGTTTGTAGGTATTAAGTAGACTATTGTAATCTGTGAATTATCTGGTAAATATCTTCTGAAGTTTCCAATAATCTCAAGGTGGTTCTGCGCTACTGAAAATATCTGCACTACTGTTTAGCAAAGATGCATTATGGATGTGGTTATCCGGACATAATACAGCATCAGATGCACCAAGAAGCTGACTACTGATTATATTGTCTCCCAGAAAGAAAGGAGGGAGTGGTCACAATAAGATGAGGCTCAGAATATCTCTTTTACAGTTCCCCTCAAGGTGGGTCCTATTTTCAAGTCAAAACAAATTTTACTATAACTTTAATTAGTTATAAATAGTGCAGTTTGTCCAGGGACTTTAGAAAAGGAACCATAAATTAGTAGGACTTTGTTGTGGTTTAACTCCAGCTGGCAGCTAAGAACCACACAGTTGCTAACAGACTCCCCAGTTTTGGGAAGGGAGAGGGAACCAAAGGAGTAAAAGCAAGAAAACTCATGGGTTGAGGCAAGTGCAACTTGGTAGATAAAGCAGAAGCCATGCACACAAGGCAAAGCAAAACAAGGAATTCATTCACCACCTCCAATGGGCAAGCAGCTGTTCGGCCATTCCTAGAAAATCAGGGCTTCATCATATGTAACTGTGATTTGGGAAGACAAACATTACCACCCTGAATGTCCCTCCCATCCTTCTTCTCCTTCAGCTTTATATACCCAGTATGATGTCCTATGGAATGGAATGCCCCTTTGGTCAGTCAGGGTCAGCTGACCCAGCTCAGTCCCATTCCAACTTCATGAATACCCCCAGCCCCTCTCTGGTGGAACACTATGAGGAGCAGAAGATGCCTCGATTCTGTGTAAACACAGCCCAGCAGTAACTGGAACATTGATGTGTTCAGCACAAATCCACTGTTTTCAGCACAGACCCAAAGCACAGCTCTGTACCAGCTACTCTGAAGAAAATTAACCAATCTCAGTCAAAACCAGCGCAAGCTTTAATGAATGCACTCATGCTACTCAGGGCTCCTTTGGCTCATACTAATGAAATCCACAGTATAATTCAATTATCTGCTGCAAGAAAGTTACGAACATGGAATATTATCTCTTATTCAGAGCAGTCACCCAGTTCTCAGATAAGACAATTGAGTGGGAATGTAAGAGCTTCAGCAGGAGGAAACACAAACATAGGCTAAGTCATTCACCTAACAATTGCCAGTCAATCTAATAAGAATACAGGAAAAGTTCTACAAGCACTTATAAATCTTGATGCATTTGCAGTTCATTTTCATGAATATTACAGCTACTGAGATGAGATAAGCCTGTATGATAGCAACTAATAAAAGTTGATCGAATGGAAGTAAAAGTTATCAAACCATAGTACCCAGGTAAGTGAGAATATAAATTCATGTATTTTTTCTCAAGAATCTGTCCAAGTCTATCTGGGGTGGAAAGTGTTTTAAACCGTTAGCTAACTAAACATGATGATGTATTTTGGAATAGTGAGTGACATACATATGAAAACAAAACACAGACCAAACAGAAGAGAGGTCATGAAAAATACCGGATGTTTCAGACAGTCATTTGTTTGAAACATTTTACCAACATCTATATAGAAGCATCACAGCTGGAGTTCTGGAAGTAGATAAATAGGCAGATAAAGCAGCATTACAGGCAAACCTGGGCTGTTATCTCATATGTCATCTATGTATCTTTTCCATAAAGAATAACTCAGTTATCACATTTTTATCTGGGAACTATGGCTTTGTACTTTGGGTGCCTAAGTCAATAATTAGAATCACTGAAGCCCTAGTAAGTGTGGGGCATTGGGAAAGAAAATGGAAGAAATATACAACAATCTATTCATGAACAGGAAACCATGTAGAATGGGGAATTGCTAGAATTACAGCTATGGAGGAATAACAAAAATTTAGAAGTCAGTAGGCTCCCTTGTGCCAGCTTTTGGAAACGTGCATCAGTAGCAGAATTTTAAAAAATAATGATGCATATCACAGTGATTCCATATTGTGTATAATTTTGTCACTTTAAATAAATGTGACAAAAGTGGTGTATGATAAATAGATGGATTCCCAGGTGAGTCTGCTTGAGCACGATTGTATCTGTGGGTTTGGTGAACTCTCCTTCTCAAATCTGTTTGTTAAAAAAGAACAGAATATTTGAAGGAATAAAGATATGTATTGCCCTGACTCTTTATCTCTCTTCAGTGTTCAGGCATAAAAGGAAAATCTATCAACTCAGTTAGGAGAGTGACAGTTCTGTACATAAATCTATAAACCAGTAGACCAGAGGGACCACATCCCTAGAGAAGTCTTTGTAGTTTTGCGTATTCCTTCTTTCTCTGAGATGCTGCTTCTTTTCCCATGTCTTGGACGTGTCTCAGGAATGAACTGCAGGCAGAGTGCAAACAAAAATAATAATATTTCCCATAAGGCTTACTTGTAGATCTTCCTTTTGCTGAAGGTTTGAAAAAAAACCCCAGCTGGTGTTTCAGAAGCAGAATGATTCCCAATGCAGTGAATGTGGACCAGAGTATTTATTTATACATTTATTATTTTGATTGGACACAAAATCTGTTATTAAAAAGACAATAGAAATTTTTTAATTAAATCAAGATATCCTGCTCTCTGACCAAGACCACAAAAAGACAGAGAAGTTGTTATGAGTAAAAACAAAATTGCACCATTAATATTAAATAACTCCTTAACAGTTATTTCTCTTTATAGTAACACTAATAGTTTGCTTTCAGAGTTTAAGTACCATGACTTTATATACAACTTCACAAAATTTTCTCCCTGTTTTGTCCTCTTGCTTCACATAGACAAAAATATTTTATTTTATGTGTTTCTGCTGAACAGAGCCCTGAAAGGGGATTTTAGAGCCTGAATCTAGGCAGGAATGAGAACCCCTTTTTGAGCTGAGCAAGGACAATACAGAATTATAGGTAAAAATAAAATAAAATTAAAACAAAATATAATAACATAGGAATCGTAATATAGCTGACAAACTTACTACCTTTATCCCCCAACATATATTACGTAGTGAAATCCATGTGCTTTTTCCGATGGCATATTTAAATGTAAGAGCTGAAACACTTCAAGCAGACAAAACTACGCCCTATATGTCCAAGGAAGCCGGTATATATGCAAAAGATGACCAGTTTTAAGACTGATGGGATTTGGTAAATGGAGTAGAGTTCTGGCTTTACATATCTGAAGGGGAATGAATAAGAGGAGGTCACAAAGAAGAGTGGAAACACAGCTGGATGGAGGCAATTAATGATTCCTTGATGAATCAGCTATTATTTCAGTAGTAGATTTTAGAGAAATATGTTGCAGTCTCGAACACTTGAGACATTTTTGGATGAAAACAAAGTCACTGACTGCTTCATCTGCTGCTGGAAGAAAATTTTATTACATCTCTCCTGCTTTACAGAACTTTTTAACTACAAAGAAACCCGCAGTCTCACATATCCTGTGCATATTTACGTGGACATAATGGATATGTTCTTTTGTGGCAATATTAGCAGAGACCAAAGGATGCATCAGCACAGCAATCCCGCGAGAGAATGAATTATTTGCTAATTTACAGTATCATTTAGATATCTGAGCTCCATAAAGCGATTGGACAGTGTTCACACTTCTCCCAGGTTGATTGTTCTAAGTCCTAGACGCCCATTTGAAAATATTGTGTTACTGTACCAAAAACATAACTGGATAAAACACCAGGTGTGAATGCTATTTACAAAACCTTACAACCTGTTTACATAGCTTGCATAGTAAAGGAAAATTCTCACAGAATTAGTGCAAGAAGATGGAAAATCCCTCCGCTAGCAGCACTTCAGTATCCACATTCTTTGATGAAGAGACTGTCTTTGAATTTTTATTCAATTTTATTTTATATGTGTATGTATATATACTCTTGAAATTGTAGTTGAAGTGGAGCTTTTGAACCTGTGGCTGATTGGCATGACTTTCCTCTTGGAGAGAAGTAGGAGTTTTAAAGTGGGATCAGCATTAAGCCTGTGGTCCTGCCTGCAATTTGTGAGTCAGCTCAAAGCGATTACCCTGTCCTAAAACGAGATAGTACACTAATGTTAATTAGAGACATTGGGCTGTTTGATTAATTGAGGCAATGAAGCTATGACAGGTACTGTGTTCTGGGTTTATTTATTTAATGTGCATTGTAACTGTGCATTAAGAAGGAGATTTTAGCTTAACACTGACATACTGCGTCCTCAAAATCAATGTCATCGATCAGAATTTCTTGAACAAAAACCAATGCAAACATGCTTTAGACATTTAGGTTATCTATGTGCAAAATTAAACAATAATGACCCATAATTTAAACTATATTGTTTTATGGACTTTTCGGGGAAGTCTATAAAAACTATATACAAAGCATGTCATTTCCAGGGGAAACAAACCTCTCTAAATGCTCTAAATGTTACCTATCTCAGTAAATGCTTCCTTTACTTCAATCATGGCCTTCTTGCCCTTTGTTTATTTTCCCACAAAACTGCTGCCTACAATAAAGACCAGATATCAAGTTCTACTGTGTTTTCTGTTGTCAGTATGAAGTAGGTTCTTATTATTTAACTCCTTTGTGAACTGTTTTTCAACTGTTGCTGAAAAACTGTACGAAAGGTGAGTGAAGAATTTTACAGTGAAATAACATTTCTCTGCAACATAAAAATTTTGAATTAAAAACCATCCAACCAAATGAACCCCTCCAAAACAACACACCAAAATCGGTGCAGATACAATATTAAATGATACTGGACATTTTAGTTCAGTAAACTGAACACAGTAGTGCATTTTAAATAGTAGAAAATATAGGAAAAAGAGAATTCATCTCTTCCTCCATGTCAGTAAAAGTATTTTGTGAAAATGGGCGTGCATTATTCTGAAGTTTTCAGGATATCAGATGCCTGAGTGCATGCCAAAATCAAATTTCTCTAGTTTACAGAGGCAGGTATAAAAATGTTTGCTTCGTCTGATTGCAATTCTGATTTTCCTTTTACACCTTATACCTTGTACATATCAAGAAATTCACTCATTTTGACATTTTTGCATTAATTTTTGAGTAACTGAAATGATGTCTGAGAAAATCTGCCAAATTAAGTAGTATTTTTACAGGTCTCTGCAGTCTTAAAATGGACATGAAAGAAACATTTTCTTGAATCTCATGATTTTGGATGCCTTTAAGTGTGAAGTATAATTTAAGAAAAGGGCTAGGGAGTTCTAAAATACCTTTTAATTTGCTCACATTCTTTTGAGCGATTTAGTATAAATTATACTGTATCATGTTATATAAACTTTTATAAGCTGTATGATTCAGTCCAATGCTTTCTTCACAAATGTACATTCGTTATAACAGCATTAATATTAAACACCCTAGTTTTTGAAAAGTGTAGAAGATGGAGTAGGATAGCAAACAGACAGAAACAGGAGGTACCTTAAGAATCTGCAGATTATTGATGGATATCAGCTGTAGCAGCCTTGCAGTTGTGTGATAGTTCTTTTGCTCAGGGGTGTGTATGTTTGGCAAGCTCTGAAATGTCGATGTTGGTCTGACGCCTTGTAAGAATAGAAATTACTTAGATATAAAATCTCCTTGTGTGAGCATTTTCTTTCTTGTATTTCCTTGAAACCAAATGCTGCATTTGGATTCCTTTGCTATTTACCCAAAACATTCAGAACCTCAGGGCTAAACAAACAAGACATTCCCAGAATGCCCAAGTTTTCAGATTAAGTACATGAGGAATTCTTTGCTGGCATCAGAAAAGGAAATATGCTTTCTATGGAATTAGTGTATGGAGAAATACATAATAAGTCAGAAAATATGATGATGGTAATCTTCCTTTCTCTGATAATTCCTAATAAGTCTATAAATTCTGTATAAGGACAATAATATTGCTTGGAAACACTGAACTGAGCAGTGTGATTTAATGCAGCCACTGGAGATATCTCAAAAATGACATTTTAGCCTTGCTTTTGTTTGAAACATTGATGTCAAAAGTACATAGTTAAACCACTTGTCAGACTCGAGTGCATATATGATCTGCCTAAAGTCTGAGCAGTTGCGCTTTCCGTTGAAATTAAAAGCAATTTTTGCCTGAGTACGGACTACATGAAAACAGAAGACAGAGATAGATCTAGCTCTAGCAGCAATCAAAATAAAGAAGTGTCCATTCAATCAAAATTAGAAAATACTTTTTTACATTGCTTATAAGATTAATTTAGAGGCATTTGAGCTGAGACAGAGCAGTGTTTTGAAAAAATACAGTTATACAATTTTATATACACTAGCTACTTCTGCTTGTGTTTAAAGTGATATCTCTATCTGATTCCTTATGGAGGCCTTCCTGATATTCATCGATATTTGGTAGTCCTTCTTTGCATCAAATCTCTAGTATCTGCATACAACAATGCACATGGTGTGACTCCTGGGGCTGTCCTGTGCAGGGCCAGGAGTTGGACTTCTATGATCCTTGTGGTCCCTTCCAGCTCAGGATATTCTATGATTCTTATGTTGATATAACAGCATAAAATTGCCCTGGCTGCAGCTTTGGTGTTTTTAAGCTTGGCCTGGCTCTCATCATGGCCAAGGTAGATAGCTTCCCAAGGCAGCAGAACCTTGGGGACAGCAAAATGGCCTTGGCCTTGCTGCCTGTTTTTGTTATGTCAGAGCACTAGGGAAGGCCAGCAGACTTGATGCAGATAGACAGATGCTGCTGGGGGGCTGGTGAAGGATCCACTGCCAGCAGCACCACTCAATGTTTCCTCTTTTGTATCCCTCGTATTCCTGGCAGATGCAGTGACACCAATTCTCCACGAACTTCCCTATCTTCCCCGCTTCCTCTTTCCCTTCCAGGTGTCAGAAACTCCTTAACCTCTCCTCCTCTCTTCCTTACAGTCATCCATTTCCTCAGTGTACAGTTCAAATGGGCCTCTACTGCAAGAAGTCTTGAATGGGCTCAGCGGTGAACTCCACATATAACGTTGCTGGACATGGCCATGTTCAACACACAGAGCTGACACCGTCTGACAGCCTCCCTCCCTATTAGTATGCCAGGAAGAACAGTTAAACAGAGGAGGTAGGCTCTGAAGCTATGACTCCTCTTCTGGCCCTGGCTAAGTTTTCATTCACAATTTTAGCTGAATCTGCTAGCTCCAGCGTGCTTTATTCCTATTGATAGAATTGGGATTTCCATTTTCCAGCTCTGTGTGGATGTTGCAGAAGATAGGCTGCAAAGGGTAATGTGAAAATCTCGTTTCTGGAAGAAAAGAAAAACTGAGCATAAAAGAAAGGTAGTTTTCCTGTTAGATACAGGGATAATATATATGGTGTTGCACAGATAGTAACACAACAGCATGTAAAGATGTAAAACAATAAAGATGGAGTTCTTAGTGCAACTCCACCAATTACATTCTCATAGTAAACACCTCTGGGTATCAAAGAAACAATTACAGACCCTCTTACTAAGTACACAACTGAACTCTGGATGAAAGCTAAAACATTAAAATACTGGTGTGTGATACATGATATGCAGGTCCCAGGAAGTGTGAAATTCATGTGGAAACTGTCCTATAAAAAAGCTTCACTGATCCCAGCACAATAATAAATGGCAGCAATGCTCAGAATAGCAGTAGTACTTTGAGTTTATACACCACCTTTAGTTACAGTATTTAAAATCATTTTACAAAAATGATTATCTCAGCTTCTCAACCTACTGAGAATGACATTAAGTCCTTTATTTGTGTTCTACCTATGGAACCAATGAAGTTCTGAAACATAAATGATTTTCCATGAGTCCATGAAACATTCATTTGTTCAGACAGGGACTTCTGCAAGATCTGGGTTCCTCTCTTCTTAATTACTTCTGTTTTTCTAAAAGACATTGCTAGACAAGCTGAAAAGCTACAAATGGAAAAAAGATACCTAGGGAGGAAAAAATTTATCCCCTTCTCTTCTCCCATCCCAATAATAAAAGGAAATCATACCTGTGAACTGGATATGAAGTGAGATTTATGGAATTATTTACTCTGCAATAGACTAAAAATTAGTTTCCGTGGCAACAACTGCACCTTCTGAAATACAGAATACCTTTACAATAAACATAAATACTGCACAACAAAATCTCTAGCTTATCTTTTATTATTTTAATAAGTAAGAATTTATGCTGCATATAAGCATACATTAAATGATCTTTCATATATTTTTAATGCCATGTTCTGTAATGTGTGCATTTTTAGAAAGCAATTAATATTTGCCAGCAATGGTGGCGCTTGTGTTTTGTCCCTGAGAGGATAATGCCAGAAAAAGTGGTTTGAGAATGCTGTTGATATGTGAAAAGCTGGAAGTCAATTATAGTTTCCTTATTAAAATTTTATGATTTATAAGGTTCACATCTCTAACACTGAGAAAAGATTCAAATGAAAAGTGATCTTTTTATTATTGACAGTAGCCCTACTTTGAGTGGGAAATTGTACTAAATAACATCTGTTGCAGCCCATATTTCTATGATTTTATGAATAATTACCTTGTGAAATAATTTGTGCTGATTCTAGAGTCTCCTGTCTCATATAGATAGTAGTAATTCCTTCAACCATGTCAAGCTTCATTTAAAAGACTGTGCAACATGCCTGATATGTGACAGAAGTCATGGTACAGAGGTTCTTTTGAGAAAAGGGCTGATGGAAGAAATCTGGGAAATTTCAATTTAATTTCTTTGATTTGTCATTAAAAAAAAGGCACAAATAAATTCTACTAAAATTCCTCTGGAAACAGGGTAAGTTTGATTTACTTTTACCTTAGCTGCTTGAAAAAGTGCTGAGTTCTTTCTGTACCAAATCATGTTATTTGACATCATGCATTCAAGTATCCATAAGCTCGCAATAGGCAAGGTTGCTGCCAGGAGCAGAAACCCTGGAGTTTTTAAGATTTTGGATTCAGCAAAATCATTGACCTACCTTGGTGAAAGGATTCCAGGGTTTTCCTCCCATGGAGAATTTTAATAAGCTTGTTTTTCACTCTGGCTCAGAACATAACTGAATTTTAAGGTTTCCATGGAATAGAATTAATGCCTCAGTGGAGAATGGAGGCTAACACAGTTATGCAACATGTGACAGAAACCTCTGTAATAATCCATGACTATATAGTTTTTTCTCTCACTCCCTCTATAAGTAATTATGTCTTTTTAGGTATTGCACAGAGGTGAGTTACTCTTTTTCATAAATTTTGTTTTTCAGAAGAATACTCATCATACTGCATTTGAACATGCTAAGATTATTTGCTACATTTGAACACAAAATAATTTTATTTTTGTAACATCTCTATAAAAATGTAAAAAGATTTTTTTGATCTGACACAGAAATCTATCAAAATAACTCCCTGAGTTGTTAGTATATGGGGGGTTGATTCAGAAACAAAACAGCTCCCTCAGATGTGAACGTGGTGTTTTGCTCTGAGTAAGGCCCAAAGAAAACAGTTAAGAAAAGGTCATAGCCAAAAGGAAAGAGGCACAGGAGGGTTTATTAGACAAATGGGACTATTTCTTCATTGCTGTAGTGGGCTGAAAAGTTATCTTACATAATTTTCTGTAGCTGAAGGTTTAACATGAACTATGCCTACCTTGTGCTTGTTGTTGGCTGCTAGAAGCATGAAGAAGGGTTAATACATTGACCGCAATGTCGGATTCAGTAGAAATGCCTGCCAATTTAACACAGTACTTGTGCACTCCAATAGCTGTCATGCACTTCCAGTGATTTCCTATTGGAGCTCTCATTATGGTCTTTAAACTTAGGTGATCGTACCTTATACTTCAGACAATACACAGAGATTTCTGAGGCTCCTCTGTTACTAATAAGTATGACAAGTAAAATAAAGGTATTTTGTGTTGCAGGATGCTATGACATTTTCATTCTTTGTAGAAGGATAAGGCAAACACTGGAACCACAAATATCTTGTTGGAAAACTTTGTAATACTTGCTTTCTATCAAAATATGAAAATATCTCAGCAAAATTCAACTGATCCTCAAGATTTCAGTCATCATATTAATTCTTTTTATAGTCAAGGGAAAGAAATGGACACTTCTAGGGTGCAATCATAAACTATATATCCAAAGTTATTGAGTTCAATTGTTCTGTAGAAATATTCTGAGCTGGAAGGGACCCACAAGGATCATCAAGTCCCACTCTTAAGTGAATGGCCTACATGGGGAGCAAATTCACAACCTTGGTGTTATTAGCACCATGCTCTAAACAACTGAGCCAAACACACTTGTTCCAATTAAAAAAAGAAATTTTCTGATCTGTGTCAAAATGACTCCAAATAACATATCTTGCTTGATTTTTCTGAATGAAAAATAACAGATTCCCAGTAAAAGTAATATTTCTTTCCTGTGTTCTCAAAACTAACATTTTTCCTCAGAAAACCATAAAATAGAAGCCACAAAGAAATTAGAGGGGCTGGATTGAGGCTTTATACTTGTTAGCTGGAGACACAACAGCATTAGGAGAGTTCTCTGTTGTTCCCTTGCAAAATAACGTGATGAGGGTTGAATGGTGCTGTATGAAGAGCATTGCATTTGGGATTTTGGGACCCAAGGGCAGGACCCAGCACTTTGTCATGCTGAACTTCATACAGTTGGCCTCAGCCCATCAAACCAGCCTGACCAGATCCCTCTGTAGAACTTTCCCGCCCTCCAGCAGATCAACAATCCCTCTGCCCAACTTGGTGTCCTCTGCGAACTGACTGAGGGTGCACTCAATCCCCTTGTCCAGATCATTGATATTTAAGCAGAACTGGCCTCAATACTGAGCCCTGGAGAACAGCACTGGTGACCAGCCACCAAATGAGTACATCTATATGTACAACCAAAAGTGTACTCTTAAAGGGCTTTTATATTGTGGGGCAGTTTGCAGAAGCTTGAGCCCTTGAATCTCCTCTTTGATGTGAAAGCCAGCCTATATAACATTCAAATGCAGAACAAAGTTTTGTGTAAATTTTGGAGATCAGCAACTGGAGATGAAGTTGTCTGGCTCTGAGCAGAGAGGAGTTTATATTGAATCTCTGAAAACAGGCTAGTGGGTCCTAAAAAAAGTCATGCTGAAAATTTTGGAACTTCTGCCTTTGACAATTTAATAGGCCAAATTAAGTTCCATTTATGTACATTACATAGATACATTATTAGATAAAAACCTTATTAGATAATACATCATTAGATAATACTGTTTTGTCACTATGACAGTCCTATTGAATCCCTCTGCTGAAAATCAATGGACTTGCAAGAGCATCAATAATGTTCATCAGTACAGATAAAACCTTCTGTAGCATCTTAATTGCTCTTCTTGAAGTAGCTTAAGTTTCTGATTAATTATTCATCTTCTCTGTCTGAAGATAGGTCCAGATAGGTTTAATTAAAAAGCATCAGCTGAACAGTGTTGAAGAAGGTTCTGGGGGGCATCTTTCTGGTACCTTACTTCTCTCCTTGACGTTTAAAGGAGTTATCCTGCTGAGGTTATTTTGTCAGGTTTCTGTCAGACTGTCTTTCCCACATTTTGCAGTTCATTGCCGCAGTCTCTGATAATCTTACCACACTGACTGGCTGCAGTTATTACCCTTTATATGAAGGATCTATGTTGAAAGCCAGTTATGAGTTTCTGTCCCAGTGGATTGCATGATGAAGTTGAAGCAGGCTGTCATCCAAAGCTGTATAATAGCCTCAGCTGGGAAATACAAAAGTGCCATGGATTATTGATAGAGTCATATCTGCAGTTCTGCTGACAAATTTGATGCCTCTTTTGCTAGGTTTCTGTTATTAAGAAATACCTCTCTTAGTATGTCACCCCCTTCTCTCTCCCTGCATGTTCCATTTGGCTTGGTTTATGATTTGGCTTTGTGCCATATATACCAGCAAAAAATGATATAATTAATAACCCTAATGTTATAAGGAAAAATGATGAACTTTGCAAAGTTCTAATGATCTTAATTTAAAAGAAAACCCTAGAAGTATAAATTTAACAGACCATTTAAAATTATTTTTTATTCTACTTTCAAAGTACTTCATAAAGCATTAAAATGCATCATTTTTCCTTGTCTTGAATATCTACAAGAAAAAGGAAAAGAGAGAGAAAGGAAGATTATTCTACCAGTTCTTAATGGTTTAATTGCTGTGCCGGTAAAATATCTCTTCAGTTATTCATCAAAATTATAACCACATTGTTATAAAAATCTACTGCCCCCTTCATTACATCATAGGCATACATAAGGACAACTTAAAGCACAATTTTGACGATTTTGATTGACACAACTGCAAAAAGTTAACTATTTAAATTATTGTGAAAACTCTGCCACTGCTACCTCTGTGTTGCAGATCAGTTTTTCTCTAGGTGAAGCATAAGAGTGTAAATGGAAAAATGGGGTAAGTTGTAGTGGCAACATGGATTCTGCAAAGCATGCTTCTCTTCTCAGTCATCTATTCAGTCATGCTATGGAAGCACGAGATGCAGTATTTGGCTGAGACTGAAGTATGTGTCCAAGATGGAAATGTTATGACACAAGACACAGCGATAGCAGTTAAGCAGATATGAAAGATACCCTTGGAGTTTCAAAAGATGTGACATCAAGAACCAATTAGTTAAAAAGCATATTGGCTAAACATTTTCAGAGGAAAAGGGAGACACCACTGCTCAGGGCTGTGATCATTCACCACCTCTGCTTCAGATTATAAAAGGTTTTGACCGCTCCCATGTGCAGTATTCAGTCTTTCCTCCACCACAGAGGATCTGGCCGGTGTTGCTGTCCCTCAGTCTGTTAAGACATAAGGAGTTTGTGCCACTGGTTTCAGTTCTGACAGGGGCCAGCTGAGATCTACCCGAATGTCTTAAAATGAGGCTGCAATATTGAATGCTGACCTGCCCCTTTTACTAACTCTTAAAAAAAAAAATCCAGAATAAATGAGAAAAGAAATAGGAAAAAAAGGAAAGCCATCCTCATGTTAATAAAAACAACGATTGAACAAGTCAGTGAGATCAAGCTTTTCGCAGTGCTTTAATCAAGTGAAGTTTTGTTAAAGACCAGATATTCCAAAGGACTGGCATATGAACACCAAAATACCTGCCAGTGGTAAATCAATTACTTTGTGCCAAATGTCCCTTGTGCAAGGGAGCATTAAAATATTCTGTTCAGTGTATAAATGCTGTGGGAATTACTCTTCACTTATTAATTTTGAAATAAGTATTGATACAGAGGTTACTTAGCTAATTTTGATACATTGCTCTCTGAGGTGAATGGTACTTCATTATTCTGTGTTGTATGTCTGTTGCATTGTGCTCCTTTGGGAACCAGCAGAAAAGTGGCCTCCTGGCTTGGTCCAACCAGACCGCTGTCCTCTAGGATACATGGAACTCCAAGGAGGGAAAGAGAACTAGTTTTTTCTTGAACACTCACTCAGAAGGGACGGTCTTCTCAGCATGTTGTGGAATAAGGAACTGCGGAGGTACATGAGTGGGCTGGAAGCCTGCAGAACAGCAGAGATTGGGCAAGGGAAAGGCACGTATCTATCCTTCAAGGTGACAGACTGCAAACTCTGTCTTTCTAGGCAGCCAAATATGACTGTGAAGCTTACAGCAACCTATGAAAAAATTGCACAGCTTCTGTATTGAGCAGATCTGAAGGAAAGACACCAGCTTGCAAGAAAAAAGTATCTTTCTAGTTTTCTCGTAATTACAAAGAAAAAGAAAAAAAAAAATCTTTGTGTTCACTCAGCCTTCTGAGATTTTTTCTTATGAGAAAAATATGTAGAATGAAGTATCAAGGTTTGGCAGGCTCAGGGACCCCTTACGAGAAGAATGCCATGATGATACCTTGAAGGCATGTGTGCGGAGTGTATTCCTTTCTATGGCAAACACAGGCATAAGGTAACTATCTAAAAGCGTTAGCCTGTTGTCTGCCCCACCTATGTTTTCTTAAGTATTAATAAGAGAAATCATAAAAAAAAATTGTGATTGTGTTGACAGGATATTTCTTGGATGGATACACTGAGGTAGCATTGCACAAACCAGTACATATGAGAAATGGTATCTGAGTATATCTATATGCATAAACATTTCTGTGTATGTGTGTGTGTGTGTATATTTGCATGTTTTTACACACACAGACACACCCTGAGATTCATTATGGTAGCTGTACGCACATATCCCACTGGTACACATCCTTTCATCATAAATTAGATAACATCTCTTTATCAGCAGTTTTAGAAGAGAAAGATTACATTTAATTACAGTTTAATTTTTCAGGTTTTGCACAAGAAAACATTCCAAGAGAATTCAGAACAGCATATGTACAAAAGTTCTTGTAGAGGACCTCCTATGATAAATAGGTCATATTTTTTAAGATGACATATTCTGGATGAGCATAGAGACACTGATAGACTGCATAACTATGTCCAAGAACATTCCTGAAAGACCTGTGCAAAGTATATAAGGTATTTTGTTTACTATATTTCTTCCAAGTACTATGTTGCCATTCTGTCAAGAGCTGATCTGCTCAAAGAGCAACTGCAGAGCATGCACAATGGATTAATGATGAGAATTTCTTAATCCTGTTAGTGAACATTGAAATGCAATATCTAACAGGAGGTAGTCAAACATACTTTTACACATAGGAAAAGTTCTATTATCTTCTCTCTCCTTTCTCTGTTACTGAAATATTAAGTAATTGAACCTTACTTTGTGCAACTGTTGGTGAGGAGTTGGCAGCAAAATTGAACATATTTTACAAATTAATTAAAAAACCCCAGTGGGGTTTTGTTTGTTTGTTTATTTTTGTTCCATATTTCTGAATTTAGTGTTTGGGGAATGTGAGAACTCTGCCAGCTGATATGCCAGACTGCAGGTTCTCCCAAACTAATGGGTGTCACTAAGACCTGTACCTGGTGTCTTTGGTCCCCACAGACTGGAGTCTCTTAGCACAGTTTGTCTCGAGAATCCCAAAACAGGGGATGGAGGCAGATGTATTCAACAAAGACTGCCAGCCAGCTCTTTGGCTGTGATCTATTGGCTGCCTGCATCATCCACACTGATGATGTCCAAAGGAGACAGCAGCAAAGTAACTACAGTGTGTTTGCATTTTTTCTTCTTTTTTTCTTTCCCTCCCTTTCAAGACTGTCATATACAGAACCTAACGTGGTGATTTAAAACTAGGACTTGTTTGAAGAAGAATAGTGTAGCTGATTTCCCTGTAGAGAATTAATAGAGAAAAACAGTTGTTCAGGGGCTAGTTTAAATGAGGACCATTTCATCCTCTAAGAAGTTATTCAGGTTGCTTAGTTTTCTCCATCGGTTCTGTAAGTATAATCCCACCAAATCCAATGAGGTTAGTTTAAAATGTATTTATTAAAATTAGTAAGTGACTGAACATAGAATGTGAGAATATTACCCTTATTTTCCCTCCACACTACTTAATTTGAATATTTACTTTTTTGACAATGCATTCTGTGAGATAAATCCAGTTCCTTAAAGACGTGAATGAGATATATACAAGAAACATTGAAGAGTGAAAAACAAACCATGTATTTCTTGTGACCTCTCTTAATAGCTGAAAATTACTTTGAAACTCCTGGCCAAGTAAAAAATTATAAAAATCAACATATTTGTTGATTTTTTTTAAAATGTATTTTTGCTTATTGTACTGCTTAAATGTACTTCATTCTTCTAAATTTGCTAAATTAAGGGCTAGTGAACCTTTTTGGATTGAACATGGACCATATATATGTTTTGTTGATTGGAATTTGATTTATCTAAAGGGGAATTATACCAACACTGGTACTTCACATTCTTTGATTTTAACTGATCATTTAATTGATTTTAATTTAACCATAACTTTTGCAAAACCTTCTGAATTAACATTCAGTAAGGACATGAGAAATGGCATTCAAACGGTATGTGTAGGAACATGCACTCTGTGTTTTGACCATATCTGGTTTTAAGAACCATTGACTGTTGTCAAACTCATCTTTAGAAGACTCTTAGAATTAACAGCATAAAATCAGAGGGGGAAAAAAGATTTTTTTTTGACCTGTAGTGTTCTATATATATTTGTGAAGTAACTTATGATATCTCCTGTAAAGGTGAGTAGGAAATTGTCAGCAAAGTAGAGCAAAAGCTAGTGAAATGGAGATATTTGGGTCTATCAGACAGGGAAGTCTTGAGATTTTCCTTCTCTGTCTTAAAAAGGATTAACTGCTTTTTTTGTTTATGGTTGACTTGAAGGTGCACATAACCAGTTTATATCAGAAAGTCCAATACATGTTTACCTAATGTTTGCTTAACAGTGCTTTAGAATGTCTGCAGTCATTGAGAAGAACATCAATATCATAAGCTTGAGAAATTAGAAGGCTGAAAAGAAAACTTGATTTAAAATAATCATAATGAATTTATGTGGTGATGTAGTAAAAATGCATACCAGATTTCTGTAGACATTTAGACGCCAAGCCTGAGGACTTCTGAAGAAAAATGAGAACACAAAAGCAATTCCATGGCCCTTTGGTCAAATTTATGTCACACACAAACGTGCAAAGGCCACATTCTCTGAGGCACAGAAAATTGAAAGTAGTGTTGATTTGAATGTTGCTCATGAGGATCACTCACATATTAACAATGAATATGAAAAATGAAAAGATGCACTTTATGTATATGTAATTTTTTCAAGTGGAGAAATACTCGAGAAGGAACTGTTAGTGTTGTGTATATGATCTGCACACCAATAAGATCACCTCTTAAATTATACCTTTTGTGGAAAAGGATTCAGTTGTTATAAATTTCTCCCAGTTCAATCTGACACATAAATGTGGATTACATTTTTGCTGAACTACAGTTTTGGTTTTAGGTTTTTTTCTTTGTTGGCTGGGTTTGCTTTGTTTTGTTGTTTTTTTTTCATTTTGATTTGGGTTTTTTTGATACAGTAAACAAAGAATAAAAGGATAAAGGGAATTATCATGTCTTCTAAATCTAACAGTTTTGTAGTGAAATCTAAATATTAACAATCATAAAATCAAATCTTTCACTTTGAAATTTTAAATAGCAAAAACTATATGAGTGAAAATTGAGAGGAAACATTTTCCTAAACTGTTCATTTTAAAACTTTGTATATGAACTTTCTCAAGGTTTTTTTTTTCCTAGCTACAGGAAATACATCTGTCATGTCCCCTAATGCAGGAGAGGTTTATATTCCTTCCAAAAATTCTATGACACTTTAAATTTTTTTTTTCCATACTGTTGGTTTTTGTTTCTGGAAAAATTTCTGTGAAGAACAAGTGGGAAAGTGGTTACTATTAAAAATAAAATAAATAATTAAAATACAGAGTAGGCCCTCACTTAACCCTCCACATGTAAGTGAACACTGCATTGGAAATAGGAAGGAAAAAAATCCAAATTGCATGACTGCTGGTGTGCAACTATTTTATGAAACCTCAGGCTGGCCTGCAATAAAATAAAA
This sequence comes from Oriolus oriolus, assembly GCA_013400235.1. Classification (NCBI taxonomy): domain Eukaryota; kingdom Metazoa; phylum Chordata; class Aves; order Passeriformes; family Corvidae; genus Oriolus; species Oriolus oriolus. The sequence goes on along the minus strand of VXBT01005405.1, from coordinate 516,000 downwards.
ACGTTAGGAGAAAAAAATAAATGCCTTCTTTTAAGACACTGTTCAGTTAGGTCAATAGCACAGTTAGCAGAGGCAATCATGCAATAAATCTTCAATTTTAATTTAAGATAAAATGTTTGCAATACTTAAAAATGTGCTTCACGTGCACTTTATTAAAGCTGGCAAACGCAGACCTAATGCGTGTGCTCATGCGCATATGTAAAGAGGAGGGAAATTTATATAAAAGTCAAGCCCGGGCAAGCTTTTTCGTAACAAGTAAAATGAGAGTTGTACCTTAGCAGCCCTCTTGAATCAATACAGTGAAGCTGAGTTCCTTATCGATCCTCTTGATAAAATGATGCAGTTGTCTCTCTCCCCCTCTCCCTCCCTCTTCACTATAATACAGTAGAGCATTAAAGAAGCAGAATAAGTACATTTACAGCCTTCTTAGTGCTGCCCACAGGGTGCTATAAATGCACAAACTGGATATAATTGAAGCACATATTAACTTACCTTCTGTTGTAGAGGAAGAACATAAGCAGGCTGTTAATGTGCACAGTGTTGAAACTCTTAACTTGGGGGATGAGAATTAGCTTGCAGTAGTAATTTGATAAGCACCTGGGAAAATTGCAAGCTTCATTTCCTGCAACGTGGAATATGATTAAAAACAGAATATATTATTATCAAGGGTACCATTAAAAAATGTGTAGACAGCATTCTATGATGTTAAAACGGAAATTGAAAGTTGTATCCAGATGTTGAAGATGCTGCATGTTAATTATTGTCTACCACAGTGCATTGAAAGTGCAATTCAATTATTTGCTTTGTCAAGCAATATTTTGATTAACTTGAACGTTAATTTTGTACATCTGGTGTTTTTCACACTGTGATAAAGGCAGTGTCGAGGTATGCTACTCTGCCAACAGCCTCTTGAACAACAGAAAGCACATGTGCAAAGCAACAGTAAATCATAATAAATAAAGAGCCTTCCCCATTCCCCCCACCTATTTTTTTTTGTTTGTCGAGAGGAAGAAAAAGAAAACTTTCTCAAAGGGCATTAAGTATTAGTACACAATTTAGTATGTATTTTTGAATGTGGAACTTGAAATTATATTTATCTCCTTGACTTTTCAGGCATTGTCTTTAATTGGTGTGATCTCATTCCGATAATTAGTGTATTAAGTTATGATAAACCCTCAAGTCTGTGATCACAGAATGGGTAATGTTGGTAGACAGCACAGTGGATCATCTGGTCCCTCAACCTCCCTGTTCAAGCAGGGTCATCCTAGAGCACATTGTAATCAACAGTGCAAAATGCTTTTGGAGATCCTGGCCAGTAGGATGGAGACTAGGTTAGTCTCTGGTGATAACCAGACAAATTGACCATAGGCTTGTCTGGGTTGTCATGTCCTGTTCCTCAATTCCATATAAAATTAAACTCTTAAATTTTATTATGTGGTTATTTATTCTAAAAAAAAAAAAAATCCAAAACAATGCAAACACCCCCCAAAACTCTCCACACCACGACAAAAAAACCCTCCAAAAAACAAACCAGCAAAAAACCCCACAACCAACCTAAAAAGCCTAAAAAACTGAGTAAGGGAAAATAAATTCAGATACCTATAGGTATCACTTGTGTGGGTGCTCCTTTTCATAACTCCAGGAGGTATTTTTTAGTGGGCTGTGGGTGTCCATTTGCAAGTTTCATTCAAAGCTGGTAGGGTTTTTAGGTTGGTGGGGGTTTTTTTCATTTTCAGTTTGTTTGTTTTTCATTTTGAGAGTCTCTAGCAAGAGCTACTGTGCAGGTGGGGACTGGAAATGATGTTCCAGATAGTACTGGCTCCCCCAGGGGAAACTGGCTGAACTGAGGAGGAACTAGCAGCTGCAGGGCAGAATATACATCACATTAATCTCCCCAACAGCAGCATTCTCCTACAGAACGTGCTTCCTTAGACTTGTAGCAGGATTTATGGCTGGCTTGGCTGGCTCATTCTCTGCTGCTTGCACTGTCTCTGCTCCGCTCCCCTCCCCTCCCCTCCCTGTAGGCTGTGATATTTCTCAAAAGATTCAGTTGGCTCTCAGCATTTTTTCCCATAAAATAATTGATTTTTATTCACCATCCATATAGAAATTATTTAATTAGCTGAAAGCTAGTGTCAGGTGGCATGCAAGGAGAACTTTTATTACCAACTGAAAAACCTCACATATTTGTGTCGAAGACAGTAGGAAACAGATGGCAGTTACAGAAAGCAGGAATTGCTGAAAGGTGAAAGGGTACAAATGGGTGTTTCACCTTTTTCTGAAGTGAAAACATAAATTATATAAGAGCTTTTAAAATATTTTTTTCCCTTTGAGAAAAAATAATCTTTCTTCATTGGAATATGACATGGAATACAAGCGGTTTCTTCAGTTCAAGAGTACTGCATGATTCAAAACAGTGAATTTAAATTATTCAGCAAAATAACATGTTTAAGAGACTGGAAGGTGGTATGAGAAAACTTTGATTCAATCTACTTAGTGACTTTTGTGGCATCATGAACAAATCATGTGTTCCCCCTCCTTGGCCCATTTTTCTTCCTTGTCACAGAACAGTGATATGAGAGCAAAGAAGTGGCATTAGGGAGATAGAACAGAATTGAATTAAAATGTTCTAGAACAGCTTTTCAGAGCAGAATACAAGTTTGCCAACATACTTAACACTGAAAAATAAAAAAAATAAAAGAAATATTTTTGAAAAAAGGTGTTTGTGTGTGGTGAACATTTCCCAATGAATGCTGAATGAAGAAGATCTAATAGACAAGTGTTTAAATTCTGCTAGTTATCTCAATTTGGTATATACAGAACTGGATGAAGAGGAGGTGTGGATATACGTGAAGACAGAACCAGAGTAGAATTCATGTAAACAGAATGCTTCTGGTAGCCTTCCTGTTCAATTTCTACATTAGTAATTTTTACTAGAACAGAAGTATGATTATTTGTGTTTCACAAAATTTAAACACTCCAATAATTTGGTTTTGGTTTTTTTTCAGTCTCCATGTAAAAGATGAAAATTGAGAAAGTAGACAGGGTTTGTTTGGTTGGTTGGTTTATTTTACATGTAGTAGCACAAAATCTGTAGGGCTATTTCTGTCAATATTAGTTTTTGAAAAGTGAGAGTTAATATGGGACACTTGAATACACAGGAAAGTCATTGCCTCAGGGATATTGGGGCACTTTATTCTTCATAATAAGTTTGTGAAGAGTATAGGAATAACGGAGGGGTTTTTTTTCCTAAACATAAAATTACTGAAAAGCGTTAAGCTGTGCTTTTCTAGGGCTCCAAGATTTCTTATGTTAAAGGTAATATGATTTTATAGTCAATTTTAGAATAAAAATGCTCTAACTCATCAAAATGATCAAAGTTTAAATTAAACAGTTTCTGCAAGTGGTTTTTTTGAGAGCAAAATGAAGGATGTGTGTTGGGGGAAAGCTGCTACTCAGTAATTTTTTTATGTGTGTTTGCCCTTTTTCATTTTTTTCTACAATCCTTCCTGTTTATGTAGATTTTGATGTATGTTATGGTAATTCTGTCTGAAAACGTGCGCAGTTACCTCCATGGAGGAGTTTTCCTTATTTTCTGAGGATATTTGAAATAATCTAGTTTGATTGAATAAGAAATTTAGTATCACAATGCTTTATAACAGTTAATGCCCTTATTCCAATCTTGTTTTGCAATGAATTTGTTTTAATTTTCTTTTTTTCCAAGGTTTTTGTTAATCTAAATGATCCTTCAAATTTTTACTGCTAGTAATAATTGTGTTGCCAACAATATGGTTTACTCATTCTTTTTCAAAGAGGACTTGCAAAATTCCAATCATAGCTGCTATTCTTTCATCATTGTTGTAGAAAATATCTGCATAACTGTATGGAATTATCCTGAATGTGGATAAAACAATGGTTGGCTTAATCTGACAAATCACATGCAGATAAATTACAACTGGTAAATTACTTCAAGTGGGCTCTCAGGATTTTTGTCTGTTTGGGTTTTTGCATAGACAATTTTGAGGGTTTGTTTGTTGTTTTCCCCCATCTTACCTCTGTGTGCTAAAATAACTGAGAAAACCACAAAAAGTTAAGCCATCACAGGATATTTTAGAAGATGAAAATGCTATCTGAATGTTCAAGTAAGGTGAAGGATATTTTGCTTCACATGATTTAAAACTCCTTACAAAATCAGAATAGTAGCTTCTTGTCATATCCTTGAATGTTAAGTCTTATGATTTTTTTTCTGTTTATTGGTTCTTTTTATTTTTATAGGAAATAATATGACTGATAACCCTGTCTCTTGGAATAAAGTAAAGCCTTGAGGTTAAAGCTGTCTAGACTCTTTTTTCAGTTTGCTTTCTGACCTTTTCTTGTATTACAGCAAGTGAACTAACATCTGACAAACCTTTAATTTTGGCAGGTTAGGCTACATGTTATTTGGAAGAAAACTACAGTTTAAAGACAAATGTCTTCAAACTTTAATACTGTCATATTTCACAGTTCAACTGAACTTGACTACTTCTGTTATTTTTTCTTTTGTTTCTTTAAGCAAGTAAATTTTCTAGTATTTGAATTATTTTGTAGACTTTAAGCAGGATTTTTCAGCAGGTAAACAAATACTCTTAGTTTTGAGCACAGACAGCAAAAAGGCAAAATTCTGCTGATTTTTTATGATATCAGTCCTTTGAAGAGCTTGGCCTATTTTCAGTAGTTATTGCTCCTCTGACAACTGCTTTTTTAATATCAGTCTATAAAAGTTATGGAAGTTAATGTGTTTTTATTTATCTCATATTTTTAAATGAGAGAGGAAGGGAACACCTATTGCATCACTCTCAATCACAGTGCCATAACAAATATTAGAGAAGCTTTTGTATGTAAAAATAAAGGGCATAGAAATGCCACATAAAACTTCTGTGTTCAAGGATGCATATAAGCTCACATGCATGTTGTATTCAAACCCTCTCCTCCTTAATATGGAAGAGACCAAATGTGAGATTGGTTGGTGACTGGTGCATGCATAAAGGCTGTCATGATTCATCTGAGACAGGAGTTCTGCTTCAGGAGGAAAGAAAGAGGGAAGAGAAGACTGAGTTGCCCAGTCCCTGGACCTTCCCAAACCAGACAGGGTTGGCAAGTAGTATGAAGATTAGTTGTTTGGCTTGTGGATAATTAGAATCATAAAATAGTTTGAGCTGGAAGAGACCTATAATGCTTATCTAGTCCAAATCCCCTGCAACTGGCAGGGACACCTTCCACTAGATCATGTTGCTAATAGTTCTGTCCAACCTGATCTTGAATATTTCAAGAGATGAGGCATCAAACACCTCTCTGGGCAACCTACTTCTGTGCTTTACCACCCTCATTATAAACAAATTTTTCCTTATATGTAATCTAAATCGATCCTCCTTCAGTTAAAACAATTATCCCTTGTCCTGTTGCAACAGGTCCTGATAAAAACTTTATCTCCATCTTTCTTACAGGTCTCCTGAAAGTATTGAAAGATCACAATAAGGTCTCCTTGGAGCTTTCTCTTCTTCAGGCTGAACAACCTCCAACTCTCCCAGGAAAGCCTCATAGAAGAGGTGTTTCATCCCCCGATCGCTCTTGTGGCTATCCTGTGGACTTGTTTCTACAGGTCCATATTCTTTCTGTACTAAGAACTCCAGAGATGAACGCAGTACTCCAGAAGGGTGTCACAAGAGTGGAGTAGAGGGGCAGAATCCCCTCCCTTGCCCTTTGGCCACATTGCCTTTGATGCAGGCCAGTGTTGCGGCAGCTGAGCCAGCAGCAGTAGAAGCCAAGGAGCCAAAGATCTCCGGAACAGGAGAGGCCCATCGGTGAGCCAGCTCCGAAGCTTAAGATCACCCTCTGATTCAGGGTGAGAAGCCTCCCCCATCAGGCTTTGTGGTTCTATGCAGATTTGGTCTGTCTGGTTGGCCTGTGGGCCATATGCCCCTTTTACCCCTTAAAAGGTTGTAACCCCGCCTTCTCTCCGCCCCTTTACCCTCAGACCATTGGTTACTGGTGCTCTGCCCACCTTCTTTCTGTACCCCTATATAAGTTTGTCATGGCCCTCAATTTGTCCTTCTCCGGCAATGGACTCGTTCGTTGTGGTGCAATTAATCCTTCAGAACTCTACACAAGGAATCCCTCCTGCCTCTTTGCCTCTGGTAACGCATGAGCTATCCAGCTTAGTGTGTGTGCACTTTTGTGCCTCCATCAACATGGGTGTGAAAGTCGGCCTGCTAGCGTGCTAAACAGCACTGCCGGAGCGATCTCTTGCCAGAGACGCTTTTGGGATAGCACGGCGACCTCTTCACCGTATACCTGTGCCACGTTAGGCCAGGACATGTCAGCTTTCTGGGCTACAAGTTCACATTGTGGGGTTTTATCCAGCTTCTCACTTGTTAGTATCCCCAGTTGCTTCTCCCCAGCGCTTCTCCCTATTCCTCCATCCCCTAGCCTGTATTGGTACTGGGGGTTGACCCAATCCACGTGTAGGACCTTGAACTTGGTCTTGTTGAACCTCATGAGGTTCCTATGGACTCACTTCTGCAGCTTGTACAGGTCCCTCTAAATTGCATTCCATGCTTCAGGTGTGTCAACTGCACCACACAGGTGTTTGGAAACTTGTTGAGGAAACAGTTGATTCCACTGTCATTGATTAAGGGTTTTTTTAATTTACAAAAACTTAAAGAGAAGTTATTTTCCCTCTTGAAGGGACAAAGATCAAATGTTTTATTGAATTTCTAAGGAAAATACTTGGTTTTGAAAGAAAAAGCAGCGGTTTGATTTTGCTGGATTTAATGTTTCATGTGGATTTTCTGTTTCTGTTTAAACAGAAGACAACCTTGGTTAAATATTCTCAACAAGCAACTCTAGTTTATATATTATTTATCTTTTTATTTGTATATTTGATTTTGGTTTTGTGCAGGCGTTGCCTCATCTTGAGCAAATAAGACTTTGTGGTCTATAGAATCGAAATATATAATAATGGTTTGTGGCATATTCCGTAAATACATAGTATTTTCAGAAAAGTGGAGCTCTCATAAAAATTTAACCATGTATATACATCTGTTTCCTAGGAGTTTGACAACTCATTTGGGATTTCCTGATGTTCTTTTTGGTATATTTTACAGTTAGTATCTGCTCTGCAAACTAATTACTATGGAGGGTGAAAGGCTAAAGCCAGAATAGCCTTGTTTTTTCATCCTTAACAGAATTTCCCTTTCCTCCTTTCTCCTCATGATACTTTGACTGTGAATGCTGTAGTACCTGAAAGATTGAGGAAGGAAAGAAGTGTCTCAATGAAGCTCTCATGAGCTGGAACATGTAGACTACACACAGGGTTCCTATCCCTTTCAGGTTATATGTCTGATGGGTTCCAGTCTGAATATGATACCTTATAAGGTTAAGAAAATATGTTTTAAAGTTTTGAGGAATCTCTCTCTTTTTGACTACAGAACAGGATAAAACAGAACTTATAATGAGTTATCTGAACATTTTATAGTGTCCAGCATATATTTGAAAATTTAAGTATACGGGATTTATGAAATCAGAAATGCTTGACAAAGATAAAAAAATACAAATCTCTGGGTATCACTTTATTGTCTTTGTACTTATGAGCAAGGTCTGATAGATTTCATTTTCTAGTGGAGAAGGCTGGAGATAATGACACTGACAAGTGAAGTACTTTGATTCATGCTCCTGAATGCAAATTTTATTGCAAATAAAATTCAACATTGTATATTTTAGCCATCTTAATCAATTTTAACGGACTAACTAAGTAAATTTTGATGGTTCATATAGTTTGAAGAAACTTGGATTACATGTGTCTTTAAATTACTCCTTTTGAGAACTGTTCCATCAGAACTGGGAAAAAATTAAACCAAGCCTTATATGCTTGCAAATTTATTTATTCAGAGGATTTGGCTTCTGGAATACTATGAAACCTAGATTATGTTTGAGAAGACTTTGGGTATGTGCTTAATATGAACAAATGACCACGTAAAGTATTCAACAGACTAAAAGGCTGATAATGCAAGGTGTACTGATTTGTTCTTCCAAGCAGCTTCTTAGCCTAGTACAATAAAATGTTGACATTTTTCTATTTTCACAAAATTCTGGTGTGAATTACTGGAAAAAAAGGCAAACAACCCCCAGTGCTGAGCAAATTTACACCAAGAAAATTTCAAATTAGTGGGAATGTTGCCTGCGTTTTCATAGAGTGAAGTTACATAAGCAAGATGACTACAAATTCCTTTCATTTATTGTAGAAACATCTTCAAAAAGAAAAATGTAGGGTATTGGCATCTCAGTGATCTGAGAATTTAGTGACATGAGGACTTTGTTGTTTTGAAATAAAAGTAACCAAGCCTCTCTGGAAAAAATTGTGGGGAGAGTAGAACTACAATTTCATCTAGAGAAAATAAATAGCATAAGCAAAATCTTGTCTAGGCATATAAGGCTCCTCATATAAAATCTGTCACATGGAATAGTTTTTTGTGATTTGTGTTGATTTTTTTTTAATTTGAAAACTGACCAAGAGGTAAGTGACTGCATCAATGAGCAAGATGTTAATCTTGTCCTGTTGAAGTAAAAGGATTTCTGTAACTAACTAAGAATTTGAACACATCAATTCTTTCTCTTAACTGAATATGTTCTAAATTTCCCCATTATTACTGACTTATGAAAATGCTCTAATCTTCAAACATATTAAAAAATGTGTTCCGGATTTGGCTGGGATAGACTTGATTTTCTTCCTAGTAGCTGGTATAGTGTTCTCTCCGAGATGAAACCAGGACAGAATCATACCAATATAATGTATGGATTATGGGATTTTTTGATTTAGCAATTAGATTGTAATCTGAAGATCAAACAATCCTAGAAGTTATGTAGTGGAAAAGCTGATTCCTATCAGAAGAATCTTCAGCTCAGAAAATTCCATATGTGCCAGTTAACTAGATAAGATATGCCATTACAATGGTATTTGGTCGAATCAAAATAAATTGCTCTGCATATTATCTTAAATATCCTTTTATATTTCGTGTTTATTTATTTACAGATTAATATTTGCTCTCATTTCCCTCTTATAGAATAAATAATTATTAATACGAAAAAGCCCAAAGAGATGGGTAATAGTAGTTAAAAGGCTTTTGAGTAAATAGGTTTTGCACTCTGCTGGAAAATCTGTTGAACTCCAGCTGTATGGGGGAGTTTCCAGAGTTCATGGGAATACTGAGGTGTCTTTTCTCTAATCCAAATATTGCTAAGATTTTGAGATACAGATTTTTTTCACCTAAGGCAATATGGCTAATACTTTAAATTTGGACTCATTTGTGGGAGCTGACTTGTTTTTTGCATGTTTTTGCGTACATTTTTAAAAAATACTTTGTAATAATCTGGTACTATTGATGATGAAAATATTGGTGACCTTATAAAAAATTAACATCTCTGATTTCCCTCCTCTTCCCCAGCACTGATGAAGCACAGATCAGTGCCCTCAGTGTAATGTTATTCAATGAGCTTTAAGTGCTCTTAAGTGGATATACTTAAGCAGAAGCTATGAAAGTGCTTTGTATCAGTTGAGAGAAATATTTTCATTGAATAACAGCTTTTGAGTTTTTTCCTGTACCTGGAATAATGAATGGATTGCATGGTAATTTTCATTCTCTTGAAAACTGCAGTCTTCAGGTGAAGAAAAATGTAGCTGGTTTTCTGTCTAGCCTGGGTGGTTGGGCAAAAGTCATCTTTTTACTACATTGGGAAGAGCTTATGAATGTCAAATGGGTAAGATGAGCAAAATATGGTTCTGAATGTTGGTTTCACGCATCAAAACAGTGGCCTTGTGACCACAGTGCAGTGTAAGATTCAATTTAACATCATTATGATCAGTGACTGAGTTATTGTAGCTACATTTTGAATTTTCTTTTTCTCAGTTTCCTTGCCATGTTTTAGTGTCATCTTTGCCCCCTAAATGCGTCCTGGAATGTATTTACCAATGCTCATTTTATTAAAGTGCTCCAGAATTCTTTTCCCAGCATTTATACAAATTTTTGATGACAAGAGAAAAGTCTGGGAGAGCACTGAAGTATTATTAACCTTCAAGGAACTGCATTCTCACTGTAAAATGATAAAACTTCACTAGATGGTAAATTGAAGTTACAGTCTAACCAGAGCAGGAAATTTCCTAGATGGTGAGTTTAAGTTGCTTGATCTAATTCCATGTCAGAGCCACAATAAAACCTTTTGGATGTAATGTTAAGAAAGTATCTCACCCCATTTCAAGGTTTCCTTCTCTTGTTATATCTCTATTTCCCCAGTGAAAGCACTGTTAGATCTGGTGCATGAATGCAAATTCTTTTAGCTATTTTGGTTTTGAGAAAAGCCTAGTTTGATTAAATTTTATCTAGATGAAGTTGAAATAAATTTTATTGGCTATTAATATGACCTGCTAATAAAATCAGTATTGCTTTTTAGTAACTTTAAGCTTTCTTTCGATGTTAAACATTGATCAGAAAGGAAGCAAGAACAATAAAAGAGCACATATGGAAGAATATCACCAACCTGAAAGAAACTTTTATACTAAATTATGAATACTACAGGTTGTGAAAATCTAGAATGTCATAACAAATTCTGATTCTGATTCTCACAAGATATGAAGGAACTACTTTTACCACCCAGCTTGAGACCTTTGGTTTAAGCTGAATCAAATAGTTGGAGTTGAGTGGTTCAAAGAAAGATTTTACCACAGGACAATACACCTCTCTAGAACTGAATAATCATGATATTCCTTTCAACCACCCTGTCTCTAGACATCTACCTAACAACAGTTGCTTTACACTGCTAATTTTTGTGTGCGGTGGTCTAGAGAATGACACATGGGATTTAGTAATTCTTCACTGCACAGTTAAAGTGCTCTGTTGATGAAAGTAAGCCTTAAGAAAAAGCATATAAATAAGTGAGATACATAGAGATAGAGATATGGATGAGAACTTCAGTCAGTTTGGAGTCTATGTATCAGTTCTGAAGTTGTTGAGTAGATGTGCTTACTTTCTTCTGAAGGTGAGTGAAATACCTTTTAGTTTACATTTTATGCTCTGAATAAGGAAACTGTGTTGATCACATGCCAGTATTCATCTTCTGTATAAGTGGAATGCAGAAAAAGATGCATGCCTGAAGAAAGCATTAAGTCATGATAGCAACTCTGTCAACAAGCAGTAGTTCTTATTGTCTGCTGATGCTAGGTTAGGAAGGGAGAAAGGGTAATCTAGAATTGTAGGAAGGCGAAAGCAAAGTAAGAATTCAGAAAAGCAGAGATTTCTAGATGTGTGACTATAAAGTTTTATAAAAAGTCTTCATTTGAAATAGGTAGAGTAAGTAGGCCAGTAGAGACAAAATGATATATATACATGCTTTTGTTTGGCTTTGTCATCTGTTTGGACAAAACCAAACTGCATTAAAAAAATGAAGGTACCGACTTTATCCAAGAGCTACTATATGTAATTCCCCTACAAGAACTGTTTATAGGATGGCAAATAAACTTTATTCGTGTTTGGCTTTCCTGCATTGTACCTTGGGTGATTTGTCTTTGCAAATTTCTACTGGAAGTAATCCTTTCAAAACAGTTCAGTTATGACTCTAGGGACTGCTAGAACGTTATGGAATTTATTGATTCATGGGACGGACAATATAAATATTTCAGAAGGTAACCTGGAGTAGCAATTGCTTCCACTTAAAACCTTTTCATTTTTTTGGTGTACCATATCTTAAATCTTTATTCTGCCTGAGATGGGGGTAGTGATGGTGATGGTAGGATTTTTTGTTTATTTTTTTCCCCTGAATTTTAAAATATCTTGGGTCACTAGGTCCCATGAAAAAAAAAAACAAACAAAAAAAAGCCCAAACCCAAAACATAAAGCTTAAGATAATTTAATTTCAGGTGCTATGTTGCAATTACATATTAAAGAAAACGATCTTTTTAAGAACAAAATTTGGAAGCTTGTAGGGATGTTTGTGACAACTCAGGACAGATTATTATTTTCTAGTGAATTAATCGCTGATGAATTGGGAAATGCAGTGTTATAAATAGTATTAAAACTGAAATCAAGTGACCAAAATTTTGCTGGTGTTATGGAATTAGTGCATATTCCCTTATTTCAGTGATGTGTCAAAGTGATAATTGGGCTAGGACTTACAATTTATTTTAAGGATTCTTTGAAACAATAGTTGTGTGACAAAATATATCATGTCTTTGTTATTCGTTTGAGGCCGTCCGACTTAGTTGATAGATCCAAAAATGCAGCTAAGCTTGTGGATTTTCTGAATCATGTGCAAATACTGCTGTTTTATTGCACAGGGTAGTGGTGCCTGTGCTGTCACTTATTGTCCCCAGCTTAAGCTCAGATCAGTGAACAGTTAATTTCTTCAAAGTTGTTTCACTAATGGGATTTATATCATTGGAAAGGAGATATTATCCAGCCTCCAATCCCTATTTTCCTTGTCAGCAGATCTGAGAATAGAAATCTGGGAAAGGAGCCAACCCTTCTGAAAAATACATGTAATATTGTAATGAAAATCAGGACATAATTGCACTTTTAGACTATGTAGAGAACCATGAACTGTGACCAATAACTGCACCCTGTAGCTTGTGAATAAGTTCTGTATTTTCACAATCCTGAAGTGTTCCAAGAGAGTGTTAAATATTGTCAAGGAAGCTAGAAGAATGTTATGGTGCATATGCACATAAACTAGCTGTTAAACACGTATTTAAATATTTAATGTATTCTAGTGAAAACACTGAACTTGATTTCAAAGATGCTACCATTTTTGGTTCTTGGCAGACTGGGAACTGGTCAGATTTCTAGCATGCAGAGAGAAACCTACTTCTGCTATGACTCCTCTTCCAGTGATTGCTTTGATTATTTTGCTAGAACACACAGTATCCTAAAGAAAACTGCAACATAGATAAATTTAAGTATATTTTGTAAATAGGCCTTTGACAAAAATGAGAATTTATTAAAAAGACAGCATACTGCTTGATACACATTTTTAAAATAAAACTACTTGCTTGCTTCTTCCTAGAATGCTCAGGTTCTAATACTTTTAGGCTGATTCTTTGGCATAACTCTAGTAATTTGTGGGGTAGCCTGTATGGTGTTCCTGGAAATAATTCTTAATGTTATAGCAATGGGAAACAAACAATAAAAACCTTTCAAGATAAAGCATTTTCCTGGCATTTCTGATAATAAATGTCTTCTTTCAACTAGTGAAAGCAAAACAATCTGTCTTTCAGCATTTCCTGGGGAAGGTTTTCTATGTATGGAGATACTGAGTAGTAAGGAGGTTTTGAGATAAAAACTTGGGACAGATATTTCATGGCATTTGTAAAAAGTCCTCCAGAATAGTTTATCTACTGCTATAATTAGGATGAGCAAACTTGTCTGTTTGTCCTGGCCTCTCATTCATTCATTCATTCATTCATCCATTCTTCAGGTTTTTACATTGTCAGGTTAAAAGCTGTTTTTTCTTGCATATTATACTCTTCTTTTTCATCAGAACACTTCTGATAGTCTATTTTCTCCCTTAGATATATATATATTTTTTTTTGGCACCTGTGCCCAGTCCTCTGCTGAGGAAAATATATGTACTTTCCCCTTCTGTGGTAGCTATTGGTTTTCCTCAATGCAGGAACAGCACACCTGTGAAGTTTTCTCTGTAATTAAACTGTGGCATTGCACAGGTCAACTTAACATTTACTAACCAAGAAAGAAAGCTGCTCACTGGGGAAGGGTGGGGGGGAAGCGTTTTTTAAAATTATTTACATATTTCTGGGCAGCGGCAAAACCTGGCACAGCCTCTCCAGCAGCCTTGCTACGCATCACAGGTTCATGAGATGATGGCTCTTATTAAGGAAGAATTCAATCATTATTTGGCAAAAAATGACTCATGGGTCCTGGTGAAAATGATTTCCTGGTCCTCCTGCTAGTCAGCTCAGTCCCCTGATTCTGCATCAGGAGCTGCTCTGAGGGTTATCCAGGCAATCAGAACAGCAAAGAAGTAAGCAGGGTGTACTGGGAGATTTTAACTTCTTTTGCTTCCTCTGTCATGTAATGGAGAGATTGGTCCACTAGGATTCCAGTGTCCCACATGTTGAGTTCTCAAGGCACAGTTACCACAAACAATTTGTATAATTTTTGACTTTTTTTGGTCTTTTTTTCCACCAAATTGGATCTTTCTGAAACTCCCATGTGTGAAATGCCCAGTCTTCCAGCTTGGAGTTTTTAAGGCTAGTTGGTCTTATTTGGTGTCACAGTTAAAATACGATGTCTGTAACATTGAAAAGAATATTTTTACATGAATCTAACATTACTAGCAATTATATTTTTATACATATGTGTATATGTAGATATATATATAGTGTTCAAGTTCATAATATTAATTTTCCATCCCTTTATCACAGTATTTTTAGCAATAAGAGCAGTGGTGACCACCATGAAAGCAGTTTTCTCCCCAAGGCCTGGAGCCAGCTGCTCTACACCAAGAACAGTCTGGACAGCCACAGGTGTTCCCATGGCAGGCAATGGCTCTAAAGGAAGGAAGAGCAGCAAGTAATGAGAAAAAAAAAAAATCGTGAGCACACTTTAAAACCTGCCTATAGCAGATAAAAGATGTGGAGTCATTTACCTTGTATCCTGAAAATTCAGTCGCATAAAAGAGAATGATCTGGAACCTTGAAGGTGTTGAAGCCATTAAGTGGATGTTACACAGTGGACATTTTTGATTGATTGTGCTATTTTGAATTATTGTACTATTTATTTTGACTTACTGTGTTATTTATTTTGTATTATTGGTCTCTTTTGAATAATTTTGTACTATTTTGAAGGCTGTTGTGATTTTGAGTTGTGTTCCTTTACAGCTGTTAAGTGTGAGTGGAAAAAGCCATCTCTAACAGATAGTGGCCTCAGTTTTGCAAGCAGAAGGATAAGGAGTCAGTGCGCTAAGGATTCCTGCTCTGGGCTCTCCGTAAGTTGTGTTGTGCTTGGAGAAAGTCTTTGTAATGAAGAACCAATTCAGAAGTGACCTAAGAATCATTTGCAAAGGAAGTTGGTAGATGACCTTGGACAGACAATGCCTGGTGATCCCCAACATCCCCATTTTTACGTTAGGGTGGGTAATACCAGAGACATTAGCTATAAGAAACTGTTTCTGGATGCAGAGGGAGATGGAAAATGCACTCCAAAACTCTGTATGACTTTTGAGGATTGCACCATGGCTCTTCTGGTGTTTCCCATCTTGGTGCTGGTGCTGGCTGCATCCTCACACAGGAGGAAGGTGGGTGTTGATTAAGTTCCTCAAGTATTGTCACTTGTGTGCTAGTTTTACTTGGCCCACAGCTTAACCTTACGGCTCCCTTAAATCCCCCATATTATACTTAATTCTTTCAAATTACACTTAAATCCCCCAAATTATACTCAAACAACATGGCAGTAATGCACCTGGGGAAAATTACTGCAGTAATGGACTTTGGGAAGATTCTGTGTTCTGTCCAAGGAATTTATTGGAATAATTATAATGCATCCTTTATTATTCCTTTTTTTTGGCAGCTCATATCCTGGTGAGTGAGGCTGTTGCTGTGCTCCATGGAGATGGTGGGCAGGATAAGCAGAAATAAAACTCTGGAAAACACCTTTAGGCAACCAGTAACAAGTTTTGTTTCAGGGTGGTAACAAAGCTAAAGGCTACTTTGGGCTCTCAGCACCATATCAGAGATCCCTAGCATCCCCATTTCCCATGTCAGTGTTTCCTGCTCCCTGGTCAAATAAGTACCTATGGCAGAGAAATGCTGACATCTGCTCCTATGCTCTCCCCTGCCCACCACATACCCCCAGCAAAACATGCCTTCAGCCACCACTCAGGTGCTGGTATGACACAGCAGCCACCAGTTCTGACCTTGTTTACTTAAGCACTTTTGGGTTTTCCTCCTTAATAAATCTGACTCCTTATCTGGCATTTCCACCAGGGAAGTAACTTCAGTGTACACTGTCTCCACTACTTTGCTTAGCAGCAGATGATTTTTGCCCAGTTCCCTTTTCCATTATCAATTTTCATTTTTTTGAGCTTCCCAGTGGTGCTCAATTGAAACAGCTCCACAATCTGAGCATTTTATCATGCTTTAACCTTTGTCAGCAACAGCCAGCCTGATCCTCAGGGCTCCAAGCAGGATTCACAGATCTTCAATGGACCAAGTGCCTAAGAGGCATAAACTGTTTCAATAGTTGTCTTGTTCTGCCCTCGGAGTCACCCAGAGCAGGTACATCCTTGGTACCAAGAGAGGTAAAACCCAACCTGAAAAAGATTCATATTGAAATTTGTCTGCATTTTCTCATCCAAATCTGTTTCTTCCTCAAAGGGAACCACCGAACCAGTTTACACCTCTTAGGCACTTGGTCCCTTGAGGATCCATGGACCCTCCTTGGATCACTGAAGAACTGGATCCTGATGATCCCTCTGGAAGCACATCCAGAACATTGCAGAGGAGCTTGCTGTCAGAGACAGCAAGCAGGTGTTGGAGCTGATGTGCTAAGCACCTTTAACTCCAGAGGTGACCACGGAGGTAAACACAAGCACTTTTATATGCAAGAACACAAAGCTGGTTGACAGTACAGGTGAAAAAAATGAGACCAGCCTTGACTGCAAGGCTCTCTCATGTTGTTGAGATAAGAATTGTGGCTCTTAATCCGTATTTCCGCTCATGTACCAGTAGTGGAATGGCTTTCAAGGCTGTTTTATTCAGGTCCCTATTGGTCCACCCACAGGCTTTCCTGCTTACAACAAACACACATGGCACTTTCTCTGCTCTACAAAACAGCTTTTTTCTATGTTTTTAAGTCACCGCATTCTTTCTCAAATAATATTTTTCAGTGTCGGGAAAGACATTTTTCAGCATGGGAGGCAGGGATGAAGGAGAAATACTCATGCCTTTGAAACCAAATGTAAGGGACAATTGCCCTCCCCTCTACCTCTCCTCTCTCAGTCATACAGAGGAGACTGAGAAGATAAGGATCCACAGAAGACAATTCAGAGCACCTCCCTCTCTGCAAAGATTATGTAGCTGTGTAAATTAAAAGCCAAGTGTCTTGGGGTGACTTTGTGATGTTGTATCCCATATCGCCCAGATATGAATCCTGTGCCTTTCTGTGCCTTTAAAAACCAGGTGTGAGAGAAAAAAAGCCGGATTAACTTTTTCAAAGCAGTTCTGTGCTCCAAGGATGCTGTTATCTCTCTGTGTGTGCTTCTGCAGGGAGCTGAGCGGGAGGAAGCACCCTGCTTGCTTTTTCAGCCAGCTTTTTCGGCTCTGTTTCTTTGGAGAGAGATGGAGAGTTAAACTTTGTTTTCCTGGGACTTTGGTTTTTCCTTCTTCTCTTCTGGACTGTTCAACAATACCAGAACTCCCTGGGAAAACTTTCCACCAAGGCCCAAAGGGGGCCTGTGCTGAAACCCAGCTCCGAGGAGGAGGAGAGAGACCACACCCACAGAAGGACTCTAAAATCTTCCAGGTTTCTCTCCACAGTGAGAGGTTTTATTATTTAGCTTTTTTTTTTTTTCTGGTGTGTTTGTTAAATAAATAGTTTTTCATCTCTTTCACTTTCCTCCAAGGAAGATTGCTGTCCCAAATCTGGTGGGGGAGGAGTGGCTGTAACCTGTCTTCTATCAGAGGATATTTTCCTCCAAATTTGCCTCAAACCAGCACACCAAGTCACTTGAATCAAATCTCATGTTATAAAAAACTCTCTTTTCTCTTCAGACAAAAGAGGTGTTAGATCTGTTTGCACGATAAGCAGTTTACAGACATTTTAGGAGATATTTTTTTCTGTTGCTTGACTACCCTTAATGCTAGGAAACTGTGCCTTACTACAGTTAAAATTTGTCTTGATAAACTTTCTGAAGTTCATTATCCTCTTTGCCAGAGCAAAGAGCTTTTATGGTACACTCTTAACTTTCCTTCCATCCATCCATCCATCTATCCGCATCCACTTTATACACCATAACTGGCAACTACTTGGTCTTTTTTATCTATGAACCAGGATAAACCTAAGCATTGATGATTTATTTTAATTCCACCAAAATATTGAAAGGAACACACAGCTTCTGGCTTTGGTGTGCTTTAGGTGCACTTGCTGGGCAAAAAAAGAAGTCATTTCTGTACATGATCAAGGAGCTACCGGGCGTGACCCTTGAATGCTGGTCAAATTTTGAAATGAAAACAGGACAATGACAGTTATTTTACCTCTTTTATCTAGACAGTCATGGAAATCATGCTCATCAGAACATGGATTCTGGTTAATAATAGCTGCTTGAAAAAATGATTTGCAAATTTCAATTTTGAGCTTCTGTTTTTGAGGGACTTGTAATTCTTGACGGGGAGGGGGAGGATGATAAAATGAGATTATAATTTACCAAAGATGTGTTATTTCATTTTCTTTTCCCCTTCTGTTTACATTCAATACTTAGAATTCACACAGTAATGGTATTAATGGCAAACAAGTAAACAAGGTTTAGTTGTGGAAACATGATACTGTTAAACACCTAGTGTTTATTTCCTTCTAGTGAACTCCATTGTTTTTTTGGCATTAGAATATAATGTGCATAGAAAGTAGCCATGCTGGCAGAACTTGTCTGTAATTGCTCTCATGTTACATAAATGGATCATAAAATACTTTTAAAGAAGATATTATGGTCTGCTGTGTCAGTGATCCATGTTTGAGAAAATTCATTCTTTGCCAACAGAGTGCAGATCCTGTTTGTGTTGAAGCAGTTGTAATCAGCATTTAATCAGGGAATGTGATGGGGGGGTTTTGTGCAGGGTATTAATCTGTTACTGCTTCTAAATTAAATTTTGTATCCTTTGGTCCTTTTTATCCTCAACTTAGTATCTCTCAATCACTTAGTTCTGCAGAAGACAGACTTGCTGAAGCAATGAATCAGACACAATGAATTAATCACAATGTTAATGTTCTCCAGCTAACTCACTGCTTGTGACAATTTTGTATTTTGACTAAAACCCAAAGATATTTGTGGTGAAACAAGCTGCATATATTCAGCAGAAAAGTAGCAGCTCAGCAATTAGCTGTGTTGAAACCACACAACTGTTATCTTACTGGTGCACTTTCAAAGACATAGTTTTAAGATGTAGTTGAAATCTATTATTTATAGGAGGACTTGGGGAAGGCATAGAAAAGACTCATTCTGAAGAATTTTGAAGAGGTATGTATATCTTCACCTTGATACAAGATTTTATAACAGAACAAGCAAGCATGTCACTGATATTTCTTTAAAATATCCTCAGTGATGCTGATTCACAAAGCATTTGTATTCTATTTAGGCATTTTCCTGCTCTGTCCTCAAGCAGCTTGTTATGAGAAACACACATAATTTATCAGTGTTTGGAATCTGCTTTTATATAACCTTGTAGTGTTCCTGAATGTGCGAAGTTCTTAATAGAAAAAGTGAATTATTTCTGGTCCAAATGCCATATAGTAATGTATTTTTCTTAACATCTCATAGCTTTACACTATGCTGGCACCCTGAGGTGTCAGTGAAGAAATGAAAGTGAGATTGTAGCTGTGGATTAAATGTAAATGATGTGTATTGTACATTCGGCAGCTTGTTTCATCCTGTCCTAGATTGGTTCTACAGCAAGTTTATTAGTACAGTCTCTGAATAAGCTGTCAAAAGGTTCATAGCATGGAAATGAATCAATTAGTACTTTATTATCTATATTATATTTATTTTATATTCTGTTTGAAGTTTTTAAAAGGGAGCTATGAAGTTAAGATAGGTAGAAAAAGCCTGTTACAGCAGTCATTTACTAAATATCCCTACAAGCGTTCTTGCAACACTATAATTATGGTCACATATACATTGATTGTAATGAGGTGGAAGCTAGAGAATCTGGTAATATTTACCAGCTCTGCTTCATGTTTTTGCTAAGTAGGTACTATTAATTCCTTTTAAATGTGTATTACGGAAATTAAATGATAAATTATATAAAAGTACATAGATAAGCACGGTGATAGAAAGTGGTTCTATCTCTCCTACAGAGTCCTCCTTTCCAATGGCAACTAAATCTTGGTCATTAAATATTTGGCTCACTTGAGATAATCACATTTATGTGTACCTGTCACCTCTGACTGGATGAGGTGATATATCCATATATTTATACTATCAAAGTTCTACACCATAGTATAATATCAAGAAATGTTATGAATCGTTACACTAGATTGCATCGTTTGATACAATGTTTATCACATTGTGTAATTTCTCAGTATTCCAATATTCAAGTTGTTGAAAACCAGATATGCATGAAAACACACAAAGAGAAAATAAAGCCATAATATTTTAAGTAACACCTAGGTGGTTTCTTGCTCTGCGAAAGATGTACAGTTCACGAAAATTTTAAGCATTCTTGTGGCTGATTTTATTTTCATATCATGATGTCATGGATCAACTAAAATTATGTATTGCAGCAGACACAGAAAAATTTTTTAACAGTGTGCTTAAAACACTGGAAGTCTCACACCATTTCAAGGCAAATAGAAAGTCAAGTAGAAAACCACTTTACAACTGAAGAGCTGTTTTAGAAAATGTGTGTGAAAAAGTTGTTTATTAAACCTAATGCTTTGGTGCTATTAAGCAAAATGCTTAGTAAGGTGCTCAGAAGTGATGAGAGCTAATAGAATGCTGAGTGGTCCTGAGGAAAAAGTGATATTTAGCAATTTTTTTAAAACATTAGCTCTGTTGGTACTAGCAACCAAACTTGTATTAGCTGAAACTGTTTCTCTCTGCCTTTATTTATCTCTCTGACAATGGAATAGAGATAAAGCAACGCAATAGAAAGGGTTTTTTTTAAATACTACCTCCCCTGCATGTTCATCTTTTGTGTAATAGCATGAATACTGTGCAAAAGGAATCAGTTGAGTTTGGTTGGTGATTCCCCAAAGTTGCACCAGTCAGAAACGATTAAATCTAGATGTCTCAGTGAGGTATTAGAGGTGTAGAACTCTCTTTTAGAAGTCTCTATTTTTTGACAAAGCTAGCCTTTTTCATTTTCTTATTAATTTCTACATTTATTGTATGTGATGTTGTATTTAGATAGTGATGTATACTATTAGTTTCAGGGCAGGTTGAAATATATATGGTCACCAAACTCCAGTTCTGATACTTCACATCTTATCTGAGTGGTGGAAAAATTGATTATTTAATTCTTGTAGACTGCTTCAAACATGAAAAGAACTGTGCAAGTGCTAAAAATTAATAACCTCATCTGTTTTACAATTATCAAATGTGTTTGTTTATTTTGGAGCCCCGTGATTTACAAAAGACATATGCCTAAGCTGCCATTTCTCCTTACGCTAGAAATCCAAAGGATCTGCATTTGTAAACGTGATTTTTAAGTGCAGCATTTGTAAGCAATAGTCTTACTGGAGGGAGAGCTCACTGCTCTTCCATTCAAAAGTGCTCACATATGTGTCAATAATCAGACATGTGAGTGGAAAGAACAGCTTTTATCTGCTTAATTCAGAATAGAGCTGGTCTAGAGAAAGTGAACAAAATTATGCTGGTTTATCCCAGATGTGGGCAAGATATCATAATGCTTTGAGTACACATTTTGGAAGCGGAAATATTATATTTCTATTCGTCCCTGAAATTTATCTGATATATACAGTACCAGTTACAGGATGATTAAACAGCTGTAAATTTCTTCCAAGAAAGGTGGAACAATTTGTAGAGTCCTTTGCCTCTTAAAAACAGAAAACTAATTGAAAAAACCTGGGAAGACTGGAAAATGAGATGCATCACTTCTCTAGTTTCCTGTGTTAATATTGATTGTATTAATAGTAGTGTTAACATTTTGCTCTTCATTCAGTATGCTTAGTGTTCCGGATAGTGTATTAAAAATATACACCTTCAGACTTAATGAGTAGTGGGGAAAATGAACCAGTAATTGGATGCCAAGTGAATCTCTTGTTCTAGAATTAAGGACTGGTAGCATTTGTGCTTGACTAGAACTCCACATTAATGCAAATTTATAATCTGCAAATTTGTGGTTGCTCATGTGAAGTTCATTACAAATACTGATCACTGAGATGAATATCTGATTGCAGACTAATGTTAATATGGGCCTAATCTGCAATTGGTGGAATGACTTCTCCTGATATCACCTGAAAGTGAATTTCAGTGTGCAACACTTTAGAACTTTTGAGTTTTTTCCTGAGCAAATCACTTTATTTTTAATTTTTGTAGGTCTCAAAATTTTTGTGCTTTTCCAAAGAGGCACACAAAGGCATCCTTTTTTTTCACAGAAAGCAGACTGATTATTCAAATTGGTATTGCAGCATTTCATAGCATGCACTGATCATCTCTCATCTTATTAAAAACCTGTTGAAAAATAATTTATTATTTAGTTGCTAGCAGATGATAAAATATTCATTTGAGATAATGGCACAATCAGATTATATTTTATTACTCTCTGTTTATTGGTCTTGATAAAGGGACAGTGGATTAATTACAATTCTCTTTTACCATCTCAGTAACATGAAGAAATATCACTACTGGGAAAGGAATGATTTCATTCACAGAAGAGTCTTTTTGTTTTAATTACATAATTTCAGGTAATAAAAGAAATAGACATGACTATTCTTTGTCTCATATAACTCATTTTGAAACTGCATCCAATCTGGCATTGGGAAAAAGACTCAGTGAACAAGTGTTTAAAGGTGAGAGAAAGCCTCACTGCGCTATTCGTTCTTTATGTACTCAAGAATCAGAAATTTACCTTCTTTTTCTTTTTGTTAAGTCACTGCAAATTTGGAGTTCAATCAGTTTTCAGATGTAAATAAGATTACTATGCTGAAGTGCTTCATTTCACACCGTAAGGTTTCTTTTTCCCTTTATCCTTCCTGCTCCTTCTCTCCTCTTAACAAAATGAAATACAAGGATCGAGTGAAAGTTGCTGCTGATGGAAGATGTCAGAGTGACAGCCCTAGAAAATGAGAGCCTCAATTATCCCAAGAAGATGGACAGCACAGACAGCACCAATGCAAGCTGCTTTTCACTGAAACTTTTACTTTATTCCCTGATTTGGACTGAGCATTTCTAGGGATTAGATAACTGTTTAATCTCAGTGGCTTTGAGATCTGCAGCCTTGCGGCTGAAACTGCTGAGAAGGGAGCCAATTAGTGGCAATTGTGAGAGATTTATGTTGTTTTAAATGATACATGTATCTGTCCACTAGGAACTGGTCTGGGAGCATCATGCCACACACCGTATCAAGCAGCTGTTGTGGCAGTGACAGCTCTCAGCTGTGCACAGCTGTGTTGTGATGTGTAGGTGACCTCCAGGTGGAAAGTGCTCTACCCACTCACCTGACACTGGAGACACATTAGCTCCCTGATCCGAATTTCTCATCTCTTTTTGAATTTTGGATTGTTGAATCTTAATCCAAATAAGAGGTAGCATCACTTACTCAGGAAGGAGCTTGCGTTTCAGAGCATCAGGAGAAAAGGTCAGGATGCGCCTGTATATTGATATGCTGGTCCTCACATTGACCTTAACCGGTGTAATTACTTTTACAACAGTTTGGGCAGAATTCCAGCCATGCTGTCTCAAATATTTATATATAGTCTGTATATCAGAGAACCCAGAAATACGTTAGACACAATAAAACCAAGAGACCTTCCAAACCATTGAACTGGCAGCTCATATGCTGGACTTTGAGTTAAACGGCATAGAACAAGAGTTATAAAGGCACTGCTTAGTGCTTTACCAGGCTGCTTCCTTGAAAGGTAGTTTCCTCTTGTCCAAACTGCTGTTTGTGCCAGAGCAAGAGATAGCTCCTGCTGTGCTCAGACAGGAGGTGAAATGGGAACCTGGCACTGTGAAGGGGCTTGAGGCAGAGGCGGCGCTTGCCTGTGTCAATGAGCTATATAATTTTTTTTTCTTATAGAATGCAGTATTTGCAGACTGTGAGACTGCTTTCAGTTTCCAGATTTCTTACGAAATGTAGATGGGTAAAAGCATCCTGAAACAAGGGGCTGTGTCTGAGTGGAAACAGCCTGAGTACTGGAGACTGGTATAGCATATCTGCTTTGCTACTTCTTCAGTACCAGAGAAGAAGGTGGAATATATATACCATGACAGTTTTTTTGGTTTTTTGTTGGACTGGTATGGTTCCTTTTTTTTAAATCTTGGACTGCATCAGAATCTGTGAACACAGAGAAAGTATTTCAGTCATCATGCTTGAGTTTTTCATGCCACTTCTTTTTCTTTTACAGGTCATTAAAATTTGTGTGTGGGTAGTAGAGTGTAGAGGTCACTTTTGTGCTGTAGGGCCTAAACTAGATTTTACACTATTTATTGGAAGCTATTTGATATTTTCTGCTGAGGAGAAGTGATAGAGAGGAAGACGAGGAAGAGGAACATAAGATTTTGATACACTGTCCATGTTGCCCTTCTTAAAATAAGAAATATCAGATTATAAAGGACAAATCATACAGCATAAATTCAGTAGCTGAGATCAGATGAGGAAAACACAACCTGAATTACACGCAGTCTTGTTTATAAGCAATTGAGATTGTCTGGCAAAGCAGACTAACTCTTGATACTGTATACATGCTGTGTTAAGGGAAGAAACTCTTGATTCTCTAAGAAAGTTTTAGAGGATAATCTGATAGAGTAATGACATATGAAAGCATATCTGGAGAAGGGAAATGTAAAAATTCCTTTTTTATGTAAATTAATTATTAGGATTAATTTTCACTTAAATTAATTGACCAGTTGAAACATATTTACTTTTTTTCTTTTTACATTTTTTTTTTAAATGCTGGATGACCTAAAATGAATTTAAATACAGGAAATTTCTGCATTGATAGCTGTCGTAACTTACCTTGTTTCAACTGGAAAATGACTGATGTTTGGGTCATGCTATTTTATTTTTCTGTTTTGTCTAAGTCTCTTATTTCTCTCTTTCTCTTCCCATCTCTTATTGATGCATCACTGAAAGAGGTGGTGGAAAGACAATTTCTTTGTTCAGGAGTGTATTGGCCTCAGAGCACACTTTTGAAGAAACACCAAGAGGAGTCATGTGGAGAACATCATAGACTTTATACATCAGTGTCAAACAAAAATGAATAGCACCATACAGAAACCTGCCCAAAATGCTGGTGGTAGAGAAAGTCTGTCAGAAAAGTTTCTTGCTTTGGGGTTTTTTGGTTGTTGTTGTTGTTGTTGCTGGTTTTGTTCTTTTTTTCCTTTGGTTTTCAGTTTGTTTGGGTTTTTTTCTTTTTTGTAGCCAAGAAAGCTTAGTTACTTCTTCTTTGCCATTGTTAAGGGTTTACTGTAGCACTCTGGGAATTACTTGTAGTCATGTTTTCTATGGCATATTTGATTTCACTGTTGTCGTGCTTCACTCGTAACTGTAAATGGAAGTCAGCATGGGAAATCCAAGAACAAAACATACTGACTTTAATGCCAAATTTTAGCCATTGATAACTGAGTGGGGTTTGTCAGAGGAGATAATTCAGCTGTACCTGGGCAGTAAAAGTGAGTATGTGTCTCAGGAGACAGAAGGAGGAAATAAATGTAATGGAAGAAATCAAGATGGCGATGGTGTTCTTGAATCCTAAAATAAATTAAATGCAAAATTCACAGAATGTGAATCTCGACTTAAAAATAACAGTTTTGAAAGGTTCATATTATTTTAAAGAATTAGTGATTCTTGTTCTATGGTTTGTACAAGGAAAGACTTGTATAATAAGTATGATAATTTAGTAGCAGATCAATAGAGGAACTTGGAAATATCTTCTGCAGATTAGATGGAATACCTAAATCCATTTAATTAACAGCAACAGCCAAGTAACTGGAATGAAAAAGAAGACATTCTTTAAAGACATCTAATTCATACATTCAGAAATTTCAGTTTACACCAATTTTTCCCTTCTTTTCTCTATGTTATGGTTTAACCCAAACTGGCAGCTAAGTACAACGCCCCCACTCACTCAATCCCCCTTCCCTGCTCTAGCGTGATGGGAAGAAGAAATAGAAGAAATGTAAAAAAACCACTAAACCTTGTAGATCAAGACAAAAACAGTTTAATAACTTAAATAAAGTGAAATAATAAAAATAAAATAATGTTAGTAATAGTAATAATAATAATAAGTAGTAGTGAATTTCACATTTGAACATTAGTGTTCTAATTAAACATTTAAATATTTTTAAAGCCTCTCCCATTTCTCACATGTAATGACTGATCTTTGGTCTTGTGTGTGCTACATTTTTTACAGAAAATAAATTTTCTTTTTTAAATTTTTTAATATATGTTAATATTCAAGCATTTTTACACCTGCAGATAATTTCTATAATTTACACATAATTATTATATATTGTGGATTCAGAATTTCCGTATGACATTGCTGTGAGCTTTCCTGGATATAGTGAAGATAGAAAAGATACTATTTGAAATAGGACTGTCTAAAAGATAACAATGCTGTTCACGGCATCTGTGAGATTTTAGAATTTTTTTCATCCTGTACTAGAACAGAGCACCAGACAGTCTTCTGATTTGAAAACATTTTAATTGGAAAAAGCAATTCTGCATCTCTGAAAAACACCTATGAAATAGAGTTTCACTGAATATTTTTTAATCAATATTAGTCTTAAAGTTAAATTGCATTTGTGTAAAAGAGTTACCTGAAGTGAAACAATTGATCTCTCAGTTCCAAGTTGGAGCCGTTGCCTGTAGATGCTGGGGATTGTTGTGGTTACTTGTTTGTGTTTTGTGTGCAAGTTATGCTGTCTTCTCTCCTGGCAGAAGAGTCTCCTTAATTGTGAGAATGCAGAACTTTTGATCAGTGCCACTCAGCTGATTTTTTTCTAGATTGAATTTCCATGTGTACCATGTAGGCTTTAAGTCTCAGAGGACATTAAAGTAATAGTTAGGTGTCAGCTAAACTGATGTCTAATTGAATGTGGTGAGGCACTGGAACAGGTTGCCCCGACAAGCTGTGGATGCCCCATCCCTGGAAGTGTTCAAGGCCAGGCTGGATGGGGCTTTGAACAACCTGGTCTCGAGTCCCTGTCCATGGCAGGGGAGTTGGAACAAGGTGATCTTCAATGTCCCTTCTAATGCAACCCAATGATTCTACGACCTTTGCCCAGTGTTACACCTCAAATAAAAAGTGGGAGAAAAAGAGAGAGTATGGGTGGTGATTATGGAAACATGTTCTGCATTAGGAAATACTTCCACAGAAAACACTGAACTCATTAATCTTTGGTTAGTGAAACATGGCATTTCCCTTTTAGGAACTGCGAAATTAATGCAGTATCTGAGTGAGAAATGGTAACTCCCAGTAGTGAACTTTCTATGCTCCTCACGTAATAAGTACAAGGGGAATGCATTCATAGTTATTACTGTCAGTGGGGGAGTAAAAAAGTGAGGAAAGCTTATATTTTGCTCAGAGGGCAGAAACATTTTACAACATGTTGAATGGAGGAAAGCAGTGTAGACTCGCAAGGTTGATTTTTCCTTTGTTGTCAGCATGGTGTGCAGTAGGACATGGGTTCTCAGAGGATGGCCTATATTAATATAGGAAGCTATTCCTCTTACAGTGGTAATAGGATAAACATTGCTTTGAGTGGTAAACTGCTGCATGATTAGAAAGACAGTTTATAATCATGCTTAGCTGGATGAACACGTTTTCTGCTTGATGGTCTTCAAGAAGGCAACTGGTTGAGGTTAAAGAGGTTTCAGAGTGTGAATGGATAATTAAGACAATTCGCCATCTGCCAAGCAGGAAAAAGAACAATCAAAATAGAATCATACACTCCAATGGAGTAGCATAGTAATAGCTAACAGCAATTATACCTGTTGTTCCAGTGATTATTATTTCATTAGGCTCAAAACCGAAATGATTCCTCTGCTTGTGTAGAGAGGAGTGTGGCTTCTGAGAGCAGCATTCTCTTGGTATATAGGGACAGCTGCCATCCTTTCATCACACAAAAGAAAAAAGATGTTTCATAAAAGAGAAACTGCAACTTTATTAGTTTTTCTGTTGGAGACAGTGGTCTATAACTTTACTTTTAGCTGGTCATTTTCTTTATGTAAAGTAGACATTGCTGGTAATGTATTTAAAATCGAGGTCAGTGTGATTAACAGTCAACCCTGACAGATTTGTAGTTTGACTCGGAACCACATACAATATCCAAAATGTGAAATCATCAAGACACTGACTTTTATAACAGATCTAAGGTGGAATCTACTGTGCATCATTAGCAGAGGCAGTTTTTTTCTGTGTCACACTATAATTTTCAGATTCATTTAAGGTGAAAATTCAGAAAGAGACTGCATTTTGCAAATTCATGCATGTTGAAACAAAGGGAGAGGCTCTGGGAAATTTACTGAATTCAGTGCTTCTCAGATGGTTGGATTTTCAAATGTAATATGGTATGTAACCCCACTGCACAAACAAAATCACAGCAGGCACTGGCTGAGGATAAAAAAAAACCATCTCTTCAGATGAGACACTGGGCAAGCTGCAGGTACTCCTGCCTGTGGGTAGAAGGATAATAACTGCTTATTCCTTTTACACACTCCCCCAGACTGGAAGGTATCTCTCTACCAGATGGAGCAGGAAGGAAAAGGAGTGGACACTAAATCTGTACATTAGTTTTGGTGCTACATTTAAATTTCCTCCTGATACACTATGAAAGTTATTAGTTATCTTGGCACACTGCAAGATTGCATGGAAGGCAATGTAATGCAACATGATGTATCACTACTCTGCTATACCAGGTTAAAAAGTCCAAAATAGAAATAAGCTTCGACCTTCCCTGTATAAATGATCTTTGTGAAAGAATTCAGCAGATTATCCACAATTTTAGCACCTGGATGTCTCTAATGCAATAATTAATGACTGTGGCTTTTGACCATCTGTTTTATAAGTATTGTGGCAGGTGTGAATACCTGCTACCCAACACTAAAAGTGGGTTGAGGAAAATAACTTTTTTTTCAGGCCAATTACCTTCCTATACACCTTAAGAAAAAGGTTGTTTGTGAAAGCTCAGAACCCTGTTATTTATAGGTGTATATGTAATGGAACAGTATAATACATATAAGTTTAAATGCTTATAAAGGAATCTACCATATAAACATTAAATACTGATGGAGATTCTGAAGGAGTTATTAAGATTAAACTCACATTTCATATTTCATTTTCATGGCTTTTGGATTTCATTGCAAGTCTTTGTTGACAGAACCTGGCGTTACTGGTATTTGATAAGGGTAATATAAGGTTGTAATGTAAAAGTTCATGGGCTATATTCTTCACTGCAGGAAAAAAAGTCTCCTTTCAAATAAGAGATAATCTCTTTTCTAGCTTGTAATTAGAGGGTACATTTAGGCTTCCTCTTTCTCA
Source organism: Oriolus oriolus (assembly GCA_013400235.1). Lineage (NCBI taxonomy): Eukaryota > Metazoa > Chordata > Aves > Passeriformes > Corvidae > Oriolus > Oriolus oriolus. Next base: position 486,526 of record VXBT01005405.1, on the reverse strand, counting down.
GATATAGAATGTGTATGTGTGTGTATATCTTCAGAGTAAAGGATAGAGGATGTCTATTTACTTTTTAACTTGTAAAATTTCTACTGTGTTGAAAATTGTTTCAGTGTTCAGATTTAAGACTACCAAATATTTTATTTCCAAAGATCTGTGTAGGATTCATGTGCTTCTAATGACTTAAAAAGGATAGAAAGTTAAGGGGAGGTGAAAAGAATAGAAACAATTGGGAGTCTGGAGGCAGCAACTTACTTTCTGTTTGAACTCAGTGATCTACCTTCCATTCAGATTAATTTTATTAGTAAATTATTTTCTTTCTTGTTGATATTTGAACAAGGTGCCATTCAGAGGAAGTATCCAATGAAAACTTCTATGCGTTGACTGCTTAATTCTGTGGGTGTAGTAAAGTGATTTCATATCTCCAAAATAACTGTTTTACCCCCTTGGAATCAGGACCTGCTCCCAGATACACGCACATTAGGATGAAATTATTTCAAATTTAGAAGTGTAGAAATATTTGCCCATAGAATTAGCTTATTTTTACCTCTCATGCTTCTTGCATCAATATATTTATTTTTTCTGCCCCCTCTGAAGACATTAAGCAATGTGTACACCTGGCACAGAACAGATTTACTATTGTCAACCATTCAGGTGATTTGCTCATTTATAACCCAACAGCGCTGTCTGCTTAAAGAACTTAAAAAATATATATTCTACATTAGATGAGATATATTTTTATGTAGTTGAGATTTTGTTGGCACTGATCATCCTAGTCTGCTCTCTCCTGCTTAATTTAACCTAAGAATTAGTTATTTTCTATTTTACATTTACTTCTGCTACATCATACAGAGTAATTACTAGTGCTAATTAGTGCAGATACAATTTCATTTTATTGGTTTATATCTCTTCTGTTTCAATGCTTATGAATAATTCCTGCAGCATGCTTTAATAGTTTCACAAAAAAAAGGTAGTCCTGCTCCACCACAACAAGTTTCAGATATCTTTATTATCAGTCACCAAGAAGGTGAAGTGAAACCTGTGGATATGTTTATAGCTGAAGACAAGCTCTTATGATGATGATGATGATTTAACCTCTCTATAAACAAGTCATTATTAAGTGGACACTGGCTCATCATTCAGCTGTTGGCAGTACATAAATCACATTGTGCACTTCTGTTCTCTAGGAGTTGGGCCTCATTTTTAGAACCAGAAAAAATATTTGTGGGTCTAAATTTAAACTTTCTTTTACAGAAATGTGGGTTTGTATGCAGGAAATTCATGTAAGAAAAAGTTAGTGTGAGCTCTTATGGAAGAGGAAGGTGATTTTATTATGCAAAATCTCTAGGAAATTTAATTTTATCCAGTCATACTCCGACACTCACAAACACTAAGACAAGTAAATCCGGCTGCTGTAGAAAGGATCACTTGTGCACAACACATGACAAGAAATGTCATCTGCTAAGCCCTCACTATTTTTCTGGTTTTCTTTTTATGGGTGATGAAAATATTATTTTTGTACAGAAAATATATACCCTCTAAAACAAAGCTTTAATTACAGTGTAGTCCTTTTGTCTCAGAATTTTGTTTCTCTGATCTTCCACAGATTTTTATATCTATGCTGCCTATCATAGCTAGGGTAGTTAAGGTCAATGTGCACCCAGGGAACCTGCTCTCAGAGCTTGTCTGAGGGCTGTTAGTGTCACCAAACAAATGTATATATGTATGTATTTTTAGGATCTGAATTCAGGTGTTGCTCTGACCACCGTAGAACAGGTCTGCAGACTCTGTGCCACCTGGGTCTGAATTTTGAATTCTCTTTTCTCATCATTCCCTTGTTTTCTGGATTCAGGTCACATTGACTCTATATTTCAGGCTGAATCCTAATAAGTCATGAGGGCAGCTTCCACTTCAGTTCTAAGGTTATTATGTTCTGTTCCTGCTTGCTTGGACTGTTTGATTCCAAAAAAGAAATTAAGTAACTTTTCTGAGATGAGCAAAACTGAGAGAGCAAATGCTGATCAGAAAAAGTGAAAACTTAACTAGAATTTGAAGTTACCCTAAACAGCATTGTTCACTATATAGAGTTATGGTAATAATAGGTTTCATTACATGTTTCTTATTATTGTTAGTAGTTTTGGTTCTTCTTCTTTCAGGAGATGGAATTCCTACCAGAAAATCACTTAGTATGTTTCTTCAACATCATGCTATTCAAGAAGTTCTCACTTCCTTGAATTTAGCCTTTTAAAACCTCTATGAAGGAATATTCACTCAGTAGATCAGAAATTGAGAGACATAAATCAACTTAGTATTTTGTGATGATATTAGGATCAGAACTGCTATGACATAAACGTAAGGCCCTCGTCACTAGAAGTTCATTCCTTTTTGGAAAATACTTGGAGTGATTGTGTCCTGCAGTCTTTCCTGTTTCTGCATATTGATGATGTAGTAAAGCTTACTTTGAATATACCCTTAATATCTTTAACCTTCTCACTTATCAGTTTTGCCTGAAATACAGTCAGAGTGGGTCAGATTAACTCTTACTCTGGAGAGGTGATACTCCCACAGTATAGCCTTTGTAGTTCTGTTTCTATAACTTGTCCTTTGTTTCCTGCAACAGCAATAAAAAGTTGATCAGTAGCTGGTTGTGAGAAACCTAATTGTGATAAACTAATTGCATGGTTAGTGGAATAGGTATACCAGAAAAAGGAGAAACAGAAGAAAAGTAAACAGTAATATATAAATAAACACTACCAACTGAGAGTTACTGAAGAAATAGTCAAAGTTCAAATTTTCTGCCTTTAGGGAGAAATGTGATAGCTCCTTGGGATAAGTATGCATGTAAATTGTAGGCTGCTCAAGCATTACAGTGATATAAAATTGTAAACCAAAGAAAATACTTGGTATGTAGCCTCAGTTTTTATGCTGCTTAGAAATCCTCCTGAACTTAATTTGACTTTTTTTCTCTCCTCATTTTGAAAGCATCCTTTTTCTAATGTAGACTGTTCTTTGACACATGGAAAAGCTCTAGTCTAAGTGTCTAGGCATAATTCAGTTTTACCTTGGCTTATGCTTATTTTAACAATATCACAGTTGACAGTTTTCCTTTCTGTGATTTATACCTGTGTTTTAGGCTTTTTATTACACCATGGTGTAGAGTTGGTGACAGAGACAGGCTAAATGAGTTTCACATAGCTTCCATATCTGGAAGCCTATTCTCTCTCTTTTTTTGGTTCGTTTTTTGTTGTTGTTGCCAAGGCCCAGATTTCTTTATTTCTTTTTGCAGATAACAGAATGAACACCTCTAGCATCAGCACTATATTTCCTTCTCTCCCAGCCTATCAGCCTCTTCTCCCATTTTTTGTTAGGCACTTACTCATAGCAGAAAAGAAAACTAAATATTTATATTACATATTAAATTCACTTATTCTATTTTCCATTTTATGTATATGTGTGTAATTTCCTCACAGGTAAACTACTTAAGTAAAATTATCTTTTAAAACAAATAGTAATGATTTTTAAGTTATGTGAGACTAAAAAGCCTCTGCGTGCTGTGTTTGAATAGACTACCGTGGTTAAGAACATGTAGGTGGGTGCAGGAACATTTGATTCCTAACCTTGTAAAAGCATTTTGCTATAGATGTGTGAGGCAGCCTGGTCTTTCAGGATTACAGAAGAATTTGTAGACAAGTTCCCTGGTTTTCTCATGAAACTGCTGTGATATTCTGGGATCATAACTAAAGCAGGTCGTGTCCCTTCTTTTTTTTTTTTTTTTTACAAGCTTAAATTCAGCTTTAGTTTTCACAAAGTTCTTACTTTTCCTCTTTCCTGTGTGCAGCCTTCTTTCCATCTGAGTGGCTGTTTCTATCATTCCCTTTACTTTGGGAGACAGGCAGAACTTTGTTGGATGTATATATGCTTTCGAGAAACGTCCTTGTGTGGAATTTAAAAAGGGATTAAAGTACGTACTAAGCGTGCATCCCTGAGGAAAAAGCAGAATTTTAGCCCATTCTTGTTCCTTGGTGTGAAACTTAAAGATCATTTCAGCTAGAGTTAAATTATCTAGTACTTATGGTGATCCAAGGAGTACCCCACAATCTCAGTCCAGCTTTCTGCCCCTACCAAACCTATATTCCAGGATAAAGGGAAGTAAAATCAGTACCCGCAGTGGTAAAGGCTAACCCTGTCCGGAGGAGATTGACCTTAGCCATACCACACAATGATTGATCCCTACTCTTCTCTGAGAACTCAACATCACAGGACCAGAAGCAAATGGGGAATTTTCTTGGCAAACTAGGCATATCCTGTTTGCACTATTCTCTAGAAAATCATATTTAAGCAGTATGACACATCCATTGTTTAAACAGATGAGGTTATATAAGTTTATACCATGTTAAAATACAGTAGATTGCACCAGATCACCCCACTGAGAATGATCTGTGATTGCATTGTACTGTGCACAGTAAGTTCACTTTTCTTGTATTTTATATTGCAAGGGACTTTCACTTTGTGGGAATATTTGGTGTAAATCTATTCATTCTAGTGCTTAATCTGGTCAGAGCCAATATATTTTGTATATAGTCTATGTTAGAGCTTAATTCTTGTAATTATTTAGAGTAGTATAACTCATTGCAGGCAGCGTGTGCAAGTCGTGTAATTAATCTAGTTACAGCTCTCAGTTCAATGTATACAAAGCACACATCACAACAATTTAATTACATTGTCAGTCTGCATTGCATAAAGTTTGTGAAAAATCTCAAGGTTATTTAACTCTTAGTTAAAATGGTAAAAATCTGTGCCTTTTATGTTTGGACACAAGAAAACCTGTCTTGCCTAATGGGCTTGGAAATGTACTGATGTTTTTTTCCACATGGGCAAGTTAAATAGGACAGTATGATGGCAACACTCTCAAACTGTGAAGAAAAGTTTTATAGCCTCAAGGACCAAGGGTCCACGTATCTAAAAATAATTTTGGAAATATATTTCACTAAAGTGATTCTTGCTGACAGAAGCTGTTTTACTTCTCTACAGTAGAGGCCAAGATCTAGAAACTGAATTTGAATGTCTTGATCTAATCCACATGGTAGTGCTGTGAAGTACACACAGGTCTCATAAGCTTGGAAGGTTTATGGAGGATTTTGGAATTCTGTTTTGTGTGCAGAAATGATAAATATGCATGGATAACAGACACCAACATGTAAAAGCTTTTTTAGTCTCAGGGTTGCTTGCGAAATCAGAGTGTGATGCTGGCTGCTCACGTGTCAATGCATCAGTAGTGACAGTCTTATAGGAGTGAATTGTATTTGCCATGAAACACGCATGCTTGCATTTTTAGCCTTTGCCTCTCTCCAACAAAACAATTAGTGCAGTTTTCATCACTTTTTACTTCATTCCTAAATGAGAAAACTCTTGTAAGGGAAAGTCTTCCTCATTTGACCTCTGTGTTTAATGATAACTACAACAAGAAAAGTTTCTGCGTTGTTTTTCCATGACAGAGGCTAGCTTCCGAGACTACTTTCTGACAATATATACAAGGACAAGGAGCCCTTGACCTGGACTTCACTGTGTGCTTTGAGCTATCAAACTATGCAGTATGTGCAGAACCATCCCTGCCATGACTGTCCCAAATAATCCTATAGGTATCAGAGGAAGCTCAGTAAACAGCCCTTGCCCAGCATCTCAGTGCTTTCGCATCATTAAACTTCGTATATTTCTTAAAAGAAGAAAATGGGAAATTTTAACAAAATGCAGAGTTTTAAAAATTTTATTAAAAGGTACTGTAAATGTGAAGTCTCATCTTTAATTAAAATTGCAGTGGAAAATCTTTGAACAATTTTTGTTTTACTATTCCTTTCTTTCTGCAACTACCTCTGAAACTTCACCATAAGCCAGACAAAAACATATGAAGGTTCATTCTAGAGCTTTATAGCACTTGCAAGGAAAAACAGCAAGCTATTTGGATAGGTGAAGGTGATTACAGCTCTTCTCACATGTCTCTGGCTCCATGGAAAATAATCTGCTGTGCAGTGCAGTTGGATCTATCCCTAAGAGCTTCAATTGGTCCCTGCAATGTGTCTGGAGAAGTAAGAAGAGATTATAGCTACTGAGGCAAGTGGGAGACCCATGGGATAGAAGAAAGCAAAGTATGCTGGTAATTATGAGATTGTAGGTGTCATAGGTTTTACAATGGCACATACAGCATCATGTAAGAGCCCTTCTTTGAATCGAATGGTGGCTCTATGAGTGCTGTGGCCATCATTCTCTTTGGCAGGTTTTTATCACATGCCTCGAAAGCAGCAATATAAACAGCACTCCCTCCTAAAGAAAAAGAAAAAAGCCATTTCTCAAAATAAAAATAGTGCTCTCTTGCAACCTGGCTGGCATTTCACCTTTTTGTACACTGAGTTATTTTTATCTATTTTAAATACCCCTATATTCAAACTGAAAAATGATTAATAAAGAAATACTAAATTTAGGGTATGTGAAACCTCACAGAAAACTTGAGCCTTTAATCCTCATCTCTTGTATCAGGCACATGCATGATATGATTCGATTTTTAAAAATAATCTAACATCTGTTACTATTCCCCATAATGTTGATTGAAAGTAGTGAGTGATTTATGCTGTTTGTTTCTGAGATTCATATTTCTGTGAGTAAGGAACCAGTTCCTTGATAATTGCTTGCTGTTCCATTCGTATTTGGATCCTTTTTTTCTGCGACTTTTGGGATGGTTGTGTTCTTTTCTGAAGGATGCTTTATTGGAGGACACAAATTCCTTATATAATGGAGCGCTCCCTGAACAAACGCTCGTTCAATGGATGGTGTTTTTTATTAAATATTGCAATTTATATTTCTCTATGGCTTGAACCTCAAAACATGGAGAAAAATAATGCTGTTTTGACACTGCATGAACACAACAACACCATTTTCCCCCTCACACACATAAAACTTACAAATATAACATAAAATAAGTAAACAGGATATCAACAAGAGGAGTGAAAGGAGACAGTGAGAATGCATTGATCAGCAGGATGATCTCAGCATATCAAAAGCTCTGTTAACTTTTTCTCAGTTGTCACAAGAAAGCAGTCTACTAAGAGGAGATATAAAAAATGATGGTGAGTCAGTCAGTGCATGTTTATAGGGACTTACTCTTAAAAAACAGGAACATTATGACACAGCATGCAGGGATTTGGAATAAATGATCGGTAAGGGTAATGTCATGGGCTCATTTGAAAAAAAAAGGACTCAGCATAGAGAATGAGAGGTGGGTAGGAAACAGGCACACCACATGTCTGAAAGTCTTTGTCCCCAAAGTGGTATCACAGGCAAAGGTGTCATCAGGCAGAGCTGCAGCACCCACACCTCTCACAGAGGGGTCTGCAGACAAGGGGATGCACATCTTTGGCCAAGAGGGTGGGAGGCACGCACATAAACCTGTAGCAAGTTTATACATGAATGTGTTGGTGTACATGGTGAGATCTTCTCAGTATTAGTCATGAAAGGATGCTAATAAACATCTACGAAATTTAAACATTTAAAGACACTTTGTATATGTCTTCCTGTTGTGGGTTAACTGTTTTATCACAGACACTGATCCTGTGTGCATAGCTCATGGATTGTTGGTTAATTACATATCAACAATAAATCAATAAATTGCATCAATTCTGATTTGTTTTAAACCATGTGCACTGAGGAGTTTTTCCTCTGTGTCAAATGTTAGCTAAGAATAATTCCCATGTGGGGAAAAGCAAGGATTGAAAACTGAAGACGGTCTTCACTAGTTCAAGAGGTGACAGCTTGGAAAAGCTTGGCTAGCAAAACTTGAAAGGGAAATTTAGAGAACTGAGAAGATATTTGAGGAAGGGATGGTAAAAGAAAAAGAGAGATGCATTTTGACAACAGAAAGGGACATCAGTTTGAAAATGAAAGGAGAATGATACTGGAGGGACAGAGGAATTCAGGGAATGCACTGGGAGTACAGAGGCAGGTAGATGGTTTATAAAATAGGAGTAGATCAATAGATTATTACATGAAATATTAGAGGGAGAAAATGTGGGATGAAAGGGAGGGGAGAAGCAAGCTGTAAGGGATTTGTTGTGTTTTGGGGGTTTGGTTTGGGTTGGGTTGGTGTTTTTTTCCTATTTTATTTCTGCCACTGACCAGTAGGATCCAATTCAGAGAAAGATAAAGGAACAGGTTATTTGGGGACAGTTCAAAACTGAGTCGATGGAAATATTTAGTTAGATTGGGAAAATGTACTTATTTGGAAATAAGATGAAAAAAGGAGAAAATGCTTTTGAAATCCAAAACAGGAGAAATTTTTAAGACATAATGCTACTTCATTAAAAAAAAGTCCTTATATCAAAATATTTATTAAAATATATTATTTAAAATATTAATTAGGCTGCTGTCCAAAGTGTTTGGACTTTTTTTTCTTAAGGATGTAACCATATACTTTCATGATGCTAAAAAGGAAAGCAGAAAGTCTGGTAAGCAATAGATTTTTCTGAATCTTACCTCTGACAATTCAGTTCTTCTACAAGAACAGAGATTTAAGAGTTTACAAAGATGACAGATACGGTTTATACAGTTGATATAATTTTTGAACCTTGACATTGTGGAAAGTTAAATTAATGACTTTAGAGTGTCTTGAAGAGCCATGTGTCAAGAACACCCTGTATTCTGGGTGCCCTGAGAATGGCCTTCTGCCTTGTTTACCATATGAGGTCTTTTTTGTAAAATCTCCTATGCCAAAATCCTTAGGACTCTTGAAATCTCTGCACTTATTATGAGTTTATTACAGGTACTTTTCATGACCCAGTTTAATTTTCCATTATATACATGACCTCTTATTGAAAATCATAACCATATTACAAGATTCTGCTATATAACCAATACTAATAAAATGAGAAATGGTAAGTGAGTAGGAGGAGAAGAAGCAGAAAGTAAACACAGAAGTGGTTCCCTGGTGAGAAATAAAAAAGTTCTGTTCATTGATTTGCATAGTTTTGATGTGAAAAAGGAGAAAAATTGTTTCATTCAAATGGTCGCTACTTTAAGTTCTGAGGTTCAAATGAATGGATAAAGCTGTAGACTGAGGCAAATTCATATAAATTGAAGCTGCAGAAAGTATCTGTGTGAGGCTGAAATGAAAGTATCTTGTGTGGTGTTATTAGCAATCAAGAAATGCTGGAAAAGGAAATGGTTCACTTAGCTATTTTTGGAACAAGCAGTATGAAAAACCACAATTGATGAGTACTTTGACTAGAAATGAGAAGTACTGTAGTGCTGCAAGCTACTAAGTATTCTTTAAAGACTTACAAGAACTGATGCATTTTTGAAGAAAAGATATAAATATTTTAGTCTAAGGAAAATGGAGATTTCATGTATTATAACTTCAAAAATACTTTCGACTTTGTGGATATAAAATAAGAATCTAACAAATATTGAGGATTTTGTCTGTTATCATGATGCCCCTCTGAATGGAGTCCTAGGAAAATGCAGTAATATATGAACTTCAAATGTTCATAAAAAATATCTTTTTGTACAAAATTTTGTATATTACTGACAGAAATATATGAAATTGGAAAAAGATTAATTTAAAGTTGTTCATAATATGCCTCCTGCTTTACATTACAATTATGAGCATACGTTAAGAATTTAAAATGCTTTATAGGGTGGATATCAAAGTATATAGACAGCTTTAACTTTCTATGTTTTATTGCTATAATACGTTGAAGATGCTTCTAAAATAAAAATAGAACAATGCAGACACAAAATCAGAGACCACAGTGAGGTCCCAAGGTGTTAAACTAGTTCTGCATTTGTATAGCCAGCTATTTTGAAAACAAAGGAAAAAAAAAACAAAACAGGCTTTATTGCCACATATTGTTCTTTCAGCTTTTCCAAGGGCAGTGTCTATGGTTCAATTTTCTGAAGAACACTATCTTGTCTGAAGTTGGAAACTCTCCTCTTGAGGCATTACACGGAACATTATTGTGATGTCAGGGAGTCACTATTAATAAGGATGAATTAAGTGTTTGACAATAGGGATTTAGTGACCTTAGTAACACTTGGAAGAAGGCAAGATTGAAAGGGCACTTTGATCGATCATTCCGTGTGGTGTATCTGATGGACTGACTGGCTTGAGGGAGTGTTATGGTGAAGGAGGCAAAGTCCATTTCACTCTTAGCACTTAGTCAGCTGGTAAGCTGTACAAACCATTACAACCAAAGTGATCTCAGCAGGAATAGGATTTTGTGAGGTTGTGTGTTAAAGACAAACTCCGCTTCAAAGTGTTTGGTCATGTTTATGTTGTGATAATAAGAAAGTTACACCTGAGCCTGTGTTTGCCTCCTAAATTATTTAAAAACACTCTTTTATCCTTCTTCACTGAATTATACACCTTCTTGAAGTATATCAATACAACAGTTGTGAGTTTAAAAAAAGTCCAACATTCCATGAGGTTAGCCATTGACATCACCTGCTCAAGACTGCCATACAACTTCATAAATCTCCTCAGATTCACGCATTGTAAATGTTGAGCTGTGGGACTGGTAAATTTTATGACTGCACATTTTCAGCTCATGAATTCATAACTAGACATTTGCAACTTGAAAATCTTATTTAAGAACTGTGACCTTAATGTGCAAAGACTACACGCACTATGGCAACAGCAGAAAAAACTAGCTGATTATTGTGGAGTCAAGCCTATTGCATTTGTCTCTAAAAATCTTAGAGCAGAGGAGAGCATTTTATTGATGAAGTTTCAGTGCAGTTAGATTTTTTGTCTGGGGGTTGTACGGAATAAAAATTCAGGCAATAGAACTTTTAAGGCAGAGATGTCTATTGAATGTAGGCTTAGATACAAGTAAATAGCATAAAAAGGATTGATTATGTTAATATTTTTGATGACTACCAAATAACTATTGCTAACCCATAAGATATAAATTCCCATGTTCAGCTGTCTGAAAGTTAGTCCTTATAAGTTAATATTCTGCTATTTACACAAGGTTTATGAAGACCTCTGTGTTTAATTTGAATTAGGGATAATTATGTTAGTTTGTTTGTATCTTGAAATGTTACAGTTTTACCTATTCATGCAGAATATTTCATCTTTTGATTGAAGTGAGACTAGGCATGCCACAATATCTAGAAACAGACTGCTTTGGTAGGATTTATGAGACACTATCAAAAGTAAAGAACAGAGATAAGAATCAATTGTAAGCAAACAAGAAAAAAAAATCTGAATAAACCAGCTATGTAAAAAATGTTGTAAAAATAAATCAATTGAAGCTCTTCAGCCCCTGGATCTGGCCAGCAGTGAATACCTGTACATTTGGTTCACATTGAATATGATTTTTCCTGTCCGTTGACATAAGAAAATTAATTTGTATGTACGTCTTGTAGAAAGCAGTTCTAGGAGACAGTAATGCCTATTCAGCCCATACTCTTCTTAATAAATAAATAACTAAAGGCAAGGGGACATTGAAGTCATCAAGATGGCTCTGTGTTTTCCACACGCTATTACATATTTGAGGGAGAATGGTAATTGCTTTGTCAAACCTCTATTTGGTAATTTGTTAGAGGGACTCTAAACTATGAGCTTTCTCAAATAAAGTAAGAGGTAAGCAAAAAAAGCTTGATAAGCCAAACCTGAATAAGACTTTATGGATTTTAAAAAGCCAAGATAATAATGGAATTAGTTAAACCCTGAAACTTCACTAGTGTCTTGTACGAAGAAGACATTTTTCTGAGGTTAAGTCTTAGATCAATACCAAAATTGCCTTTCAAGAGACAAGTTCTAAAATGAAAATATGTGATCACTTTTATTGGGAGATGTAATTGCTTTGAATTCTTACTTCTGATGTTTTAGATTGACAGGATTTCAGACATATAAAATTAATAAGACAAATGTCGTAACTGTAAAACTGTATATTCGTTAGGCAACAAAATAGAAATTTGCCATGATTGTGAGTTATGACAGAAAAAATTGAAAATGTTTAAGAAACGTGTTAAAATGTTCTGACTTTTGTTTATAGACTCGGTTACAGTTTTAACTGCTAGTGTTGTTGGGAAACACTTAAAATTCTTGGATATCTTTTTCTTTTCCTGGACGAAAGGGATACAAATATCAGCTGTATGCCAAGGTGAACTTCAATGTGTTTTTAGATGGGTTGCTTACCGCTATAGATTTTTGTTGGCCAATACAATGCTTGGCATAAATTGAAGCAATTGTGCTGTATTGTACTCACCAGCAGTGTTCCCTCAGTCTTGCAGTAGAAATCAGTTTTAGACATGAAAATAATCTTTGACTGAAGTGAATTCTGCTGAGACAATTAAAAAAAGAAAGAGTTTGGGTCAAGAGTTCTGATTGTTTTTTCGTATTAATACCGTATTGCTTACTTTTGAATGAGTTAGTTTAAAAAAAAATCTTTCCATATTTACAGCTATAGTTTCTAAAACTTTGTTGCCATCTAACTCACTTAAAAGAATGTCTGAGAAATAAGCCTCTTAAAAGAAAATATTTTCTCTAGGCTGCCCTAAAGTATGCTGAATAATTCATGGAAGTCATTGAAATAAGCACAATAAAGAATGAAGCTGTTAAATAAATACACTCCTCTGAGCTCTGAGTTTGTATATTTAACTATTTGTTCTATGTGCAAGATTTGGTCTTGCAAATCTTGATACAGGGAAATAATACTAGGGGAAAAATGTACTAAGAGCATTTGTTCTTTATGTCTTAGTTTAATATGCAGTAAAAAATCAAGAACAGACCCCTTGAAAGGTCAGTGATAATATTACCTTGACTGCAAACATTTTAAGCAAATCATAAAGGGATTTTGATTTTCTTCCTCCTGGTGCTAATTCTCAGGGACCTTTGTTGGTTTGTATACAGTATTAGCTATGTACAATAGGTTTTTTGCCTTGCTTGAGAAAAGATATGATTGCCAACAGCTGTTAAAATGTAATACCCCCCAGTAGCAGCTCTACATTTGCTGTAATAGGTAAAAATCTAAACCCACAACCACCAAACAACAACAACAACAAACAACCAAAAAACTCACCCCAAACCCCAGCATCTTCTGTAGCACACTTAGCCAGAATCCTGCTCTATGAATTCACAACCTGTTTCTTCATTCTCTTATTTTTCCCAATCTCATACCTAGGATAATATCCCACAAAGGTGAAAAAACCCCAAACCACCACCATAAAACCCCCGCACAATGTATATTTTGTTTCCAAAATAGAATCATAAAAACCTGTTAGTTTTTTTCAAAGCAGAAGGGAACTGAAAATTCTCTTTGAAATTTTAATAATACTGTCTTTTTAACCAGTTTCAAGGTTAATTTTCGTGCTAGCATAGAATATCTCTGTGAAATTTTCAGTTGCACTAAAATCACTTCAATATCTGCTTTCTTTTATTCACTGATTTTTTTTTTTTTTAATTTACTGGTGCAGTGATTTGCTAGTGTTGTGATATTAGGTGATTACATGGATAAATATAAAAATGCTTTCCTTCTTGATTTGTGTTACATGGCATGTTTAGTAAAGTAAAGTTTTTGAGAAGAAATATGTCAATGATGGGAAGAAAAGTGAGCCTTAACACTGAGATAAACCTAAAACACCAAAATTAATTCAAACGAAATCATTTCCCAAGTGAAAAAATTGAAAAACATTTGGATGGTGACACATATAGAGATGCTTTCATGTTCTGTAGGTTTTTTCCTAAACACGGCAAATAATCTCTAGTTATTTTTGCAATAGGCATCCCTTAATTCAAAATACATCCTGCTGACATCCATTGTGAAAGTAATAATAATAATTGCCCAACTCATTTGTTTTTTTTCTTCTGATGTTCAGGACTCATGACTGGAGCAACAACAAATTAGGCAAAATGCTTGTGGTATTGATGCGCAGAATATGTGCTACTTTTAAAAATTATGGCAATTTTCCAATGCAAGATTGGCAGCTAAATATACATATATATACATACATACACACACACACACATATATATCTATATAATTAAATAAGCCAGACTTTTCTGTTGTGAGCACAGCTACTCAGTGGAGCTGGAGGTGAGTTCATAACATCCTTGCCTCTCTCTTAGCCTGCTTTAAAGTAAAATATTCAGTGGTGGAATTATGTGAGTGGGAATGGATGCACCAGAGCACAGTCCTCAGCTCACCACACACAGAGGCAGACAATATTGGAAATGGGTCCGTTTGGCACTGTGCAAAAGTGGAAAGAAGTCCTGGTGCCATATATAGGTTCAGTGATGAACTTCTGTTCTTCACATCCCTGGAAATGTTTCCTCTCTTACAAGCTCTTACTTTTGCACACATGTAGTCATTTTACAAGTGATAAACATGGATTAGGAATTAGTCTAAAACCAATATTGTCACAATCAGTCTTCAACATCCAAAGCTTAATACAAGATGGTCCTGGAAAACATGAAGATTGGGAATGGTGACCAAAGTAAAAGATAGAGCAAAGTGATTAGCTTTCCAGATGATGTGGAAATAATTTCCTAAGTGTCACTATGATTTTCACTGAGGATAAAAATCTTCCACTGGCTGAAAACTTTTATTTGGAGTACTAAAGAGAGATGGCCCATAAGAATATTTTAATGTACTGTTTCTGTATGATTTTTTTCTTTGACTTCCATGGGGAAAGATTTCTACTTTATTGTAAGAGTTTATAGTTTTATCACTTGTTGGCTGAATCATAGGCTAACTGGGAATGTTGTTGGCAAATCATTGTTTAGGCATGGTGAACAGCTTCTAGAGCTTGCTTAGCATAGCCTTGAGCTCATATTTCTTGAGCTTCATAGTCACAAATACAAGGCACACAAAATATCCCAGTTTAGTCCACTTTTGTTGTTTTCCTTCTTACTGAAATTTCTCTGTTGCCTCCAAAACATTTGCAAGTGTTGGACTGTAAGAGGCCATTTCACAGTATTTTGGTTTTATGCTTTATCTCTACAAAGACAGTGTAGAGAAGCCTTTAAGTAACTCCAACCTGAAGTCCCCAGATTTGCACTTTGATCTCTAACAATTATAGATATTAACATGTATAATTATTTTTTTTCTCTCCATTGATTTAACATATGATCTTTATTTCCACTGAATAAAAGCATCAGGAACAGGCAATACCACAGGAAGTAAGTAAAGTTCATTGCCATGTAGGCTTCTATGCTTGATTGTTTCTTTCTGATTAAATTCCCTCAGTTATAATATTATTACAAATCAAATGTTTGTTGGAGTTTTTACCTAAAGATGAATAACTTTGAAAAATAGTAGTTCAAAAAGATATTAAAGAGTAGGAAAAACTATATATTTAAAATTATTGTCACTTAACTGTCTTTTAGATCCCAGTACAGCCCTTGGAAAGACCATAGGTGACATTCATTTAGTTTGCTTCTCATGTAGTTGATGCTTTTTGTTTAGCGGTACCATATTTAACTTGGATCTTTACCACTGAATGGATCTCTCTCATGGCAACTTCTGTTCTATGAAATCAGAATTGGAAAGAGTTCTTTACCGCATAATTCTGAATTTTTTAAATGAATGACACGTGATATGGCCTCTGCCATTTTCCTCTGTCAAGAATTACATTATAGCAAATGCTTCTGTAATTCTTGAAAATTGTAGCTCCTTCATTTTAAGACAGATATGAAAGGTTGGTTTGGTTTGGGTTTTTTTTATTCATATCATTCAGATTTAATTTTTTGAAAACAGCACACAAAAAGAAGCTCAACAAGAAGAAATTCAATTAGTAAGATTACGTCTGTAATGATACTTGACAGCTAGTTTTATTTGGCAAGATTATTTTGACTACTCTTACAATGAAAGTCAAGCTAAAGAGGAAAATTTTCAGACGGATGGATTTAATCTGGTTTATACCAACTACTCTTCTTGTGGTTTAGATAGTTTCCTGAGTAAGTGTAATTAAATACATCACTGGTATAATTCACTTTTTGTGGCCTGAAATTTTCTGAAGGAGGTGCCACATCAAAAATGTAATGTGAATTTTCTTCTAAGTGCAAGTAAGAATTTTTGTGATGGGAAAATCTTTTTTTTTCATTTTTTTAGTATGCAAAGTTACCTTTTTAAATGAGATCCTGGAGATCAAATGACTGTAATTCACATATACGACATGTGTCTGAAAGCAGCTGCTTCAGAGTGAGAAATCTGCATCGGGCACATGTTCTGTAACCCACCACAGCCCCCACATTAACCTGCTCTCTGGTCAGCTAGTTTAGCTCTTGTACCTGGCTTCAAGTAGGTAAATGGTGTAGGGTGGGGTTTTGTTTGCTTATTTGTTTGTATGCAAACAGTTACTCCCTTATTTTAGAAAGCAACATTTAAAAATATTCAGATGGATTAACTCTTGATCCTTTGTTGAATATATATATATGTATATGCAGGTACTGAAAGTATATGGTAAATTTAGTAAGAACTTAATGGATCTTCATCGCTCTGTTTTTAACACAGATTTCACATTTACTGAATTAGATTTGTCAAGACTTCACTTGCTTTATTGTCACATTTTCAGTGTGGTGAATCCTGAAATAGCAGAATGGAGTACAGCAGTACTTTGAAACTCTGAAGCTATGTATTGAGGATATAATTAGATTAATTCAATGTTCCAATTTCAAAAACGTCAATTTTCCACATATCTAGATTGTGAGATAATTTAATTATGACTTTTTTGTTTAAATGACATAAACGTTTATAGGGTTTTTTGGCACCTTTACTGCTATACATTAAATCTTTGAATCTAAGTATTTTACAGTAGCAGGAAAGCAGAAGCTTTTATGGTGAAGTACTAAGCAGAGTCCCCTACCAACCTCAGTTCATGTTTCCCTCTGCTGCCCCAGTTTTGTGTAGTTTCTGCAGGCTGGGAGTCCTTAAAATATTGAAGGTCTGCCCTTCAGGTGGAGAAACACATGGCATATGGAGACAGGGCCCCTATACACTTTGGAAAGCTTGAAGAAGGTGCATAGCTACTTTTATTAGGTTAGAGCAGTGTGGATAACAGCATTTCTCATATAAAGATAATGTTTCTGAATAGTATTCCATTGCTATAAATCAGGGACCCCAGTGTGAGTCAAAGATGGATACATTCTGTAAATGTAAATGACTTTCTGGGAAATTTCTGGAAAGTTTCTGGCATCAGGTGCAGCATTATGTGTTTTCCATTTAACACTAACACTAATCTGAATAATTGCATTTATCAGGGATATAATGGTCAAATTTTCTAAGCTTTTGGGTGGGGACCCTATCTGGGGAGGAAAAATATGACTCAGGGCATTTGCATGGTGATAATACAGGACTCTCATCAGACTGAGGAAGAGGATATGTGAGAGAAGGATTTAAGACATACAGGTCTACAGAAGGCGCAGGTAAGGGGGAAGGAGAGGGAGGTGGGAGGGGGAGAAGAAAAAGCAAGAAAATATTGTCTACCCAGAGAAAGAGAATTTTTCAAGATTATGAGATTCTTCTCCTCTATTTAGATTTAAAATGGCGGGGGACTAGACGTGCAGGTGTTGACTACTTTGGCAATTGTTTGGTTTATTGGTTGCTGTTTACAACAAAAAAGAAATTGAGAATCTTGAAGAAGTAGTTAAATCTCTGACAGTACAGTTAGATGGAAGAACATCAAAGTAGATTTTGGTTTGGAAACACTGTAATGCTTTGACCAGAAACTGACATTTTCATGTTTTCTGAGTCAAATTTGGCTTCAGTGATTCTTCATTAATTCATGTCGGTTTTTTCCTTCATTTTTTTGTGATTACACTGCTTTTTAAAATCTTTTTTTTTCTTTTTTTCCTCACTCTATTCCTTTAAATGCTCCTTCTTTAAGTAGAAATTATTCAGAAAATGCAAAGAAATCACATTTTGGTCTTAAAACTTTAGTCATCTTTTCCCCTCTTTTAGACTTTGAGGGATGTCTGCTGGTGCATTCGTTTTGAATGTGATTAACGCCTAATGTAGTTTTGGGATCAAAGCTTTGCAAACCAAGTAACCTTTTTTTAAAAATTCTACTCACAATTATTCATTTGATAAAAGTTCAAAATCAGGATTCTTTTAAGCTTTCAGTTTTCACATGGAACATTTAATCCAATGATCTTAAACATTAATTTCTCAAACAGCTCAAAATTCATATGAAATATGCATTATGCTATAGAGAAGCTACTGCGTTTATGCTTTTATGGCATAAAAATCTAGTAAAGAGGATCCTTGTGAAAGTGGATGTTAAACAGATTAGCAAAGCCTTGTGAAGTAGTAATGAAGGAAGGAGTTGTCCAGGAAAGTAAAAGGTTTTGATTCCAGTACCTATTGTATTCTATACAACAGAAAACTGTGTTTTCTTTGTGAGAATACAAGATGTCAAGTGATTTCTAGCACATTTGTAACCATCAAAGAAAAGGAGATGTTACTTCCTAACTGTAAACCTGGAGCTGGCCACAACACCCATCAGAATGGGATGTACACAGGAAAGTCCGTATTAAAAAATCATTAATGTCAATATCTGGATACATTAAAACACAGTAGGGTGTATAACACTCTTCCCAGAATCTTGCAGCAAATCAGTGATGAAAACAGGGCATTAGGCAGAACAGGTGTTATAAAAAAGCATGGGGGTTTTTTATGCAGAATATCAGAAAATGCAAAAATAGCCACAGGTTTCTTCACTTTTTTTTTTGTCTTTTCCTGAATCTTGTAATGAAAAGCGTGTCTACTAGGCTTTCAAAAGCCAAGTTAAAGCAAATCATTATTTTGGAGAAAATCTAATAGCTAGAGGTGTCAATTAGTTCATTAAAACTGTAAAATGTAAGTTACAGTTACTGTATGTTGTTAAAAGATGTGATAGCCTGGGAGGTATTTTTGTTTCTTTTCTTGGTGTTTTATAGACCTAGAAGCTGTACAGCTGTCCTTGTTCTGTTAATAACCACCTGACCCCAGGAACAGGAAAGGCTGCTGGGGCAATTGCATTGGTCACACATCATTTGCATGATGAAGCCTTTCAGGTGCGTTAGTAGAAGGCACACTGATGACTCCTATGCTCATCTTCTGCACCCTCAGAGTCTCTGGATTCTAGTGTTTGATCTGTCTTCATGTGTGCACAAATAATTGATGATGAAATACTAAATCCCATGCTTAAGTGACATCAGGTGGAGGGCTCTCAAAAGTTTGGAGCCACTACTACTTGCTTAATTCAAACCAGCGAGAGGTGGGGAGCCCTTACTGTTGCAATGAAGTAGACCTGAAAGGAGACTGTTAGCTTTATATTGTCAAAACAAATAATTAATGGAAACTTTTTGATAGACAACCATATTAGTTATAGAAAAATAAATATACTGGTTCTAGGAAATGCATTCTAAAGATGCAAACAAATATTTGGGTTGTGATTTTGAGCAGTTATAATGATATAAATGAATTCTTTGTAGAGATAGCTGTACTAATGTCACTCAAGGTCAATCTGTTTCCCCTTAAATTAAGTGGGGAATCTACTTGTAAGAAACCCAGTGAAGGAAAAGAGCTCAGCCTCAGGAGAAAAGAGAAAACTGGGTTTGGTCTGGGTTTGTGTTCCCTTTCCCCACCCAGCGCTCTTCTAGGAGTAACTTCTTGTTTGGAATTCAATCTGTATGCTATATGACAGTGTTAGGAGGGTTGAAGTTTTATGAAGCAGGTGTGAAAATCAACTCAGTCTCTCTGACTTCAAATGACCATCTGTTTCTCCACTAAGTGCAGAAAAAATTGTGCAAGAATCCTTTGTTAGACAGTGCTGGAGGGAGACAGGCAAATATATTGCATGCAAATTTTATATACTCTTCTTACTTAAAAGAAAGAAGACAAATAATAATTAAAATGAAATGCCAATAATCTGAATTCATTCTATTCCTATATCTAGTTACCTATTTTCAGCCTTTATTTTTAACATGATTATACAGAAAAGCTCATTCTGTTATTTTCATCAATAAATTTCCGCTTCCTCCCAGAAATGAGAGCTGTTTATCTGCTTGCTTCCTTGTCATCAAAATACTTCACTTTTAATAACTTACTTTCCTTTGTAATTAGATTATCTCTTGGATTACACCGGAGTTTTCCTTGAGGATTTATTTTTATTTGATTTCCTTGTATAATTAAAGATGTCTATGTTGCATTACACAACTACAGTCTTTACTAGAGGTAGCTGGTACCTGGCATGAGGTAGTGAATAAGAGTTGAGAAAGTTTTGGTCACATTTTTGTGATTTTAACTTACAATTCCAACACATTCATCTTATTAAATTATCACATCAGGAATATATTTTTGTGTATTTATTTTATAAAATAATATTGTTGATGATCTCTGTCTTACAAAGAGAGAGGCAGCAAATATGAAGTAATTTTTTGCAAAGCAGAGAAATAAAGGCAGTAATTTGTCCTTGTAAATTAAACAGAGAACTATATTTTCCACAAACATATGACAGTCACTGCTTATATCTGAAAAATAAAAGTATTTAAGTCATAAAAGTAATAAAACCAATATAAATGTACTGTTCTCTCTTGTGTAAAATTAAAAAAAACCCTAGTTTTTTATCAGTTAATTCAAGGAAATTTTCAGTCTACTTTCTATTAAATGAAGAGGGTGGCATATAGGATTTGATTTTCTTAGCATTCATTAGCAACATTAATTTAAAATTATTATTTTAATTCCAAAGATTTGATAAAGATTGTAGTGTTGTTATTTCTGTGATAATATTTTAAGTTCCTTTATTTTAAATAGACAAAGAATTACCTGAGGCCACTATCTGCTTAATTGAATACTTTTGAATGAACAAATGGGAAAATAGAGAAATACTTTTGTGAGGAAATGATTAGGTGAAATATTGAGTACCATAAGGAGATGACCTTAAATTGCTGGGGCTTTTGGAGTATACAGGTTCCTGCCTGTTTATTCATTTATTTGCCCATTTAACCTGGCATCTGTTACCAGAAATAGTCATAGACGCAGTAATAATGCAGACTCTTTATGAAGATCTGGGCAAAGTGAAATGGTGGGAATTTTTTAAACCTCAGTTAAGAAACCTTAACATGCCGGGAACTGATTTTATATATATTCTCCATAGAGATTAGAGACCTGTCACTAGTATTAATCTGCTGTGGCAATACCAAAAAAACCCTCAACACAAAGAAAATCAAAACCAAAATTATAAATTTAGAAGAGTTGTATTGCCTGAGATGTGTGAATTCAGTGTGTGTCATAAACATAAAATGAAACAAGGAAAGTAGCATCCCCAACACCTGGTTGCCACATGAAACCCCTGGAAGCCAAGAGTATTTCTCCCTCTAGAAAAATCTGCACTACAAGAGATTCAATTGGAAGTATTTCAAATATACTACTGAGAATTCTTGCCATGAATTAATTTCCGGGATTATTAATATAGTTTCACATGTTTAGAGCTTTAACAGTCATGCAAGACATGTCCAGACCAGAACACATGTAGGTTTTATTTGCATTTACATGGTCAAATGGCTTCTGAGAGAATGAAAGAAAATAAGGTTAGACATTTTCTCAATAGACTAACAGAATATATTTAGGAAATCCACAAAACTTGCAAGTTTGCTTTTGATTTCTGATGAAGCTAAACATATGTACCAAAGATATGTGCCATCATCATTAACCTTGCAAACCATCGGTTATTTTATATAGTTTATTTTCCCAGATATGGAACTTTAATGCTAATGAGATGGGATGACATGAAATAGCTGCCAAGAAAGACCTGGTTCTAAATAGTCTTGCTGGGCGGATTTATCTATGCAGAATAATAGTTTAAACATTAATGTCAGAGGAAAAAAAGATGAAATTCTAGTTTCCTCTATGAATTTGGCTGAGTGCACTGCAGGGTTTGTTGTTATTGTTGTGTTTGGATTTTTACTAGGGCAGAAGATCTCAGCTATTCTTTATTCATATATTATGTCTTGCATCATTTATGGTTTCTATTCCATGATTACACAACAATATATGCAAAAACTGAATATGAGGAACTGAGTAAAAGCGAAGGCCTGTTTCATTTAAAGCATTTGGGCCACTTAGGCACTAATACTTCTCATGTTTACGGACTGCTTTGGTTACACCATCTTTGATTTTTAGAGCAGAGTCTTGACTTGTCTCCCTATATAACTCCTATGTAACTGGAGATATCTGTGGCTAGTCATATTAATCACATTTATTCCAAAGAAAGTGTTAGGGTTTTTTAAAGTTTTTAAAGACAATGAAGGTTTAAGTATGTTGAGATAGCTAGGAAACATGGTTAATTTTTTAAATGTTTCATAGAAATAGCAATTATGAAATAAAAAAGCATAGCCATTTTAATTTCTGTGGTGTTATTGTCTCTATTTTAGACATATTAGACATTTTATTCCCATGCCCAAATTTACAAGAGAAACTCTAATTCCATTTTTTTCCTGTGATGAAATATGTGGAATGCTTTAAACTCTTTGAAGTTTATTTTGCTAAATACAAAGTAGGCTCATGTGCTTGACTTTCAGCTCAGGGTGATGAGGACAATTCTAGCACCTGTGGCTGAGAAAGCATGACACAAGTTGTTGCTCACCAGAGGAAAAATATCACCATTTTCTTCTCCTGGGCTTTTGCACTTCCCTTACAGTATGCCAGAGGCCTCTTCCAGAATGGGTCAGTAGGTGACATGCCTCACGGTCTGAGACAGCATCATCCATACTTACACACACAAGTAACACCTGAATCCTTAGTAGCATTCTCTTAGGATTATGTGTGTACAATGATACAAAGTGTTTGAACTAATGCACTGAATGCCTGAAGTTAGTAGGAAGGGAGTGTAAGAAGTTGCTATCTGATCTTTCAGCTTTAATCAACTCAGGTTGATTAAAGGATTAAATCAGGACTCAGGTAATCTCATTTCACAGCGTAGATTTGTGCCTGGAACATTAACAGAGATGGATTCTCAGGCTTTTGGTGGAGAAAAGCAGTGGGAGAAACTCCCACCTCAGCAACAGCTATGACTTGCCTTGTCGTTTTGTTAGAAGTGAGGTTACAATACAACTCTCTGTAAAATACACGTTGAGGGTCTCAGTAGTATGACAGAAACATTTGGTTATCTTTTTGAAGTTGCATCTTGTTGTAACTGATTCATTTATCCATTACTGTTTGCATCAAATACAGCATCTGCCCCAAAATCTGTGCCACTGCTCTTTTACCTGTGTTTCACGCTGGCTGTTGGCCTGTAGGTTAAGGGATGTCTGTGCCCCATGTATAAATGACATCTGGTTTTCAATTATGCATTTTCTCTGCAAACCTTACCTTATTTCTATCAAATAGATCTTGCAGAAATCTTTCTACTTCACTCTTTTACAGAAAAGCCTATGTGAACTCCTCCCCTGAGCAGGGGTTTTGGATCAGAAGACTTTCAAATGTCCGTTCTTACTACAGCTGTTCATTGAGTTTGTGAAAGAACAAAAAAGTCTATGTAGCATGCAAGAATTTTTCTACTGTGCCAATGAATATGCAATCACACATATGACCTCAGTCTGAACTAAATGAGTAGTCTGTGTAAATCCTAAAGGCAAATTTCAAGTCTTTTGATCTGCAGCGATATTGTTTGTTTCAGCTGCACATTTGTAGAAATACAGGATGAATTGCAGCATTTCACTAATTTCATTAATAATCTAAACGTGTTAAACCCAGTGGGGCTCATGAAAGAATGTTAATTAAAGTTTGCACCATTTGATACATAGCACACGTGTCCTTTGCACACTGATGACATGGACATGATGATTTGAAACAATGGACAAAGATTAATAATAATAATTTTTGAGAGAAGCAAGCACTTACTTCTAGATTTTAATCACCAGAAAACTTTTTTCTTAACAGAGAAAAGGTATTAGTGATGACAGAAAATTATATAGGATTTGGAACTATAATACCAACCTTTTCTGATCAAATATCCTAGTATGATAAAGTGACAACCCTGATAAGTTGGAGAGGGGCTTACTCAGATGCAGCTCATCAAGGCCAAGGCCTAATGAGAATTTCTCAAACCATAGTGTGGCCTGGGGCAGGGAGGGGGTTATGCAACTAAAGTCAGCTTTTCCGGGCCTCTACAGATAGTCTATATACACTTCTATATGAGACTTTATGCAATATTTAATACAGATGGAAATCTTAGTAAAAGTAGAGAGAATTCTAATAATTCTTAACTATACTTCTTAACTTGAATATGTCTTTTCTTCTACTTTTTTCTGGATTTTTCTAAGCTGATATCCTTCCCATCTTTCAGATATATCCCTGAAGCAGTATTCACTGCTTCCAGTAAATTATTAGTTGCTTTCCTTTTTCTCTGAGTTCATTGTACACAACTTTACCCTCACTTGTGCCTTTCTTTTCCTGCTTTGATGCATCCCCATGCTTCTCATTATAACTTCTCTATTTCAGAAATATCTTTCAAAATATACGGCCATTCTATTTCTCAAGAGCTACTGTAACATTTTCCTCTCCAATCTGACTTCCAAAGCATTTTTCTTTTTCCTATGTATAGCCCAAACAAGGTGGGAGAAATGTCTTTTTCGTGAAATAGTGTTAATGCAGCTGTTACACAGGCAACAGTGACAATAAGTGCTCATTGCTCAGGTGTGTTGAACAGAAGGAGAAGCAAGGGCTATTTTTCTAAGTAGCAAGATTATAATAGAGCCA
This sequence comes from Oriolus oriolus, assembly GCA_013400235.1. Taxonomy (NCBI): domain Eukaryota; kingdom Metazoa; phylum Chordata; class Aves; order Passeriformes; family Corvidae; genus Oriolus; species Oriolus oriolus. The sequence goes on along the minus strand of VXBT01005405.1, from coordinate 461,807 downwards.
GGGGTTCTCATTGTTCTCAAGATAACTTCAGAGAGACATAAATTTTAAGTGAAGCGCTTTACTTATCTCAATTTCATATTATCCTGTTGCATTGCAGCTATTCCTAAGAACTTAAGTCTGACTAATTACATCCTTTAGAAAAGAAGATAGCCATTTGAAAACCTCTGGAAATCTAATGTCCACCAGTTTTTCTTGACAACTTGTTCAAGCAGATTTTATACAATGTGTTTTACTTATATCTGCTTATCAAAAGGATCTTATCAAAAGACTGGGACATCTCCCAGTGAAACAATTGAATAATAAAAAGTCATAGTAAGTATTATTCTCTTCAGCAGATACACTGTATTTCTATCCTGTAATTCTAGTTCATAATGCATACATCTACAGAATCTACACAATGCACAAGAGTGCTATGCAGCTGTGGCAATGAGTGAATCTGCCCAAGATAGTCTTATTTTCTCCACAGAACCAGCTAATCTGGGCATGTGCCCAGTACTGCATCATACTGCTCACTCACTATATGGCACTCTGCTTGCTATGTAATGCATCCCTCTCCCCTAAAAGTAGAAAAAAGAATGAGAAGATTGAAAGACTGACATTTTGAGGTCTCTGACTGTAAGAAGTGCTGCCACCTCAGATAATTTTTGTGGCTGTACTCCATACGGTCAGTTATTGGCTTTATTATTTGAAGTATGTGGACAGCCCAATGGAACAGAGTTTTTCAGAGTGATCCCGGTGAAGATGCAGCGGGACATAACATCATGTTCTAGTATCAGCTGGTCTGGTTAATTTTCTTCCCAGTGTAAGGGGCTGTGTTTTGGATTTGTGCTGAGCACAGGGTGATAAAATAGAGATGTTTTTGTTGTTGCTGAGCAGGGCTTACACAGAGTCAAGCACTTTTCTACTGTTTGTATTGCCAGGCTGTCAGGAAAGGTGGGGGTGCATGGGAGGTTGGGAGGAGACTCAACTGGGACAGGTGACCCAAACTGACCAAAGGGATATTCCAGACCATATGGCATCATGCTCAGTATATAACGTGGGGAGAAGAAGGAGGAAGGGGGGGGGGATGATATTTGGAGTGATGCTCTTTGTCTTCCCAAGTCACCATTACATGTGATGGGCCATGCTCTGCTGGAGATGGCCTGCTCATGGGAAGAAGTGAATTCCTTGTTTGGCTTGTGTGTGTGGCTTTTGCTTTCCAAATTAAACTATCTGTATCTCAACTCATGAGATTTCTACCTTTCACCCTTGTGGTTCTCTCCCTGATCCTGCTGGTGGGGGACTGAGCGAGCAGCTGTGTGGGGCTTGGCTGTTGGATGGGGGTAAAGCACAACACATCTCTTCTCACACAAATTCCTACAATGTATTCTGTAACACCCAAACACTCCAAACACACATACACACACACACATCTTGCATGGCTTGCCTAGTTAATCAAACTGCAGCCAACTGAACTAGTTAGTATGGGCACAACATGTTCTCTCACGATCTATTGCATTGCTCACTCCCTCTGTAGCCCTGTGGGGCAGTCAGACAAAGAATGGGGTGCTGCTGCCTGCTGGGGTTCATTCCATCTGGAAACACCCTACATTATTACTCATTTATAATCTTTTCCCTGCCATATCACATGCTCTGTTGACTTACGTTATGTTAACGGACATTTTCTCATCTTTTGCAGTAACTATACCTTGAAATATTGGAGCAATGCCTTAATGCTTAGGAGAATTTGAAACATTAATTCAGCATTAAAAGCTGCACATTTTTTTCTATATTAATATTTGAGCAAAGTGGAAATATGATTAATGAAAAGAAGGAAGACTCTGGGCTAATATGACCTGTCTGAGTTCATGTGGAGAGTCAATAGTAGTTTCTGTCCTGTGCTCACTGGCTAATACTTGTTTTTCAGAAAGAAAAAATGAGAACTAGTTTGTATGTCAGTCAACCAGTTTGTAAATCTTGAAGTCTGGCCAAAAGACAACCAGCATCTTAGAACAGATTAAATTTCCTGCCACAGCAGTAAGTCAGTTTTGGATATTTGTCTTTACTTGCAAAAGTACTTCCATAATTTTGTCTTGCAGTTTTACACCTAACTTTTGGCTGCCTGTCCCTTTGAATCTTTTCCAAAACTCACTGAGGAGTTACACAAAACCAGTATACTCCAGTGGGGGAAAAATATATCTATAGGTAGTCTGATCATAGAGATATAGAGGAAAATTAACTGTTATACAATCAGTCTCTTCAGAGTTCAGATGCCCTCCTTAGGCAATCTAACACCTGGAATCTTCTATTGTGAAATGTTTCAAGCCAGAAAGACAGAATTCCTCTTTTTGCTGAATAGTTTTCTTGTTACTCTGTTCCTTTCTCCAGAAAGTGCTATCAGACAGTAGTCTTTGTGTCCTCTCCTGTTGAAAATAATTATTTTTAATAGAGAGAAGAAATCAAGAGCAGAGCCAGTGAATGAACATCACCAGATGCCTCCAGAGGTAAAAGGCAAAAGTACAAGAGTTTTGAAGGTCTAATTTTTAGCTCAGGTGCCTACATTTAATTTAAATCACGTATGTTATTTTTTAATCTGTATATCATGGATAATGATACTGCTCACCTTGCAGAGAAACTATGTGATAAAATCATATAGTGTTATGAAATGGTCAAATCTAAAGTAGTTAGGTTAAAGGAAGAAGTTTTGAGTTTGCATTTTGCTACAATTTTTGGTATTTCCTCTGGAATGTTGGGCCTGTCAATTAAATTTTTCAGGGCTTCAGCATTTCTGTTTCAAAAAGGAAATGACTGTCATCTACTAAGTAGAGTAGTATTTTTTCAATTTTTTTAAAATTTCATTAAAATCCTTAAATGCATAATGATACTGATAAATGCAGTATTAATTTAACTATCACTTCAAAGTAGACTTGTATATACTGTATGTTCCAAAGAAATCAAAGATCCAGACAAGTGTGCATTGAACACCCAGTGCTATAGATGAGCCAAAGCACCTGTCATGGAAATAAGGATTCCTGCAGCTGGAGATACTTAACCTGATACTGCAGGTTTGGAGTATTGTTAAGGCAATATTTTGATCCAAATAAGGGCTGGATTTAAACCCTCTCATTTAACTTGCTAGGTTGCAACCCTGGACAATTCCCTGACCTCACAGGCATTTTTAAATAGATTTATATTTTTGAAAGAAAAATTGCAGAATACCAGGGAAAATAATGGAAAAATATAAGTCCTAACATTCCACAACATTTACAAAAGAGAAGAAAAGTCTTGTCATAAAGAAGTCCTCATAAAACTGCAGGTGGAAATTAAATATAAAAAAGAGTAGTCTCACGGCATTTTAAATATTTTATAAAGAAATAGAATTTGTATTCCGGTACATAAAGCCGTATCACCAGAGCAAAACTACACACCACATAAATGGTTATCAAAAAATCATATCAGAAAACAGTATGATTATTCATAATAGAATTCGATATAACTAGTTATCTCATAATCTAGGAAAAACTTCCACATTTTCATCAATAGAAATATCTTTGTTAGAAAGAGACAATGAAAAGCTCTCACATTATCATCACTGTCATATTAAATGACCTTAATTTTGCACGAAGATAAAATGAGTATTTGGAAAGCATAATAAGCACAGCCCCGGATAGCAAAATCTTCTTTCTGGAAAACATTCCACTCTTGATGTGACCCAGATCATAATTAATTAATGGGAACAAGTAATTTCCTAATATTTCTGTGGATTTCAAGTGTGCAGTGCAAAGGTAGTTAAATGGCACTCCTCCTTCAAAGAGGTTGAGCGGCTTGTCTGCTGGCTTTTGCCGTTACTGCTTGAGATGAAGTTGTGGATCTGGATGGAGTTTTAGGTCTCAGGAGAAGAGGCAACAAATGAACCTTTAACCTCATAGAGTGTCTCTGTAGGAGTACCACTGGGAGTTCTGGTTACTGCAGGCTCTTAATAATAATTTGTCTCACTGTACCAAGGCTGCTTTGCCATCAGTGAAAACAAGGGGCTGGGTCTGGGCACCTAAATCCCTATGCTTGACATTGTCTCAGGGTGGATCACTCAACCTTCTGCCAACAGATTTATATTCGAATTTGAAATAGTCTATCGCTATAATTACCTCTGTGTTTGTAAAACACCCAGCATGAGTAAAGCCCAATTCTCAGCAAGATGTGGGAGTTAGCAAAGTATAAATAATAAATGTATATCTGAAAGATCACAGTGTTAAGCTAAAACCAAAAAAAGGGCTCCTCTTTCCTATGAATAATTTTCCATCTCCTGTTTGCTTGGAGGAGATACTAAGCTTATATTTTAGTCATGCTGAAGGATTCAAACTGATTTAGAAGAGATTTGCTTTAAAGCAAGCAGACAGTGTCTATATTATGAGTTCTGTATTTTTTTCCAGCTCCTTTCCTGTGCAGCACATACTCATCAATCATATTGGGAAGCTGACTTATATTCTCCACACTTTACCACTAACTGGATTACAGAGCTGAAAATCTTACTCAAAGTTTAAAATGTGATAAAAGTAATCAAATTGTTCTAGTCAAATTCTAACTGTGGTGAATAGATGGCACTAATTACCTTTTCTTATTATGCTACAAATGTAGTTTACTCCATCTTTATTCATGAAGTAGTATCATATAGCCCACCAAAGGGACTAGCAGCCGTATGTAATATTGGCATATTTGTTTTCTTGTTCTTATTTTTCCTCTTCATCAGTATTCTGGAGGTGTGGTTTTAGACTGAAATGTGTTGCTATGTGGGCCTTTCTCCTGTCTTGATGTAATTACAGCATTCTGCAGATTTCTGAAGCTGAACTTTTAGAAAAGAATTCAAAAACTCCAATAATAAAAATGAGTGGAAGACTTAGTGGGGGTGATAGTTGTCTTTTTCCCTTTAAGTACCATTTTTAGAAAAGTGCAGGTGTACCCAAGTGATATTCATAGTGTGGAAATATTTGGTCTGAATTTAGCCTTTGGGTGTTGCAGTCATTTTGTACTGATTTTGGCTGGGGTAGAGTTAATTTTCTCCACATTGGCTGGTAGGGGGCTGTATTTTGAATTTGCACTGCAAACAGTATTGATGACCCAGGGACGTTTTCACTATTGCTGAGCAGAGCTTACTTGAGCAGAGCTCTCTTGCTGAGAGAGCCAAAGCCTTTTCTGCTCCTCACCCCCCTGCCACCAGTGAGGAGGCTGGGGGTGAACAAGGGGTTGGGAAGGGACTCGGGCAGGACAGCTGACCCCAAATGACCAAAGCAACATCCCATACTATATGACATCAAGTTCAGCAATAAAATCCATGGGAAAGACAAAAGAAGAGAGGGTGATTTGTAGTGATAGCTTTTCTCTTCCCAAGTCGTTGCCGAGGATGGATCCTGATTTTCCTGGAGATGGCTGAACACCTGCCTCCCTGGCAAGTGGTGAATGAATTCCTTGTTTTGCTTTACTTGTGTGTGACTTTTGCTTTCCCTATTAAACTGTCTTTATCTCATCCCTCAAGTTTTCTCACTTTTATACTTCCAGTTCTCTCTCCCATCCCCACAGGGTGGGGAGTGAACGAGTGACTGTCTGGGGCTTGGTTGATGCCTGGGTTAAAGCGTGACATATTGTGAATTGATACTAAACTAAAAAGGCTAAATTTGCTTTATGTAGAATTTATCAAGCAAATAACAGTGAAATCCACTAGTTCATAGCTAGCAGCATCTGGCTCAGTTGCTATTCTGTGGAGAAATTCTGTGAACAGTCTACTTTTTCTATAGTCAGTGGTTAAAATGTTTGTTTTGAGTTTGTTCTGTGAACAGTCTACTTTTTCTATAGTCAGTGGTTAAAATGTTTGTTTTGAGTTTGGGGGTTTTTTTTTTAAACTTACAAAGCAGAAAAGGAAACAGAATTCTAACTGTTTTGGTCCTTCTCCTGTTTGGAGAATCTCTTCCTTAGGATCAAGCTTCTAGACAAAAAGGTATTGAAAAAATCACATTTGCTTCAGCTGAAGTATTTGTTCAAGCAAGCTTGCAAAGGTTGAGGCTTCAGTGAAATTTCAGCACCAGCTTTGTTTCCAGACACACATTTTATTTGATCTTTATGCAGTATTCAGAGACATCAAGTGCCTATATTTTGAATGTATTACTGCAACAGTTTTTCTAAATTTAGGGAGAAAATGGGAGATAATGGCAGAAAGGATTGTGCCACCTCTTCTTGTGGCAGAAAAGTAGACAGACTCCTGCTTATGGCCCCTGAGCATATTGCCCCTATTGTAGGACAATCCCTCAGGTAAAAAGGTTAGGAAACACAAGTTTGTGTAAAGGAGGTTTCATCTAAGCATGTTACTTCTATAATTTCACCAGCATGGAGGCACAAAGGATGAGTGATTCAGAGAATTTTCACTACGACCTTTCTCCCATGCTCATGGAAAGCAGACAGATTTGCCAAGGAAAGACATAAAATTTGCAAGATCAGACTATTTGATTTGTTCAGAGCTGATTTTCAGATGACTGTTGGCAAGAAGACAATAAAGCCCAGTGTTCCTCCTTTTTGTCTTTAAAAATAAAACTCACTTAGCTCCAGTATTTTATCCATAAATCCAGAAATGGCTATACTGGAGCTACCAATCAGCTACCATTAGCCATTTCAAGGTTACTCCTCACCTCCTGTTTTACTTGACTGTCATTTATTCTTCTTCTGCCGAATGAACAAGGAAAGAAAGAAACAAATTCAGCTTTCAGACAAAATTGCACCTCTGCATCTAAGCAACGTAGCCAGCAAAATAATTAGCATGCAAAAATAATTAACCTCAACATTCAAAAATAAAAGCAAAACTTTGACCAAAACTAGGTAATTTGTGCCAACTTTTGAGAAATATTATCCAAAATGCTGGTTCTATGTCTGTGAATTTTGTAAGGAGACAGCTTTGAAGGAAGAAAACATGTGGGAGAGTCAATTCCTATCTGAGTAAGAACTATCTGCTTGTTACATACAGGCTTCGGGTCCAATTACTGCTATAGCAGGGACAAGGTACAGATCTTACCAGTTTCTCTGGAAATCTGTTTTAAGACTTGGTTGCTTCCATATGGAAAAGTCCAACCATTAACAGACTTTTCTGTGGTAGTGGTAGATTTTCTAGGTCTCAAAGCCTGGTGACAATACAGAACAGAGAAAAAAAAGATTCCTTGAAGCTTGGAGAAGATGTGGATTAGAATTTTAAGTCAACTCTGAGAGAAAACACTTTCATTTAATATGAGGTCTCAGTTCCCTCTGATACTGCCTGAAGACAAAAACATGGTCAGCTGGACTGGAAAATACTTTCTCATTCCTCCAAAAGCATCTGAGCTACCTTTTGATAATAGCTCCATCAAGAGAAAGATTATTTTAAAGAAAAGCATCTTAAATTTCTAACACTTTTACTGAGTGTAAAAGCAGCTTCAGATACTGCTGAAGTGCATAATAATACATTTTAAATATATTTCCAGAATAGGTGAAAATTACCTTGAATAATCCTATGCAGCCGTTGTTTTGTTTTCTAATGAGAATTATCTTGTGTTTTTCAGGGGTTATATACTATCTGCATGAGGCACAATATCTTGGCTTTATTGGTCTAATACAATACATCACAGAACAAGCAGAACAATCACCAATCTAACAGAAATTTGATGTATTATTAGTGCTAAAGTAAAGTTAGAAATGGATGGAAAGTGTATCACTGACAATGATAGAAACTTTTCTTCAAGGAAGAGTGGCAGCACAGTACAAGAAAAAGACTTTACAGTTGATAAAGCGTATGGAAATGAAATTTGGCCCAGCTTGGTAAACAGCATTAAGTGAATCAAACTACATGCAGAAAGTTGTACATGCAGAAATACTTATTAATTATTTGAAAATTGTTTGCAATTGTAGGTTTGCATGATAACAGTATTATTTGAAATAATCCAGATACATATTCTCAGCATGAAGCACTTCTTGATGCTGCTGTTCTTGCTAATATCTTGGAAAATATAATAAATGGCAGAGAAAGAGCCAGTGAAACAATTAAAGTCCCGCAGGATGTTGATCACAGTACTTAAAATACATTCTCGACTTCTAAAGCAAAGTAGTGTTGTTTTCTGTGACTGAGCAATCATTAAATATATGGATCTTCAGCTGAAAAAAACCCCACAACTTTTGGCATTACCACGAATGTTTTGTTTCTCTTGAGGAAACAAAGATTCAGTCAAGATGGCATATTCCTTCTGTGACTCACTGCCTCCAAGGGAATATCAACATATCTAATAATTGTTGTCTGCTACACAGTTGTAGTCAACTGAATGTCTGATTATAGATAAGACAGGAAAGAATCTTTTGGGTTATGTATGTATACATATATATAATATTAAAATTATATTAATGTAACATCTTTTGTACTTTGGTAATGTATCTCCCCTTGTACCTGATAGCAGAAACCTTCACTTTTGGAGAATATCACTGAATCTACAAACTAGTAGTGGAAAAAGGAAGATGCCCCTGGTTCTAGCTAATTGTTCAGTTCGTACATTACTTAATACTTTGTAAAAAAAAAAAAAAGAGAGAGAGCTGTTACCACTTGATCTTGAAGTTTTGTTAAAAAAAAAGGTTACCATTGTTTTATTTTGTTGTTTGTTTTTTTTTGTTTTGTTTATCATTTTGGTTTGGTTTGGTTTTTTGTTTTCTTTTTTAAAGGGATTGGTGGTATACTAGGAGAGTGTTATATAATTAGGTATTATTAATTAAGTTCTTCAGAGATTGTTAATGTAGGTTGATGTATTTTGTGTCTTCAGTAGTGTTTCAGTGAATTTGTTTTTGTCACAGTGTCCTAAATATTGTGGACTTATTTTTATACTCTCTTAGAAATTAATCATGTCTGGTCTTATATTTGCTGAATGTTATGACATGGTACATTTGTTGAAAGAGAAATTACAACAAAGACTGTATGTCATTAGTTGATCATAAATGACAGCTTATCTAAAAGCACACCAAGACAGAAAAAATGGGCAGAGTTGTCAACTCAATGGTAAAGAGCAGTTTCAAAATGTGATTTCTTGTTTTGATTAGTACACATCTAATTAATGATGTCAGAGTAGATTCCTTTCTAAAAAAAAATTACTTTAAAGAAAACCATTACTGGGGGCCTGAAGATCTGATAAAGAGGTTGGTAAGGAATGTTTTTGTGAAAGATATTTTGTCCTAAGAGATTCCATACAGAATGTCTACAAGCCTCATAGCTTTGCATTACATCGTGCATTAATGCCCATTTAAAGTCATGCTTCTATTAATGTCTTAAAACTGTTAATGGTCCTTCTGTTCATGAGTTTGTAAGTGCAGCAAGAAAATTAATATTTTTACTTAAGGTAAATAGAATTGCAGAAATTTTAAATATATTGCTACTGTCATGAAAGCTTAAAATGAAAAATAATTTCACTGTAAGGGACTCCAGAAATGACCATGTTACATATGATGTACTGTATTAATTATGTGTTATTCTTATGCAAAATATTTTATTTTAGTATTTATAAAGTAAGCATTGCTGAATGATACAAAGGCAACTTTTGATAATATAACTGGGGTATGTTACAGAAATTTGTATTTTCCTAAAGGAACTTCACAAATTAAATTGTTTGGGTGACTGTCACATCATTTGTTTCAGGGAATGTGGTCTCTCTGCCAGTGCCACACACTTCAAGCAGAAAATTTGAACCTCTGTAACATTTTGAATGTTGAATAGCAAGAAGCAAGAGCTGAAACTTATAACAAAAATCTGGGTAACGTAAGGAGAAGAAAGGGATCTGCATCTCTCTCTCAGACAGGTTGCTGACCAGCTGAAAGCTCTCCTCTGTCACATTACTCTGCGAGATGCTCCATTTGAACTTCTAAAGGGTCAGGAGCATGTAGGATCAGCCATGATGTCTACTAAAGTAAGTACCAAATCGGTGAGTCTCTGTAGTCTGAAATGTTAGGAATTTGCATGTGACAATATAGCTTGTGGCCGAGGATGTAACTTATTTACAAGAATGCATCAAAACTGACAAATCTTGTAAGAAATCTCCCCTCAGCTTCAATCTCTTTTCTGCAAAAATTAGTTGATAAAAATTTACAATAAGTATGGTTGTTGTATGAACAGAATTTTTGTTTAAACTTAAAACGGCATTTACCAGCTTGGCTCTATTTTCTTCACTGTTCTCAGGTATATATATATATTTTTATATATATATACTTCAGTATCAGCAGGGAAAGATTTTTTTTTAAAAAAACTCTTCCTTGACAGCAGGGAAAGATTTTCTGCCTGTCTGTTTTCTGCCTTTTTACGTGGAAGAAGCTTTCTATATTTTTTTCTTCATTGCTGATAGGAGGAAATATATTGTACCTGTCAAAACTGGGATTTCACATCTGACTCAAGGTTTTAGGAAGTCTGCATTCACAAATTTAATTCTTTTTTCCTCTTCTATCATAAGAAATACTGGGTTTTCCTCTCAGCTGTGGCTACCTTCCATTTTGTCATATTTCCACACTCTTCTGTGAAGTATTTTTGGTCCTGCTTGACCTGCTGGCCTAAAGGGCTGATAGTCCTCTGACTTTACCCTCTATAACATATTTGTATGCAGACTTTTTCAGACCAGAAACAAAATCAAATGTTCCAGAGTGACATCACTCCCCTAAAAAATAACTCTAAACAGTAAATAAATCTTTTATATGATCCCTCTAGACAATGCAAACTGTGGTAAGGAGGTGCAGTTTATGTGACCATTTCAGAGACTGAGCCCCTAAAAAGAAATGTTGTGACTACACCATTGGCAACATTTCCCTTTTTTTCTTTTTTTTTTTTTTAAATTTCTTTCATAAGATAAATGAGAGAATTCAGTGAAAAAAATTCTCCAGTGCTGGGAAAAGCCTGAAAGAAAACTTAACATGTATTTCTATAAATGACAATACTTGACAGACCTTGTTACTTACAAGGTGCCTTTTCCTTTGTGTCTTTTGTTCTGTCGCGCAGCTGAGATAATATGAAGCAAAAATGTCTAACAGTTACAATAGAAATGAGAGCTCTGCTTTTTGGATGATTGCAGGCACCCTTTGTTTTGCCCTTCTGCTCCAACCTGCACAGATATCTCAACAATTTCCTTTGCCTTGACTGGCGAGACTAAAGCGTTTGCTACCCACTGCTGTTTCTATTGCCCTCAATGAAGCTAAAGATCACCATTTGATCTTTAGGTGCTGTATGCAACATAATTTTTGTCATAGTTTCATAACATTCACTAGTCATTAAGTAGATGGCCTACAGGCTGAAATATGTAAATTAGCTAATTATCTGAGTGCTGACAAAAAATTTAGTATTAACTCGTCTTCTCTGTAGAAGCTGTCTGGCATTGTTAGCTCTGGACCTTCGGCACCTTCAATTCAGCTCTGTTTCTGTGAATACACACGGCATAGGACCCATATGTTTTCTGTACCGTTCTTGTCATCCTTCACGGCTTTTCTCATTTAGGTCTTTTCAAGCCTTTTTGGTGGTGTTAGACAGAAGTTATTTATGGTGTTTTTAATGCCCTCTAGTGGTACTTCTAACTTTTATTGCAATGGTACTGAGCTAAATATGCTATGCTGAGACCTCCCCGTCAGCATGGATATGGCTGGTGCCTCTCAGAGGGCACAGAGCAGCCGATACCAACACAACCAGCTACTACACTGGTTGTGACAGACCAGCCACAGCTGCCTGATAAATTTGTGTCAAAGTGTGTGCCTGCAAACTTCCCAATCTGAAACCAACCCTCCTGCCCCCATTCCCCTGCAGGTTCCTCTCACCTGAGCTCTTCAGTCTGGTATCCCCTATCTCTCAGCCAGTCCTGTCCACTTGCCTACGATGCCATGATGATTTTTTGCTTTTATATCCCTTTCATACACTTTTTTATATAGTTTTTATGTATTCTTAGTGTTTTTAGCCTACGTAGTTATAATTCCTTAAGTTTGATAACTTCCCTTAGACCCAATATTCCATTAAGCCAAGAGACCAAACATTTTGGAAACCCCAGACACCAAGGTCCTCTCCAGAACACATTCTGTAAACAAAGATAGGCCCATCCACGGGGAGGGTTCCTCGATGAGGGATCGCGCCCGAGTCCCTCATTGGGGAATCTTTGATAGATATGCTAATTTTTGCAAGGCATGTAATTGTATACATATCACATTGTGGGTGGCCATTGCTTTGGTGGGCATTTCGAGGTGCATTTCGATGTGCATTTTGGTGCACCTAAGGATCCATAAATAAATACCAAGGTAAAACCCTTTTTCCCTCTTAACTGTGTTCAGCTTTCTTAATTTTAAGACCGGGAAAAGGTGTCACCTATTGGGGTGCATGGTGAGCCATATACCCTTGTAGCTGCTTCTCCCCTCACCCCGAAGAACAGAAGAGCAGCCACATCTGGTACATGTGTATGCCTCAGGCCACAGTTCCCAAATCGACTTGTGTGCAGGCTCTTAGAGAAATCACACATCACATGAGTCAGGACCATTTCACCCATCCTCCAGTGTTTTTCTGATAGAACATGGGTACATGCCATTAATGGTATGAATGCTACTGTCTAATACAGTGTATATCTTTGGGTACACCTCAGGAGCTCCATGCTTGCATTTCTTGTGACGGCTGCTGCTTTAGTTACAGATATACTTTCTGGAGTGAAATGCAAAAATGTAAATCTAGAGCTGTATTCCTACATATGAACGCATGTACTCTCAGAAATATTATATAAAACTATGTATAGAGGAACAAAAGAAGTAGACTGGAAGAAAGAAAAGGTTATGAACTCTGAATGGCTTCATCTTTTTTCCTAACTCTTCTGGTGTGCCTGTGCCAAAGAATAAATATCTGTTTGTTATTATAGTCTGTGTTTCTCAGCTTCCGTGATTTGTGGATTAGGAAAGTTCAGTCCTAGAGATAGAGTTTATGTATATACGTTACCCTTGCATTTTGATTTAATTAAACCCCTGAAGTATTTCTAAATTAATGGTGGGCTGATTTTTATTTTTCGATTCTAGTTGAGAAGAAAGCATAAAAAATGTAACCTTTTTTTTGGTTAAAAGGAGAGGTAAAACTTCAATCTTTAAAATTTTGCTCTGATTTATCAAAGGTATAATAGTGAGTGAAATAATCAATTCTTGTTTAACTTCAAAATTCTTGTGTAATATCAAGGTCTGTGAGATGGTGACCTATGAGGTTAGGGAAAAAAGGGAGAGAAGGAGAATGGACACAAAAAAATATTAGTGTGTAAGGTGGAAAGATACATAAAATGAGCAGTTTGACGGTTTTGTATTAAATATAGAGGCATTAAGTGCTGCATAAAAGAGAGATCAAAGGAAAATTCTAATGCTATAAATAAGTAGGCAAATGATGAAATTTCTCTTTTTGTAAGACATGAGTTGAAACTTAAGTAGGTCCAAGAGGGGAGATCTAGGATTGAGAGGAGGTCATTTGCAATTTAAATAATCTGTCAATGAATCAAAACGTGAAAGGGATACCAGTGTATGGAACACAACAGCTGGAGCTGAGAAAAGGGTTAAATTACTGTTGTGATACGTACTTGGATGTGACGAAATACACTGGTGAACTCTGGCTGATGAACAGTTGTTAGAGAAAATTCCAAGTTAAATGTTTGAGTAACTGTTAAAATGTCAGTTTACAGAATAACGAAATCTATCTGGGACAATATAATTTTTTTATTATTCTAGATTTTCCAGATCAAAAGGAAAAGTATTAATGAACTATACCTTTGTCAAACAGTAAAATAATTTTTCTAATTAATTTATGTAAAAAGTATCTTTTTGACTAAAAGTACTGAAGTGCTCATCACGTTGTTTTATAACCATATTAATAATTGTAGGTTTTAAACAATTACTGTAACATTACTTTGTAATTTTCATACACTTTTCTAGTTTTTATTGCTTTCTTTAATGTCTGTAGTGTTTATTATGCAAGATTCTTAGAGTTCCCTCATAGCTTCTTTATATAGAAATCTAATCATAGACTGACAACATAATTGCCGAGTATATGGAGGATCTACATTTTACAACTTTATTAGCTTTTTAATCTCACTAGTAAATTTTGACTGCTTTTTTAAGGTAAATTTCACCTAGACAACACCATCTTTCCAGAGCATAATTACAAAAATGCTAAATTAAAGACTGCATACAGATAGCAAACACCATATGTACAGGTGGGTAAGTGTAGTTCAGCAAAAATAACACAGGGCCTTCAGATAGAATAAAACAGATAAAATAATGGATACAGGGAATAAAGACTACTGTTTAAGCATCAAGGCTTTCAGAGTAACATGATAAATTAATTCATCATCTTCATACATTCTCTAAGTTTGACATTTTCATACAAAGAACAAACCTGAAACATGAACAGAATATAATTGGCAGTGTTTGATTTCTTTATATGTGTAGAATAATGAAAAGAGCAATCTTCAGCTTGAACAAACAATCCTATGCACTGTTACAGATGTTCAATCTGCTCACGTAAGAGCCATGTTAATAGTAACTTGGCAGACGTTCGTGTGTTTGAAGAAAAAGTAAGGTTTTCATAAAATGAAAATAAGCTTTCATTTCTAGAACACTTGGGTTCTAAATACAGCTTCAGCGTCTGCTAGAACTAGAAACTGAGCAAAAGCTAAGGAGGAATTTTCGAAGTCCTACTCTATCAGCTGGGCTCCAAAGTAAATGTACAGATCAGTGATAGATTGGACTCATCCTTCAGTTTCAGGTTGTAGCAACAGTAGAAAAGATTATAGGCATGTAGCAATAAATCACCAGGATCAAAAGGTTTTCAACCAGGAGTTTCAGGAGAGAAAACTGAGACATTGCTGAACTATTAGTTAATTGTGATTGATAATTATTAATTGTCTACAAAGTAGTGATGTGTAGGTAAGCCTTCTAATTAGTTTTGGTACTTGGCTAATGAGGAGTTAAAATATTTAAAACTCACAGAATTAAAGTCAACTTACTCTCACTTTCATGTTGAGTAAACCTTTTCAAATGCTAGAAAATTGTCACATTAATAAATGCATGGATAAACATGATGCAGTGGAGAACAGTTAATGCGGCTTTTGTAAAGGGGAGTCACATTTCACATTCATTTGTTGTATGAAGAAAACACTTGAGCACACAGACAAATTTGATGTGGTTGGTACAGTATGCATGCATTTGCAAGAATCTGTTGCAAAATTGTCTCAGCAAAGTTCCTGGATAGTTTAAGCTGCCATGAGATTACAGGAAAGATACCCCCACAGAATCACTACTGTCCAAAAGAGAAAAACAAAAGATAGGTATTAACAAAACTAACAGAGTGTGGTGAAGTCCCTGGTGTTGCACATACTGTTTACTGTGCATTGTTCCACTATAAAATTACAGAAGAGTAAAACTCATTGTTCTACTGAGCTGTGATCGCCAGAATTAAAAATGGTACTGGCAAGGGTAATTTTGATGATGAACCATAGAGAATGACTTCTACACAAGGAGATATTTTATAAGCAAAGTTATTCAAATTTGGAAAAGGGATGAGTAAGGATGGTATAATTGAAATATATGAAGTCATGAATCGCAGGTCAAAAGTGATTTAGGATGTGTTATTCACCATTCATGACACAAAAACCAGCAAGCACCCAAGTAAATTATCAGGCTGAAGTGTAAATTGCTTCTCATATAATACATAATTAAATTGTGTCACTCATTGCTGTAGGATGTTTTTGATGCCAAAATATAAATCAGTTCAAAAAGCAATTAGCTAAACGGAAGGAAGTAAGCCCCATTAAGGGCTATTAAATACAACGATGTGGGTACAGCACTAAAACCTCGTATTTGCAAGAGGAGTCTTCACTGAGAGAAGTGCCTAACTTCTTTCTCTTTATCTATGCACCCCTGCAAAAATCCAGTCTCAACCAACATGGGAGATGAGATTCTGGGCATTATGGGCCTTTGTTCTGACCTAACATGAATAATATTGTCATAATCCGTGATTAATCTGATTAGCCCTGAGAAGGATTCAGGGCTCTGAATGTAAAAACAAGCATATACAGAGCAGTCCCATGAGAAGACAACAAGATCACCTGCAACTGTTGCATGAAAAAATAAAAAGAAAATAAATGAGGCAGTAAAAAGTACAGTTATTTTATCCAGATTTATGTATGTCGCTACCCTGTGCACAATATATATATATATAATTAGTTTGAATATTAGATTGGATTTCAAAGTCTATAACATTCAATTAAAATTTGCAATAAAGTTTAAGCTCAATGAAATAAATTAGTTGTCATAGCTCTTTATATGATGGCACACCTGTACATGCTTCTTTCCAACTGGGAAATCAATCCGGTAACAGAAACACTGCAAGGAGCATTACTCTATTTTTCATATAATTCTACATCTCATGGCTGAAACCAGTGACTCTGATTAGAACTGCAGAATCATAGAATTGTTTAGAATCATTGAGCACTGCCAAGTACACCACTTAATCATGTCCCTAAATACCACATCTACATGTCTTTTAAATACCTCCAGGACTGGTGAGTTCACTACTACCCTGGGCAGCCCGCTCCAGTGCTTAAAAACCCTTTCTGTGGTCAATTTTTTTCCTAATATTCAATCTCAACCTCCCTGATGCAACTTCCCATTTTCTCTCATCCTGTTGCTTGTTACCTGGGAAAAGAGACTGATCTCCACCTCACTTCAACTTCCTTTCAGGAGGTTGTAGAGAGTGATAAGGTCTCCCCTGAGGTTCCTTTTCACCAGGCTAAACAACCCCACCTCCCTCAGCTGCATGTCACTGGACTTGTGCTCCAGACCCTTCACCAGCTTCATTGCCCTTCTCTGGACATGCTCCAGCACCTCAAAATCTTTCTTGTAGTGAGGGGCCCAAAACTTAACACAGCATTTGAGGTGGTGCCTCACCAGTGCCGAGTACAAGGGAAGAATCTCTTCCCTAGTTCTGCTGGCCACACGTTTCCTGATACAGGCCAGGATGCCATTGGCTGTGTTGGTCATGTGGGCGCATGCTGGGTCATGTTCAGGCAGCTTTTGATCAGCACGCCCAGGCTCTTTTATGCTGGGCATCATTCCACCCACTCTGCCCCAGCCTGCAGCGCTGCCTGGGGTTGCTGTGACCCAAGGGCAGGACCCGGCACTCGGCCTGGTTGAACCTCACACGATTGGCCTCAGCCCATTGATCCGGCCTGTCCAGATCCCTCTGCAGAGCCTTCCTGCCCTCCAGCAGATCAACACTCTTGCCCAAGAGTGGATTTACTCTGTGGATTTACTGGCATGTCCTTGATCCTCTTGACCAGAATATCAATAAAAAAATTAAACAGGACTTGCCCAAACATTGAGTCCTGGGGACTCCCCTAGTGACTGGTCACCAGCTGGATTTAGTTCCACTCACCACCACTCTCTGGGCCTGGCTATCCAGACAGCTTTTTAGCCAGGGAACAGTGCACTTGTACAAACCATGGGCTGCCAGATTCTCCAGGGGAATGCTCTGGCAAACAGTTTCAAAGGCTTTACCAGAAACTGCATAGAAAACATCCACAGCCTTTCTCTCGTCTACTAAGTGAGTAACTTTATCACAGAAGGACATCAGGTTGGTCAAACAGGGCATGCCTTTCATAAACTCATGTTGGCTGGGCCTGATCCCCTGGCTGTCCTGCATGTGCTGTGTGATGACACTTGAGATGAGCTGCTCCATGACATTCCCCAGCACTGAGGTCAGGCTGACAGTCTTGCAGTTCCCCAGATCCTCCTTCCAACTCTCCTTATAGATGGGCATCACATTTGCTATCCTCCAGTTCACTGGGACCTTCTCAGTTAGCAAGGACTGATGATAAATTATGGGAAGTGTCTCAGTGAGCACTTCCATCATCTCCCTCAGTCCTCTTGTGTGAATCACCATAGACCTGTGCATGTCTGAGTGGTGTAGCAGGTAAATGACCATTTCTCCTTGGATTGTGGGGGCTTCATTCTGTTTCCCATCTCTCTCATCCACATCAGAGGGCTGTGTACCCTGAAGACAACTGGTCTTAATATTGAAGAGTGAGGCAAAGAAGGCATTAATACCTCAGCATTTTCTTCACCCTTTATCACTCTGTTTCCCCCCACATCCAGCAGAGGATGCAGACTCTCCTTAGCCCTCTTTTTGTTGCTAATGTATTTATAGAAACATTTTTATTATCTTTTATAGCAGTAGCCAGATTAAGTTCTAGTTAGGCTTTGCCCCTTCCAATTTTCTCCCTGCACAACGTCACAACACCTTTGTAGTCCTCCTGAGCTTTCTGCCCCTTCTTCCAAAGGTGGTACATTATCCTTTTTTTCTTGAGTCCCAGTCAAAACTCTGTGTTCAGGCAGAATGGTCTTTTTCCCTGCCAGCTCATCTGTATGTACATAGGGACAGCCTGCTCTAGTATTTTGTTCTTGAGGCATGTCCAGACTTCCTGGACCCCTTTGCTCTTCAGGACTGCCTCAAAAGGAACTCTCAGCCATTACCTAACAAGACCAAATTTGCCCTATGGAAGTCCAAGGTGGCAGTTCTGCTGACCTCCCTCCTTACTGCTCTGAAATTCAAAAATTTATATAAATTTCATGATCGTTATGCCCGAGATGGCCTCCAACCACCACAGCACCCACAAGTCCTTCTCTGTAGACAAGAAAACCCCCAGGTCCCATAGTCATCTTCCCTAGTTGGCTCCCCTGCCAACTGTGTAGGAAGTTTTCTTCCACACACTCCAGAAACTCCTAGATTTCCTCTCTATTGCATTGTATTTCCAGCTGATACCTGGCAAGTTGAAGTGGGGCTAAATATTTCCTTTTTTGTCTTTTGAGGGGATGGGGAGAAGAGGGGAAAGGATTTTCTTTTTAAATATTTTTTTATTTCAGGTTAAAGAAGGGTCTTTGAATAGATTTCTTGTAATCAGACTTTTTTAAGGGCTACAGCTAGCACTAAGAAAGTGAGGATTCGGAGTAGCGTTCTCGTTACACTTTCTTTCCCTTTTCAAGACTGTGCAGAAAGAAACCCTTCTCTTTCAGTCATTTATTTAATGACCTTTGTCACCAGTCTTTGAACTGAGCTGAAGAATTTCTGTGAGGGCTTCTACCATTCTTACACAGAAGTCTCTAATGTAAACGCTAAGAAGAAGGTTTAATTGATATGCCTAAAATAATTAGAAAGCAACAGTGCTCAGCAGGGCTGTTTAGGACTAAAGGCTAACAAGGAACCAAATCCCTAGACAACTATGTGATCATTAGGAAAGCTCAGAGATAAAACATGACATTTTGGAGAGTTAGGATTCCAAGTATTTAAAAGAAAATAAAGACAAAACAAAACAAAAAACCACCCCCACCCCCAAACTTGCAGAAATAGTGCTGTGGAAATGAAGCAGAATTTTTGCATCTGTGAGTGCAAATGTCATCCATTTAAAGTAAAATATTTTAATATTGCTTGTAGCTGTGAGTCTTTATAGGTAGAACTGACACATTCTTGTGAGGCTTTTCTATGCAGCACTTAAAAAGCAATACACTTTCTAATGCATGATATTTAATCTAATTTTTCCTTATTATTTTACTCTATTTTAATTTTGTTTCTTAATATGGAGATATATTTCCATCTATCCAATAGTAATTTATTCAGCTGAGCAGTAGGGTCAAACCTGCTAAATCTTTGAAACAGCTGAAAGCTCATTTAGGGTAAAGACTCTGTGTACGTTGACCACAAGTCATCTTCTTAGAACATGAATAGTCCAGCTTATGTCACTCACATTATGAAAGAGGATGAGGACTTCTCTCTGTTCAACCTTCCAAATTATACCTAAAATATGCTCGCTTCAGAATTTAGCCTAGGTAGCATTCAATTTACAAATAAATTAACATAAGTTTTAGGAAGGGCATGTGTGTATTAAACAGTGATATGACTATCTGCAGCTATAGCTGATTTGTACTGCTTGAAGCTAGTAGTTTTCATTATTTCCTGAACCTAGGTAGAAACAAAATAATTCTGCACATAATTTGTCTCTCCTGCCATTTTACTACATGTCTTATGGAATAGTTAGCAAATCACTATATCAAGTAGAACACTGAAATTAATTAAAAGCAGTGCATTTCCAGTGTAGTAAATTGCTAATGAGTCTCATTAAAGTCTTAAGATAACAATGATTACATGTCCGTGACTAGAGGACATGCTTCACTGGCTTTGGTGTTTTCCTTAGAGATACAAGTGCTGTACAAACACAGCACACACACCCTCGTTAATGGCATTACCTGGACTGTGCATCATGACCCTACTGGGCGCGCATGTGAAGGACAGCCTTGTTTCCACGGCACAACTGTGGTGGGTGAGACGCATCCAGCACTCAAATTACCGAACACCAACTGCGGAGTCAAGGCAGAGGCAAAGCAGAACTTTTGGGTAAGTGTGTGAGGGGTAAAACTGGGACACAGGAAAAGGAACGAGCTGTTTGATTTCCACATAACAATACTTCCTTAACTGATGCTGGCACTCATATTCCTATAATGAATAATGGTGTATATCCTTAGTAACCTTCTCTTTTGTTTAGTGAAAGATAGTACAGGCATTTTATTCTCTCATCTGCTCTTTGCAGCAGTAGCAGTGGTAGCCTTGAGTAACCCATACTTTTAAGGATGTGCTTTCTGACTTTCTAAAACTCTCTGAAAAGTTATAATTCAATAGCCTGGTATTATAAAAATGGGTGAAATAAGACTTAATGTGATTTTCACCAGCATTAACTGATTTTATTGTGCTCCTTTGCAGAATAGGGAACTAAAGAAAACATAAGTTTGGGGTATCACCCTGAAAAATCCATGTTGGGAAAAATCCCCAAACCTTTATTATTTTTTTTTAATAGACAGGTATAATTATTATTTCTACTGCAATTTTTATTTGTGAATAAATGGGATAAATATGGATCAGCTATTCATAAGATGAAAGAGATGACAGAGACACATGAAGTTTTGGAGGTGAAAAAAGAGCAAAATTCAAGACTTTGAAACACATAAAAAAGCAGACATTTAGTGAAGTGCATAGATGGGAACGTGGGGAAGTTTAGAAATATGTACACCTTAAATCTAGACCATATGATGTGGAAATAGAAAATAAAAAGTGAAAAAAATAAAACCACCAAGAATCCCCTCAAAAAAATCCCAAAGCCTTGGATAGAAGAAAGCTCCTTCTAGAATTTATTTGGAAAAAGCAAATACAAGTTTTCTGGTAAAATGTGTGAATTCTACTTTGGTTGAAAATTCTTTTCTACATTTTTAGGAGGGCAATGAGAAAATAATAACAGAACAAAATCTCAGCAAATAGGACACAAATCGCTTAGAAAACAACAAGGAGATGAGTAGTATCTGACATGTCAACAAATGATGTCAAAGAGTAGAAATTTCTTTCTGAAAAAAATTAGCACGCTTTGTAGATGAGGGACTCATTAGGTACCATACCATCTTGATATTAAGTCTAAGAATATTATCGTGTATGATGTTTTTCTAAATAAGAAGAAACTATTTTGTACATGTTTGAGGAGCATAACTCTGGCAGAATATTCACATTTATTGACTGTTCACAGGTAAAAAGGAAGGAGGTACTGGATAGTATATCAGAACGATCTGAAGATAGCTTCAGATCTGCTCGGTGTTTTACCAGACAGGATGGTGTAGTGGAAAATCTGTTTATTAAGCTGGTAGGATGAGTAATAAAGGTGCTAGGAAGACAGAGAAGGTGTTCAAAACGGTCTTTAGTCGGAAGAATTAATCTGAAATAGCTGGATGCAATCCAAAAGAGTCAACATTTATTCAGAAATAATGAAGTGTATGAATGCAAACTAATGAGAAACTCTTCAGTTCTGTAGAAAGGATTAAAAGATCACAATGAATGCAATCAATCATATAGTCACAAATCACAGAGGCAACCCTGATAATTGTCCTCTCCTCCATTCCCACACAGTTTCATAGCAATATTGTATCCAGCTTTTGTCACTGAGCTCTGAAAGAGGTGTGGTTCTCCCAGAGTTAGCCCAGAGTAGGACACTGAAAAAAAAGAAATAGTTGAAAAATCAAATCCTGTTAAGTAGCACTGAGCATCTTCTGTCAAAAAAGTAAAGCCCTAGGGGAAAGTCTGAAGGAGGAGTAAAGTCCAAGGTGCCTTAAAGACAATGAAGTCTT
Organism: Oriolus oriolus; assembly: GCA_013400235.1. Taxonomy (NCBI): domain Eukaryota; kingdom Metazoa; phylum Chordata; class Aves; order Passeriformes; family Corvidae; genus Oriolus; species Oriolus oriolus. Next base: position 439,589 of record VXBT01005405.1, on the reverse strand, counting down.
CAGGTATCTAAAGATACATGAAAGTAAGGGGTTGCTGCATGCCTATTCTATATATAGTTACTTTCTGTGGTATTGTGTGTGCATACTTTGAGGGAGTACACGGAAGGAGGCGGTTATTTATATAAAAATGGGATTAGAAGGGGTAGCTTTTACAGAGTGATGAGAATACAGGCAGTAGAAGAGATATCAATAACAAACACTTTGTTCACCTTGAAGACTATGGTCTCATTGCAGTGTTTCAGAAAGTCTTAGTTGACTGGAAAAAAATAAAAGTAAAATAATCAAAATCACTGTGTTAGCCCACAGTCTATATTCACAAAGACATCAGTTGTATCTTGGTATCTTGCAGTGTCTGTGAATCTTTGTGCATTGGTCTATTTGTCTCCCCTGTCTGGTAAGGGGAAGAGGTTGTAATAAATAGGACGTGATAAGAATGGCTTTTGTATAAATGACTTAGGAAATAAAAGGTGTTTTCTAGAGTTTTGGGGTTTTTTCTTTTGTTGTTGATGTTGTTTATCTACCTATTTTCATTATCCTTAACTATTTATTCAGTACCTCATAAATATTTTTTAAGTATTCTTTCTTTTTATTAGGAGTTCGTAGGATCCTTCTAAGCAGAAACTCTTCTCATAAATATGTATGCTATTTTCTTAGCACCCCAATTTAGTTGAATATAACAGCAGGAATCTGTTGGCATTGTTAATGACTCATTTTCTTTTAAGAGATGAGGTGTTTGAAGTTGACTTAAGTATAAGAATTTTAAAACTAAAAGGTATGAACAGCACAGAGCATAATATTTTGGAGTGTCCTGAAGAAGCTCCTGCTGTAATATTAAACACTCTTTTTTTCTGAATTGTTCTTTGAAAGTACTTTTTATTTCCTTCTTTCCTTTCCTCCTTTTCAGTGTATTGAGCTACAAAGTGATTTAAAAAAAATTCCTATATTCCTCTATGATATAAAAGCATATTTTACCATAACTTTTATTTGATGAAGATGCCTTATTATCACAAATAAGTGCCAAACATATATATTAACATGTATTACAATAGTTTCAAATAGTGGTCTGGAATTCTTAAAGTCAGAGAAATTTGGCAGAAACACAGCATATAGCTTCAGCCTACAAATGTGGCTAAAAAGTTGAAGATGCTGTATTAGAGTACAGTGTTATGCACCTTTTCCGCGCTCTGACCCGTCGTAGTACCTCACTGCAAATCTGTCAAACCTCTTTGAATATTTTGCTTCTGTTAGACATACCCTGGAATGGCTGATCCAATGAGGAATTGTGCAACAACAGGTCAGGTAAAGTCAGCAGATATAATGCATATACTAAAAAATAAAAAAGAAGCAAAAACCAGTTCCCCATTTTCTTTCCTTTTTTACTCTCCTTTTTTCTTTTATTATTGCTTTGTTTTGTTAAAGCCCAAAACTTAAAGAAAATCAAGGCAAAAGGAAAGTCTGAAGGCTAGACAGAGCTTTTGTTTAATGGCTGCTGGCGACACCTGGACTGTATGCTTTCTTTTCTCTTTGGATGCTGCAACAAGATAAAACAGCAGGTGAAATGGATGCAGTGAAGAACATCTGGCTGACTGGATTTGCTGGATCTAAACTAATTTCTTTTATGCTAGTCTAACTGCCCTTTATTTTGCAGGTTGTTTTCTTCTTTCTTCTATCCCACTTTGCTGTCTATCCTTTGCACTAAAGGTGTACAAATGCATCAGCGATTCTTCATATCTGAAGAGAACCATTCAAAGGAAAAGAATTATTGATCTAATTGAAAACCCTTAGAACATAGCCCATACACACAAGCAGTACAACAGATGAATCTTGAATTGCACTCTGAAGTCTCACATTGCCTAATTTAGAGATATACAGTAGTTTTAGTGGATCCTATAGAAATATTCTTTTATTGTTTCATAGATATAATCAACATGTTAAGACTGTTATGTTAGCACCTTTACTTAGCATAATCTTTTATGGAAAACAGATGGAAGTAAGCAGTGTTTTGAATCTTTAAAGTGGCCTTTTCTTTTCAGTGTCAGAGCACTGGCTCCTGTGCATTGGCAATAAATTCCTACAAGAATTTTAAAGAACATGATGGCACACTGCTGTGGTCAGACAAAGAGAAAGGAAGATGTACACTAGCTAAGAAATGAGATCTGTAGATGATTTGTGTTTTACTGACAATTGCATGGCTTTCTTTGAAGAGAGTTGACTGCTTGACTCCTGATTTACCTCATAATCATTTAAACTGGTACAGCGTCAGTTTCCTAGACCCTTTCTAGAATGGCAATGTTTGTTACAAGGCTTACAGTGCAGGTGAGGTGAGGAAAGGTGTTGGTTACTGTAACATATTTTTCCTTCTAGGTCCAAGATACACTGAACTGAGTTTGTAACTGAATATGAAGTTTATTATAGTAATTGTAATTTTCTTAAAGTACTTAAATGCCTGAAGTGTATGAACAATCATTGCCTAGAATGTTACTGAGTGATGGTGACAGTCACCTGGTTATTATAACTGAAAGTCCATGAGATAATGTTCATAACTGCGATATTGATATAAATGGGTGCAATCTGCACAAGGGAACAAGACAGAAAAAGAAGACAGGAGGCTAATATTCTTGAAATTAAATTTTGACAGTAAAATGCCTGTTGGTTAAATATTTTGGTTACACATTACAGAAAATGAGCAATTACTGTGGTTTGTGCCTCAAGCTTTCAAGGGTAGAAAAGAATAACGATCACAGACTACCTTTAGAAGCTAAAATGAAGTCAGATTACTGTGGAAAACATCTGATTTTTAATCATGTGTGGGTAACAGCCATGTATAATGATTCCAGTCCTATGGCGATCCAGATAGATTTGCCAATTCCATATGTGACAACTTGCTAGTCCAAGAAAGTGAAAAACGCACCTAAAAGAAAAACCCAACTAACGATGAGCAGTGATAGGCTTAAATAAGGAATAAACAGTTGCTGTGTCTCTGTACTCAGTGATAGGTGATAATCCCACTTTACCTGGCTACACAGAGTTATGTAGGTACAAGGTGAAATATTAATGTGATATGAAGCTGATATATCCTGCCTGTGAGGAGTGTTTTTATTCATCACATGCTGGAAGCTGGTGCCAGTAGCACAACAGCTGATGTCAATAGTGCAAGACCAGGACACTGTCCAGCTGCATGTCCCTTCCTGCAGAAAGTGCCACCTCTGCTGGTGAAAGTTTCCTTTCATGGTTAGGGTTTGCCTTGTAGACATACTCTTGTCCAGTTTCCAAGTTTAAGCCTAGTAACTTGGGAGATAACACATTTTCTGTCTTGTTTTTAGTGAGAAAATATTTTTTACAATGTTGGAGGAACTGAGAGCTGATAGTACCTGTAATGTTTACATATTGATCATTCTATGAGTGTCTTAAAGATCTATGCAAACAGTATAACTGATTAATTTGAATAGAATTAACATTGTTGTGCTGAAATTTGCCTTGCTATTCCCAGTGAAGAAATGTCATGACCACCAGTTACGATACTGACAGATAAAAACAGTAGACGATACATCTTGGAGAAAAGTGGAGCAGTATATCTGGGGACTGGTAATAAAATTCAGCTCCTCAGTGGAAATAACATGAGGTCACTATCAGTGTTGCATAGTGCACAGCAAATGAAATGTTTGCATCCAGGTTTGCTTCCAGCCATGCTGGTTTGGACTTGGCATTCATCAGGACAAAAGCTGGGAAGGTGTCTCCTTCTTCTCAGCTGGGAAGTATGAGAAAGAATACTGCATTGAATAATGGATGCTGAATACCCTAATTTATGACCCAATTTACTACCCCTATTTACTAAACTACTAGATACTATCAAACTCAAATTAGGAGACTATTCCAGTTTACAGATAGGAGCCTATGTCTTCCTGTTTTAGTACTAAAATTAAAACTAAGTTTGAGAACATGAACAGAGAATGTTCTGAACTGAAATATGCATTATATTATGGACCTGGTTTCTTCTGTCAGGTTGCTGCTATGAGAGAGAACTGTAGGGTACAAACCCTTCCAATCCCTTGGAAATGGTTGGAAGAAAGTTCTCAGAAAATTAGTTTCTTCCTTGCTTAACTAATTAATGTAAAATAAAGCGAAACCAAGTAAAAATCTTTTCGTACTTGCAAAGTAACTGCTACATGGGTTTCAATGGCAATATTCCCCAAATTAGTTGTACTTCAGGAAAACCAATCTGTCTTTTCCTTGCCCAAACTCATGTGCCTGCACAGCTAAAAAAAGACCAAGAGGAATTTCTGTAAAGTGTGCATCAGCAGAAAGCTGTACCTTCAGGTATTCTAAAACATGTTCTGGACTACATGTATACAGACATCTTAGACGCAGTTCAGAACATGTATGCACTCAATATATATGTGGTCTGGCATGGTCTTCACAGTATTTTTTAGCAGAGTCTTAGACTCCCTGAGAGAGTCTTAGCCTCTGTTAGAGATGTAGAAGAACCTTTTAGATTACCTTTAAAAAAAAAAGAAACAAAATGAAACAGATGTGATGGTTTGACCTTGGCTGGCCACCAGCTGCCCACCAAGCTGCTCTATCACTTCTCTTCCTCATCAGGACAGGGAGAGAAAGTATTGCAACCAGCTCTTGGATCAAGATAAGGACAGAAAAATCACTTTTCAATTACTGCCATGGCAAAAACAGACTCAGTTCAGGAAACAAATGCAACTTACTGTCAATCAAACAGAGTAGGATAATGAGAAAGAAGAACAAATAACACCTTCCCCCCACCTCTCCCTTTCTATCAGGCTGAACTTTACTCCCAGCTCCCCCCACACACACAAGCCCCAGGAGAATGGAAATTACAATGAGTTCATTACATGTCTCTAATACTCTTTCCTCCTTGCTCCCTTCCCCTGCTCCAGTGTGAGGACCCACCCAAGGGACACAGTCATTCAAGAACTTCTATAACACAGATCCTTTCCTCATGGGCAGTAGTTCTTCAAGAACTGCTGCAGCATGGTCTATTCCATCGGGTTCAGCCCCTCAGGAACAAACTTCCTCAGGGTGTGTGTCCCCTGAGACCACAAGCTCTGCCAGCAAACCTGCTTCAGTGTGGGCTTCTCTCTCTGTGGAGCCACAGGTCCTGCCAGCAGCCTGCTCCAGCACAAGCTTTGCACAGTTTCACAGCCTCCCTCGGGCATCCACCTGCTCAAGCACAGCATCCTCCACAGGCTGCAGGTGAATCTCTGCATCCCTGTGGACTCCCATGGGCTGAATGGGCACAGCCTTTCACAGCATGGCTTGCACTATGGGCTGCAGGGGAATCTCAGGTCCTGACCCTCCTCCTCCACTGACCTTGGTGTCTGCAGGACTGTTTCTCGCAGATATTCTCTCCACTCTCCCAGCTGCCATTGAATATTTTTCCTCCTTCTTAAACATCTTAAATCCCAGTGTTGCTGCTGAACTCAGTTTTGGCTGGAGGTAGGACGGCCTCAGAGCTGGCTGGAAATGGCTCTGCCAAGGCATGGGAGGAGTTTCTGATGTATTCTCACAGAGGCCACCTGTGCAGTACCTCCACTACCAAAACTTTGCCCTGCAAACCCAGTGAAGTGGATAAGGCAAGAAGGACCTCTATTTAGGCTATGAAATGTAATGAATTCTGTTATGGTGAGATTAGCATATATTGTATTTTCAGGCCATATAGAAATGTATGTCCCAAGTCTAGTAAATGAAATGAATAAAGAAGGTGAAGATTCATGTGATTCAACTCAGTAGCTTAAGACTGCAAAAGATACCAAATGACTTTCATAAAGAAGAGCATGTTACTCTGACTACATATAAAACACTGAAAAATTGAAGGATTTCTGAGGAAAAGAAAAAATGTCTTACCAGATGATGTGATTAGATTTTAATACCTCCAGTTATATCAATAAGCTATTTTATTAGGAAAGAAAAAGTAGTAAAAGGTAAACTGTCCCACACAGTTTTCTGGTCATAACCCTCCCAATTCATTGTACAGGTTGAATAATACAGGATGAAATGTACTGATTAATTGTGATTATGTAATAGTAGAAGGTGAACTTGTAAAGTATTAACCTAAATAATGTGGTTACCAGCTTCATCTTACTATAGCTATTGTTAGAACATTGAGATGAATATGATATAAAAATTATACATGGGAAACATGAAGATACTTTACATTTTTTAAATTGAATTAATATGTTTTACCATCGTAGAATGGCTAGTGACTCCTAAATGTCTGTGTGTACTTTCATTGTTTTACCAAGTAGCAAGTAAAAATTATGTTTGCTATATCTTTCTTTAAAAATTCCTCATTACTGTAAAAACTATCCTATGCAAAAATGTATCTCTGAGTAGAGATGTTTCTCTTTCTATTTTTAAGCAAGTCTGTGGAAAGAAAAACAGTGTTTTAAACCATTTGTGTCCTTAATTGCTGATGTGCAATGGCACTTAGTACATGATTTAGAGGAAAACATGGTGGTGATTAAAAGCATATATTTCCCTACGACAAGAAAAACAGAATATTTTGGAAAAAAGCAATGCTAAGAAAACTTGCAACTGGCAAATTATGAGATCATTCCAACTCTGATTGAACTAAATGGCCATGGATTGGCCCCAGAATGAAGCTAATCAAAATGAAAGCAAAGTTAATTACAAAGGACTATAATGATATTTTGGTATTAATTTGGGGGGACACTGTAGACAATTAGTAACACTCTGGGCAAAATTAAAATGCCAGAGATTTTGCACATATGATTTTGAGACTCAAAGCTATCAAAACCTTATTTATATTCCTTGCAGACTAGACTGCACCGAAATCCATTCTGCTTTATTTTCTCTGCAGCCACTTGTATATTTGCTGCAGGAGAAAAATGCCTTTTCCATAAAAATCAAATAGAACAGTTTTCTGTGATTATTTTGGGGTTTTGTGGGTTTGTTTTGCCCTGTTTTGTTTTTGGGGGGCTTTTATTTTAAGCCACATGAAAGGTTCAAGTCAGCAATACCTGACATTTCCAACCAAGATTAAATTACATTTAATAGAGCAGTTCTTTCTCTTGGAAAAACCCTGGGTTTGCTGGCATGATGTACATATCTAGCATGAATCTGATACATCCATTTCTCTGTCCCTCTTGTTCCTGTGCACATACCTGTCCTCTTACAACAACTGGAGTCCACCATATGGCTGATCACTCCGTGGCAGCCAGTCACATACTTGAAGGCCAATACTTACAGCTAGATTTTCTGCTTATGCCTTTTTTTTGACTGTTCCTTTTACAAAAGCTAAAAGAAGTTTCTTGAGAGACTTTAAAGCCAGTTGCATGCTCTACGTTCCTTTTTCTACTGGTTTGATTGGTGAATTGCATTGCCTATGATTAGTTGTAAACTTTATCAAAGGCATAAAAACCACATCTCATTGCCTTCAGCTGTGTTAAATAGACAATTAAATCTATAGCTAATATGGACCTGGTGCACAAAATAGCTAAGGATTTTGAGAGAATGTGAATTTTTATGTGCTAAGGCACCAGAAAGAAGATTTTGGATTTGTTTTTATTTCTTCGTGTAAAAAAACACATTTCCTTTTACCTCATTTCTTTAGCCCATCCAGGCATGAACAAAGTTGGTCCTTGATCCAGCATAAAATAAATGTAATCTGATAAATTAAAATTTAAAGATAGAAAATATAAATCCAAAAAGTTTTATTCTCTCATGAAAGTAAGACACAGCAACCTGAACTCCTGCCTGGCTAGAAGTTACACCTCTTTAAATGCATCAGCATTTTACAAGGCATCTATTTTAGCCCTTTGGTCTTCTTACAAGTCAGAAAAGACTTAAGGATTTTTGAAGGCATTAGGAGAGGCTGTGGCATAAACAATCTGTCTTCTGGACAAGATGCATGCAGGTCAGGCTTTATGATGAAAAGAAGTTGAAACTGTTGTTATTTCTATCAGTCACAGATGGTTTAGAGTATGACTAATTAAAAGAGAATCATTTGAAACTGTGACTCTGTGGGAATATATTTTGTCACTAACAGCCAATCATGAAATAGAAGCGTGAAAGAGTAAAAGAGTAAATGTGTTCTCAGAGTACTTCAAGTTCTTGACAGTTGCTATTAAATTAATTGGGAGCAGGGTAAGACACCTTCCAAGGGTAACTGTTTTCAGCTTGACTCAGCAAAACAAGTCAAGCACATATTTAAAGGAAAGCAAAGATGTAATTCCAATTTCATTCAATGAAACAGACAAACTCTTTCTCCTTCATGGGTTTTCTCCATGCTGAATATATTTAAAATCATAGCTGGGTAAAAGACTTTTATCTAACAGAGGAAAGCTCCTTTAAAGTAAAAAGATTTTTTTAAAAATCTGTGGTATTTCTTTTTGGATATATTTATCAAGTATAATATATATATCAAGTATAATAATATCAAGTATAATATCAAGTATAATCAAGCACAATATAGAGTGTCTGCAATCATACAGGATTTCAGGTGTGAAATTTTTTCATTTGTTTCTTTTCAGACATTGTATTTTATAACTTAAACAAATTAAAATCCCATTAAAAACCCCATATAAAATCTGTGGAAGAGATACAGTTCAATGAGTTTCTGGTAGTTTGCAGAGTTCAGTAAGAAAAAGGATATTATTTTCATGACTCTCAAAAAGGAATTTCTTTAATTTTGATGAGAACATTTGATCCTACAAAGCTTTTCCTAATTAGTCCAATAAAGCACATAATCTACTTTTTTCATTATTTACTGAGGCAGCATGTTTATTACCATTTTTATTACAAGTGTTTATTGATTTTTTCATAAAAGCAGCTCACTGCAAATTCCTTGCATGTTAATTTATTGTATCAAATTCACCTAGAAATTACAGTCGTCCATTCTGAACTTAGAATTTCATTCAGCCACTCATGCTTCCAATATTAATGAACATGTGAGCCTAAGCTGTCTCCGTTGAAGTGGTTCCTATGAGTAAATCACTACAGGTCATGAGACAATGATCATATTTAAAGCAAGTCAATTCTGAACAATGCATAGCAAGATTTAATGTGTTCCAGGCACAGAGTAGGACTACCTACTACAGCTTTCCAGTGTTGTGTAGTTTCACATAGATGCAGAATAATTTTGAAGCAGCAGCAGGCTATTGCATATTTTATACAGCATGTAGAGCTTTGCTTGCATAAGATCATACCTGGAGTATTGAGTGAGGTTCTGGTGCCCACAACATAAGAAGGACATGGAACTATTGGAGCAAGTCCAGAGGAGGGCCATAGAGTTGATAAAAGGACTTGGGCACTTCTGCCATGAAGGCAGGCTGAGAGATTTGGGGCCGCTCAGCCCATAGAAGAGAAGGTTGCACGGAGAACCCACAGAAACCTTCCAGTATCTGAAGAGGGCCTACAGGGAAGCTGGAGAGGGACTCTTCATCAGGAACTGCAGTGATAGGACAAGGAGTAATGGGTTCAAACTGAAAGGGAGGAAATTTAAGTCAGACACTAGGAAGAAATTCTTTACCGTGAAGGTGGTGAGGGACGGGAAGAGGCTGCCCAGAGAAGTTGTGGATGCCTCAAGCTTGTCAGGCTTCAATGGTTGGTTTGATGGGGCATTGAGCAATTGGTCTAATGGGAGGTGTCTCTGTCCCTGGCAGGAGCATTGGAGCTAGATGATAATTAAGGTCCATTCCACCCAAACTACTCTATGGTTCTATGATTTGAAAGCAAAACAGAGGATTGTGGTAACCAGCTTTGTTTACTGAATTGATGCTGAAGTATCTCAAGTCCACCCTTCAATAAATTTTTTGAAAGGGAGTAAATTAATGCAGTAGAAAAACATTCACCTCCCACTCCCTTATGAAGGAGTTTTCTCTTTCAGTCCTGACTACAGACAGATTGCTCTTGCAAGCAGTATGGAAAGGACAGAGCACCCTCTTCATTTGGAAATGGTAATAATAAGGAAATTGTTTGGAAAGGGTGAATCATTCTCATTAGGTATGGAAATAAAAGTAACATTTGAACATTGAAAGTTATCATTTCAACTCCTTCTGAGTTACAGTACTCTGTTTTCTTGAAATTACAGTTAAAAATGTTTCACAGAGCAACTAATCCAAAAAGTCAGCTTCCCCTGTTTGACTATTTATAACTGGAATATCCTGTGAGAGAAAAATACTAGTGTAAATAAGCTGTCTAAATTTGTGTGAAAATCAAAATCCTCTTTGTAAACTCAAGTTTTAAAAGGTTGCAAAAGGTCTCTGATTTGCAGTGAACATCAGATCAATAACTCAAAACGAAAAATTTCTCACATAAAATCCTGAGACTTAAAAAGACCAAGGAATAGAAGAATGTAAATATTTTCAATTAATTTTTAAGAGTTTAGGTGTGGCTACTATTTATGTTTAAGATAAAAATGAGCTTATTTTGAATTTTTCATTAATTAAAATAAATTTTCCTTGCCCAGATATTATGTTTATTGTCACCCAATAAGTTGTTCTTTCACTGGGCATCTATGAGTACAGGCATCATTGTTTCATTGTAGTGTGTCCTAAAAGCACTGGGGGTCATGGAAGACCATGGAGGAACATATATGGGGATTAATTTTTGCTTTTAAATAGTAAGGATTTTGAAGAATATTTTTAGCCTTCTCTTCCAAATCTCATAAACAGCAGTGCCCAGAAGTTCAAGATTGCAGAGAGCTCAAATTGAACATTCAGTTTTCAGATGTTTACAACTCCATTCTCTGGTAAATAATTGATTAACAAGCCATTTTAAATATTAAGACTTCGTTTCTTCCTTTAGACTCAATTGATAGAAAGAAAATTGTGTACTTATTGATAAATGTCCTTGAATCAAGGGCTGATGATTTCCCAAATGTTAATTTCTCTGCTGACACTGCTGATGCATGAAGAAAGCCTGCTTAAATATAATGACACAGGAAGATCTCTTAGTTAAATATATTTTCGGTGTGTTCCCACTAGTATTCCTGAGAGTGAGACAGGCATTAGATATTTAGTGATGTCCAGATCTCTTAGCCTGAGGGAACTAGAATAAACCTCTTCTTCCTTTTTCATTTTCTGTCTTCTGGTAATTCAACACTGAGGCAGATGGACTGTCTTATCAAATTCTTTAGAGGTAAATGTAGTGTCTATTCATTATTTCAGATGGTCTATTTGCAGTGTGCTCTATATTTCTGTTTCACTGAACCATTGCTACTGCACAAACATTAGGTTTCCCTGCAGAAATACTTTTTTCACTTTAACTGCTACTGCATTTGACCTATGCAAGGAAAGTTGTCTCTCCGTTCCAGGTAATTTTTGTTAACATGTTCTTAAAAGGTGCCAAATATGTAATGATCACAGACACAATTTTACACTTGGATTTAGACCAAGTATCTTCCGTTTCTAAAGTTTTTCTCCATTGTGACCTTTTGTAAGCCAGTTAGAGCTCTTTTTAAAAAGTGCTGCCCAAATGTAATCTTACTTCCTTGGGGGTTGGTCCTGGGCAGGGACAGGAGCTGGACTCGAAGATTCTTGTGGGTCCCTTCCAACTCATCATATCCTGTGATTTTGTGAAAAGCCATTGCTTGATCTCTACCATGGTTCTATTTGTATCAAAAATGAAGAAGATGATATCCTTGGAAAAAGTAATTTGAGGATTAAATACTGCATAAAAAATGCTTTGATGATTAGGTGTCATGTAAGTACAAAATATTATGTTATGTATTTATTTGCATGTGTATATAACTCTTTCCAGTCTCACTCTAGGAAAATACACTTGCTGTTATAAATGGACTCCAGCTGAGTCGTTTCTGGATTTTAGCTGTTCAGACAGAGCTTCCCTCCACAACCATCCTCTGTGAGCTTGTGACAGTGAGGTGAGGGACTGTAGAGCAAGCAGAATTTTAATGGCATTCAGAATTAAAGCTCAGTAACATCAAGCAGTCAGGAGCTGCCAGGTCAGCCACATTTATAAAACAGAACTTGAGAAAGATAAATTCAAAGCAGTGGAATTTAAGCATAGATGTATGTGCTGCAATTTGGAAATAACTCAAGAACTGCCATGTAGCCCACGAACTAAGATGTCCAATTAACTACTGCTTCAAAAATGATTCAGGATTCAGTGTAAGCACTCAAAAATAGAGGTTTTTGCGATGGTTATCTGAAACATTTCTGAAGTATCTAGCTCTTTGCACCTTGCTAAGGTTGTAATGAACTTCCTTGCAAACTTTGGGATTTTTTTCCTGTTCATGGATAGACAATTTTTTATGAAAGAGTGATTAGACTTAGCAAACAATAACATTTTATTTTTTAGCTTTATGTCCAGGTCAGAACTCTGCCATATATATTCAAACTCTTCTCTATGGAAGGTGTGCTGTCTGATGTTTATTCCTTGCCCTTTTGTAACTATTTCAGCTATATGGTATTTTCAGGAACTTTTACTTACCACATTTATTTTTAACTTATTGGGAACTCTCTCTTGGTCCTTACATACAGGAAACCTAAAGATACACTCTGACTTAACACTTGCAAGGATTTCAGAAAACTGTAGGGTAGAACAGTTGTAGGTTGGAAAGTGCCCTTTGTAGATAACAGAAGCATCAGACATAATTCTTCAAGTATAAATGGTGAAAGATGCTACAATTAAAAAAGCACTGAAAATACCACACACCAGCCCTGTCTTCTGGTTTGTGGTTTGTTCAAAGTCCTCTAGGGCAATCTTGCTGGCTGTTTTATTCTCTTTTTAGTGGCAGCCCCTCTAGTCATTTCTTTCTAATCAAAGTCTAATTGAAATTTAATTCATCCAGGTAGGTGTCATTAAAAGAGATTAATTAATCTCTTTCAGTGCCAGGAAATTAAAATAAATCAAAAAAAGAACACAATATTGTTCTTTTCTATTTAAAAAAAAAATCTATTTCATCCAGAGTGAGACTTCAACTGCAGTCACAAACAGCTGTTTACATGTTGGTATATATATTCACACGCACAATATATGTGGACATGCACACACACACACTCAGAACTGGAAGCAATAATTAATTTTCCTGCAAATGAAAATGTCTGTCTGGTGTATGGATAGGTAAAGGAGACAACTGAGAAACATTATTTGTTTGCTTGCTTCTATATATTTTCTTTCTGAGCTACATTCATCTTAAAAATGTGGGAATACTAGATGATGGAAAAGATCCATTCAGCTCAGTATTCCACATCTGATATTGGCAGAAAACAGATCCTCGGGAAAGAACTTATGCTGGAGTGCTCTGAGCAGAGCTGCTCCAAGCATCTCCCAGCAATAATTTCTGATAGACACAAACAGCAAGTATTAAAGCCAGAATTTTTGAAACATGATTTTGAGGTATTTCATGAGCTAAGGAAAAGGTAAATCATATTTCATCTTCTCCCACTAGTATTACAATTTTTTAGCTGCAGCCAAAAAATGCTACCATTAGAAATAATTTCTGAATATTTTATATTGAAAACTGACATAAGACTGGTGAATCTGAAAGATATGGATTGCAATAGCAAATTTTGCCATTTTTTCTAGGAGCAAAATTAGTCTCAGTATACTGTCAAAGGCTAGAAAACTCTGCTCTGAAATTCTATGGAAATATATCCTTTTGCTAAATCTAAGAAAGTAAATCCTACTCTACTGGAATCAAACTAAATGAACTTTATTGATTTTGAGAGGGTTAATGTATTTTGAGCATTGAAATAGAGTAGGGAATTTTACTCTATTTTATGAGAAAATTTTTAGCAGAAAGTTAGCAAATATTCATGCCTATAAATACATTTCAAGGATGCATTTCTATTCATAGAAGCCTCTTTGGTCTTGATCAGCAGTGGAGGTAATTTTTTTTTTTTCAGAATTCATTATTAATTATAGGAATCTCAAATTGAAATCAATAATAAAGTGTCAATGCGGCAATAGCAGAGGCATGAAAATTTACTTTCTTGATTGTACGTGCAAGTTTGACGAACTTAAATTTTGCAATATATCAGTGTAAAAGAAAAGCATAATTTAAAATCCTGGAAAGCATAGATAATTGTAAAATCTATAAAATGTGGAAAAATTACATTAATGGACTTTGTGGTAGGAACAGGTTTGAATTTTTTGCAGCACAATCAACTCTAATACTTCAGATATAGGATTTCATATTTTACACATAATTCAGCCTTATTGTTTCGTGGCAAAGGTTTTTCTGGAGATTTAGATATATATGTGTATATATATATATATAAATGCTTGTTTTGGATTGTCTGAATTCTAGCCTTTATAAAAAAACACCAAGAAGGAAAATGGCTTTGGCCATATGAGAGACCAATCTTGCCTGCCAAAAAATAAAAACATCTTCTGGTTGTACTCAGTCTTATACAACACTTTTATGTTTTCATTTACAATGAATGATGCTGAATGTGAGCGTAGGAATAGAATTTTAAGTGGACTGTTGCAGAGTTTGCTGATGATGTAGGCAGAGTTAGGGCTTGATTTCTTTTAAAACCTTTTTTCTTTTAATTTGAAACTTGTGTTAATGGGTAAGCATAGCATGGGATGTGAAAGATGGTTACTACTCCGTGGTCTACTGCAGTATTAGATACCCATGTTAGAAATCAAATGTCCTCCTGCTAGATTATATATTTCAATCTGTTTAATAAATAAAAATTATTTTCTTATTAATTTACTTTAAATTCAGACCTAACTTTGATTCAAAAATCAGTCAAAATAGACAAGAATATGCAGATGGGCCCTGTAACATCAAAGTGAAACACAGATATTACTTAGCATTACTTTAATCTCTTCTCAATGAACAAATAAAAAAAGAGAAAAGAAGCTGTCCTTCAAATAATATTTAAATATTGAAACACAATTATTGTTAAGAACATAAGAACATGAAAAAGGTAAAATAAAATACTTTCCTTGTAAAAAAAGTTAGCATTAGAATGTCATGGTTGTTTCCTCAGAACTCCTATTAAATTCCTGATCTGGAATGATTTTGACAGGAATTTATTAGACAAGAAGTCTTTAATCAGTTAATAATCAGGTTACAGTGATTGGAAGAACTTAGTTTAAGTTCTAGATTAAATGGATAAGATGTTCCATGTTTCCTAATGGAAACAGTCTGAATATATATTATAGGTCAAGCTGATTAAAACACACCACTGAGTGAAGTGGATAAGGACAAATTTTTAAGAAGCTATACTGCTTTCAAATTTTATATCTGTAAATGCACTTTATTTATATCCATGTATGCTCATATTAAATGTGGAATAGCATAGTTTGTGTAATCCCTAGGTTTTAATTCATTGCAAAGAAAGATGTTTTAGTTCAAATTACATTACATTTGCCCCAAGTTACACTGTAGGTTGTGAAGGAGGCAAGCAAAAAATTTTGTGTGTACTACTTCCTTTTGGCTACAAGCTGATTTGGTTGTTTGATTAGCTCTTTATAACCCTTTATCTCATTGCACAGCACCATTTCTGGGCCTCATTATTCAGTGTCTTTGCTCAGATGTAAATTCACAAAGGAGGAAGAAAGATGGAACTTAATAAAGAGATTACAAATAGCGCTACTTTTACATGTAAATACCTACTGAGAAGCTTCTTAATAAGAAATTCTTATTCTGTAGCTGCCGCAATGTAAATGTGGCCAGTAAAACTAGGGTAATTGCCAAAGTTTCATCTTAGCCTTGGAAACAATGTGAGCCATAATCTTTCTGTTAAAATGTATCATGTGCTATTCTTTGCCCTGAAATGTTCTTTCTGCTTCTATGCAGCTGTGTGCTTTAATACATCATACTGTTTGGTCATGTTGCACAAAGTATTTCCCTGTGCAGAAGAAATTTTTCAGACTGTTCCATTCAAGCCTGTTTAATGTTCTTCAAATCCTTTAGCAGCTGTTGGTTCTACATCAAGTAAATACAAAAACTGTTACCATGTTTTGTTTCTTTTTTTTAATTGAGGGTAGGGAAGATCAAAGTGACATCATCTTAATTAATTTTAAGTTTATTTTGTGAACTCCGTTCTGTGAACTTCTCATTGTCCTTAAACTGAGTCAATAATCCACTGCAGCTCATCTGCGTTCAAAAACAGCAGCAGTTCTTGCCTCAGGGGCCCTTATGGACAGAGGCCCATGGGGTATTGGCTGCTGCTTCCCATTGCTGTTAAATGAGAAGCAGCTCACCAAGACGTGAGGTAGTTTGGAACAGGTTTCATTTCAGTTTGAAACTTCACCGGATGGGATGCAAATATCAGATAAATTACAAAAAAAATTTAAAAGTTAAAACTAGGTAGAGGGCAGAGATTTTCCTTTGAGGGAGAGCGAACAAACTGCTGCTGCTGCTAAAGGAAACCGCCTGTTCAAAAATAGTATTTTTGTTTATTCTGTCTCATTTACCTCTTTCATCAAACGCCTTTATGATATCAGACCGTGTTTGCATGCTTGCCATGCATGGAGTGTGACTGACTGCTATTACTCTGTTTTAGCAGCCTCACAGTGGTTTACCTTCTGTTCATCTCCTTGCATACTCACGGCTTGGATTGTGCTACATTATTTCTTAGGCAGTCAAAAAAAGCCCTTTACCTGGATTGATTTAAAAGGGTAAATGTCTATTTCCCAGGCAGCTTCGCCTCACTCTGTCCCTGAAGAGTACAAATAAGTGTCCAATGTGATATTTAAAAATTTGTTGTCACTATGGTTACTTCAAGAGTTTTTTTTTTCACTTGACAGAGTAGGTGTTAAAGATTTAAAAAACCCCAAAACAAAACACTTTTGCCCCAACTAGCTTTGTGCTCAGTTTTTGATCTTATTGAAGTACTGAAGTTATAGATCCCTGTCTACAATAACTTAGCCTGTTTCAATGAAAGATACTACTGTGTAAGAATTTTTGTAATATGAACATAGCTGCCTTTAAGCAAATTGGTAATGGTAATTCCATTCAATCACCTTATCATTCTCTTTGTCAATAAAAGATTATTCCCTGCTATGTTTTCAAATTTTTTTTCCAAGGCCATTTTTAAAGGTTTGGGAGAATATAGGGTGAAGGTATTGGAGTGATGAGTTTTCTTCCACTGCTTTATAGGACTGCTCTATAGCTGAATGTATTTCAAGGCTAGGAAATTATACATTGCCTTGTAGTTCCCCTTTTATTGTATTTATGCTCCCCTTGGATGACTTTAAGTCATTTTTCTCATGGCTTTATATTCATACTTTTCAAAGTTTTCTCTCTTTGACATATATTAGGCAGGATATATAAAATTTCTGCCCTACTTTGGTTCCTTCCTCAAAGGTCAGATTGTACAGAATCTCTGTTTGGGTTTTTCTATTCTGAATTCTTCACATTTTGTAAATTTTGAGATGCCCACGGCTCAGCATTATGGGTCTAAGCCACAACTCTGCCATTTAGGTAGGTCTTAATACATGTCTGGTCTATGATGGATGCCCCTCTGTTTGCACCTAAAATTATATCAAAGTTATTATTTTTGTTTTTCTTCTTGCTGGCATAGTCTTTGAAATATAGCTGGCTTCCTATTAACCGTTACCTCAAGACTTTTACAGAACTTTTGCTTTTAGTATATTTCTGTGTTCCAAAACAGTTTTTTCCTTACAGTCACAGGTTAGAACTTTTCCTGGTGTACTCTTCCCTTTTCTCCTTTTCTTTCCCCTTTTTTCCTCTTTTTTCTTTATCCCATCTAGCCTCTTCCTGCTAAATAAGTCCCCAAAAGAGGATAACCATCCATTTTTCAGCATTGCAACAGCAGTTAGAGGGAAGCAGAGACAGACTGCAAGTTTTCAACCTAGCCTAGTCTAAAACACCTTGTTTGTCTCTATTTGTATCTAGTCTCCCAAGGCAAGAAAGCACAAATATATTGTATTAAGTTTTCCAGACCCATATCCATAAAATAAACCCCCCAAAGTTTTAGTACTTGCTGACAGACTTATGTGACTGCTGCTTTTCTCTGAGAGGCAGTGTAGTTCCCCTAAATTTATCACCACAGCTGTATGAGTACACTGAAGCAGGAGCACAAGGGGATCATGGTGTAGGGCTGGACTTCCAAAGAGTGTAACCACCTGCATTTTAACCCTTGTCACCTGAAGACCTGCAGGTTGGCTCAATAAGCACTCACAAATGCCAGCATGAAATCTGTCTCAGGCAGCCTTATAGAAGTGGTTGTAACTTCCTTGTGCGCAAAGTCTGGAGGGGAAGGAGGAGATGGGGGAATTCCTTCTTTCAACACAAAGGCACTTCATCATATTTTTCTTTACTTTCATACTGGCTATCGATTTTTTTGTTTCAGGAGGTGAATGCCAAAAAGCTACCAACTGAAGTGCCAATTTGTAGATTCATAAATCTAACCTTAAATATTGAAGTTACTTTTATATTAGGCAATATCTTTCAAAAAGTTTACCTGTGTGTTCAAGCACATCCTAGGGATCATCAGGAGGATTGGACATGAGATCAAGCTTACTGCTGCCTGTTGTGAGGGTTTGATGAACTCTTTGTTATTTCTTGTTGTCTATGTTCATGATCAACAAGGATACATCTGTTCTTGCCCCTGTAATCTGTAGGAAGGTTTATGGCATCATACCAAATACCTCTTTGGACACTATCACTACAGCAGAACCTCAGCTTCCCATTTATAGGATGTTCTTGTATATTAACTGAAAGTAATACTTGCTTTAATTGTGGTCTTATTATTATTTACATGTTTCTTTCATTGCCAATTTTGCTATTATATCAGATGCAGCCTAATATTTGCAGGATATTCTTCTTCCTTTTATAACATGCTTTGTCCTCTTTTATAACACATGCAGTCGTAAGAGCAAGTGGCAGAAATGGCATTTTTACAGGTGATTTCATGTGTACATATAAGTGAGTTCAGATTGACATTATGTATTAAATCATAAACAAACATACCTTACAACCATCAATGATGTGATTTTGCACCTGCATGCAGAAACATCAGAAGTAACTACAATGTGGTAGCACTATAAATTATGGTATATAACTCTTAATAGAAAAGTTTTACTTGATTTAAAAACAAAATTGCTAATTGTTCAGTAAAATGATTGTCTGACTTAAGATTTTTCATTTAGAGATAAATTCTGCTATTAATTACATTTGCTTCCAAAATTTCTTTCTGTTTTCTTAGAAGTTTATTGTACACTGATAATTTCGATCTCCTAATTTTTGCCAAGTACAGTTTTTAATTTGCGCCCCCCATGCTGATAATCTTAATTGGCACATTCAAATTTATGTAATTTCCTCTTCTATTCTGCACTTACTACATAAATTTTATTTTGCTTCAGATGTCTGAGCAATTCCTTTAGGAGCCACTGCAAGATCAAGTACAATAAGCAGATGGGCTGTGATATTTTCTGCTTTGAAACCTATGTTTAGTTTTTGACAGGGAAAAAAAAAGGAAACTGGTCAAGATTGTATCTCCAGAACATCTAATGTCAGGCTTTGACATCAACTTCTCCTCAAAAGAACTAGAAGATCTGTCTTCTTAATGGTCAAAGGTTTCAGACATCCCTGGCAGATAGCACAGGACTGGTAGGACATCTCCTGGACTATCACCAGCTTTTTGGTGGAAAGATTGATAACAGATGAGAGGGATAGCCTTTTTATCTGAAAATTATCATAGGTAGCTTCATACAAGGATGATTGAAAGCTTCATATGATTTTCAAGTGACTTTCGCTATATTTACCTACACCTGGACTTCTGGGTCTAGTTCTGGGCTCCCGAGTACAAGACAGAGTCCAAATAAGGGTCACTAAGACGATTTAAGGGCATGTCTCTCCTTAGCTGAGAGTACTGGGATGGTTCAACCTGTAAGATCTCAGGGAGATCTCTGCCCAGAGAGGTTGTGGATTTTCCTGTTCTGGAAATATTCAAAAGCAGTCTGGACATGGTCCTCATCAACCTGGTCTAAGTGGCCCTGTTTCAGCAGGGCAATTGGACCAGATGTTCTCCCAAAGGTCCCTTCCCACCTCAGCCCATACTCCCATGTTTATTTTTTGCCTTGTATAAAGGCAGAGAGTCTGACAATAAAGTGGTAAAATCACTTTGTCAAAATATGTATGTTTAAGTAATAAATTTCAAATGCACTCAAAATTTTTGTAAATATTACAGACTGTTAGTCTGGAGTTATTATCATCTAGTTCTAAATTAGGCATCTACTCTAAACCAGCTGCTTAGTCTCTCTCATCCAAAAAGAATGGAGAGATATGAGCATCGTCAGAGGATGATTTGAATATGTTTTTGTAGAACATATCGAGTTGCTTTCTGGAAGTGTTTACCCTAACTGACTACACAGAGAGAGCAGAAGACAAACTCAATCAGGCATGAATGGAGCAGCACATATTTGGAGAAACTGTGATTAAAGTTCATTTGCTTTGCTAGGATTTTTTTCATTTAGCTAGCTTCTTGGCTTTTTGGAATGAGGAATACCAATTTCTTTGGAAAAAATCTCCCATCCATGGAGTGTCATGCACTCCAATATCTCTTTCTGAATGTTCTTGATTTTCATTACAACTAAGAACTCTGTAAAATAGCCTGGCTGTGTATTGTTCAGAGCTGAGTTTCTCATTGTTGAACGCAATTGGTTTAACCATGTTCTATCTTCTCATCATAACCATTATATAATTTTTTTCACAGCCCGTAAACAATTTTTTCATGGTCTTAGTAATATGTCACTTAATTTCCCATATCAGAACTGACTGTGATTGAATCTTACCATCTCTAAGACTTCCTTTTGCATTCTGTGGCTCTTTGAGGTAGTGGGGAAGTACACAGTATTGTGCCAGTGAGTCCCACAGCAATAGTTTGAAAACTGCATCGCTGATCAGTGTGGGACAAAGCAGAAGTGGTTATTATGAGGGCTGAACTGTAAATAGAAGGGGTCGGTTCTCTAGCTAGGCATTCCTAGGAGGAGTAGTAGAGTAACCAAAATTTTTACTGCATTTCTTCAGAGTACCCATCAGGTGTTTCCTCTCTCTGTCTTATCTCATCCTCAGCAGGTCTCAGGACTGGCTAAACTGTAAGGTATCTCTGCTTGTGTTCTCTTCACTGTCCTACTATTTATATAGAAAATATACTCCTTCCCAAAATGAAAGCAATCTTCCTTGGAGACGTTGGTATTTGCTGTTTATCACTGCAAGCAACTAGTTTAGTCTGTCATCACAGTAAATTTTTGAATTGAATTCCAAGATATAGGTATTACTCAAATGATAACGTTGATGTCATTCAGCATCTAATTCTGACTGTAACTTAAGTTGCCTTAACTTGGATTTTAATTCCTTATTCTTCAGGTAGCAATGTATTTTTCAAGATATACAACAGACAACTGGTCTGAAATAGCCAGCTGGCCTCTGTTCTGTCAATCCAAGTATGTATTTTCAGTATTCGGTTAATTATAACTAAGTAGGTACTATCCAGTTTAAGACTGCAGCAGAAAAAAAAAACTTGCCTTGAAGTCATTTGGACATTCACAAGCTAGGGCAATAATGATGTAAGTATATCATATAGCTGAAGAAAAAGACACAAAAAATAAATAAATTCCGTGTATAGCCCCATAGAACCACAGTCTAGCAAAGACAATGGAAATTACAACTCCTCAGCCCTACTACGGTGCCGTAGATTAATCATTTTCCTATTTATTTAAGAGGATAGATGAGGGATTAAAAATATACACACTATGTGTACATAAGTCTTGTTTTTATTCCATCTTTTATTTCCAATCAGTCAATCTTGTAAATTAGAAATGTTAGTATTTGTGAAAAGATATAAGTTTCAGACTGCAGAAAAAATTATTTTCTTACATTTCTTGGAGAAATACCAAATAAACTCTATTTCTTCTGTAGGTGCTTGATGATTATCTTTCCTTGAAGCTCAAGACCACAAACTCTGCTTCAGAAGGAAGGATGAGATGCAAAAACTGCCTAATGAATTCAGGAAGCTGCTAGGTGTTGAAGAAGAACAGGAACAAAGAAGAATGGATAGCAAGAGGATTTGGAAAGCAAGAAAAAAGCCAGAAGAGATACTGGCCATGCATTCTGTCCCAATCAGGTCATAG
Source organism: Oriolus oriolus (assembly GCA_013400235.1). NCBI lineage: Eukaryota > Metazoa > Chordata > Aves > Passeriformes > Corvidae > Oriolus > Oriolus oriolus. The sequence continues at coordinate 417,521 of VXBT01005405.1, read as the reverse complement.
ATCTTCTCTGGCCATCTGCAGCTCAAAAATCTCAGCAGGCACCACTGATGACCCTACACCAGTGGCTGCCTCTCTTCAAGGATGAGCCTTGTCATATCAGCTGCTTTCCTGCAAAACTCTTCTGAGCTTTTCCAAATTATCTATCTGGCCCATGGCGGGGGGAATAGACTAAATGATATTTAAAGGTGTTTTCCAACACACATCAGTCTATGATTAGGGTTCTGTGAACTACCCACTTTTCCACCAGCACTTTATTGGTGTATTCTCAAGCACCCTGAGTTTTCCAGAGCTCTGGCAACTGTGGTAACAAAACCTTCTCTCTCAGTCGCTATGCAACAGACATGAGGCAAAATACAAACAGATCAATAATGTTTCCTCTGGTTTTATTTTAAACTTTGATTTCATAGTTCTCTCTTTTTCCAGATTAAATCTAGCATATTGGTAGCTAACATGAAAAATTTGTTTTCTTCCTTTTGGTTGTTGGAATGTTTTGTTTTCCTCTTCTCAGTTTTCTCCCTCTTTAAATTTATGATCTTAGTAAAGCTTTGTTTTGTTTAAGTCTTTTCTGCTGTCCATTCTATTTTGAGGAAATGAGAAATCATAGATATACCAAAAATAACTAACAAGCACAAGGAAACAGCAGGAAATTGCCACAGTACGATAGTGCGGTATGCCATGGTGTTGGATGAGCAATCAGAGACAGTTGCATTTGATTATGTAATTGCTTGAGCAAAGAAATCATCTCTCACAGAACACAATCCGTAAAACTGACCAGGCAAAATTATGCACCTTGCCATAACTAGAAGTTACTCTAAGTAAATAAAATGAAAATGAGAAGTCCTAGGTAAGTTGGCTACTTTGAGTGTCCAGAACAACCAATATTTTACAAAAGACATGATGTGCCACGTCTGAAATCATATGTAGCATTGCTTAGTGATCTTGCATTCTTGGATCCAAGGAATCTACAGCATTTGAATGCTCCTGTGCATAGATACATAAAACAGTGAGAGGACTCAGACCCAACAGATCTTTGCTCTGATCAGCTAAACAGATCCTTAGTAAAAAGGCTACCTGAGAAAGCTGGAAGTGATAAGAAGTCTTAACATCACAGAACAATGTATGGAAGTAAAGAATGGATTTAGATAACCTGAGTTAGACAGTTAAAAGATAACTCTTGGTGGCTGTAGGAATGGTAGGTGCACATGAAGTGGTAATGAGCACATAGCAGTGCTGACACCTGCTTGGTCTGTAATCCCTACTAAAAATAATTTCTTAAGTCTGTGTTTAGAAAACAGTACCAGTCAGAAAAGCCTTTTTTTTTTTTTTTCCTAAACAAAACAACATTTATTTACTGCAGTTAGAAAGTAATCAGATAGAAAAGTTAAAACTATTAGGTTTTTTAACCTCAGTCTTCCCTACAGCTTGTTTTTTTCTGGAACATAGTGTTAAATTTGGCTCTTCTAAGCAAACTGAGTAGTGGTCTGCAGGAAACAAAATGCTTTTCTTTAGTATCTGTTTGTCATGGATGGAATGACACGCTTCACTTGTAAGAGAGAAGTAGAAATAAGTTTATAGATATAAAAGAGCTATATAAAAAAGTTTAATACTAAATGTGACAGTGGTTTAGCAACATTCAAGGACATAGTCAGGCCAATGTCTTTGCCACCATGCCTTTTGAAGAAACTGGTTCCTGTCCTGTGGCAGTCATGTGCCAGGCAGCCCTTATAAACAGTCACACCCCTTGGTCCCAGGTTGTCCTTCCTCTCTCCCCTCACTCTGAACAACACCTGACATTTCTGTGAGCTTGGAGATTACCAAACAAGCCACTGTTCTGCTATGAGCACAGGATATTTTGCTAGCCGGTTTGTTATTGGTAACCACAATTTAATCATGCTGGAGGACTTTTTGATTTAGCTCCAGAAAGTCAAATGAAAGAATAGCCAGCAGGCAATATGAACATTAATTAAAAAACTAATATAAGTTACTCTCATTCTCCACATCAACAATATAATTTAAAAACATCATAAATGCCTATAGACCCTCTGAGCATAGTAAGAGATCATGCATGGTTCTCTCATTTATTCCCCTGCTCAGGAATGAGAGCCATATGGCAATAATTTATTATAATATTATTACTACTACCACTCTTATTATTTATTTAAAAGTCTTGAGGGGGAAATGCATTTTATTTTGAAATTATTAAACTTCACTATTATAATGAGATGTGAAGAAACAAAACTTGTGGGTGTTTTTATGGTTTTGGTTTGTTGGTTTGTTGTTTTTTTTCCCCACTGTTTCCATTCTTTAGGACTGGCAGTATAAATTATTATTAGGTTAAAAAAAAAAATAAAAAGAATAACAGAGAAAGCAATAGCCTACAGGTGCTTGGGACCAAAATATCCTGATCTTTGATGATAAAGCCCCAGTCCCTGACTGTAATCTACTATTTATATAGAGGGATGACATTGTCCAGAAAACCAAGATCATTTGCCCTTATACTTTCCTCTTCTATAATTTATGTGCAATTTCCCTTTGAAAAATCTTCTGGTTTTGGGACTTTTTTTTTGGTGGGTTTTTAAATTTATTTTTTATTTTAACAGGAATCCAACCCTTATTTACTAGTTCAGTTCACCCTTCAACTCATAGTTGTTTGGTTTAGGGTTGGATTTGGATTTTTTTGTTGTTTGTCTTTCATTTTGTGGGGAGTTTGTTTTGTTTTCTTTTGTTTCTTTGTTTTGTTTTTTTCTGGCCAATTCAGCACCCAACAAAGATACCTTTGATATCCAAGGCTTTTATGGATGGAAGATTTTTCTCACCTATTATTGATCTGATAAGGCCATGTATATGAATAAATATTAAAGTCATTGGGGTTTTAAAAAAGGTATGTTTTTTGGAAGATATGCTCTGTCACTTTGTGTGTGTATACTTTTGTTCCATTTCAATGATCTCACTGAGTTTTAACTAGGTTTTACATTAAATCTGCTTTTCATCTGAGAACTGGCAGATAGTTAGCAACAACTACCCTTCTTGAAGTTAGATGTTGTCAAAAAATACCTAAAATTTAACCTCTTGTTGTTTCATTATCTTTCTTTTACACATTTACCTATAAAACCATTAGTACAGCTAGCTAAGAAACAGAGCCAAATTGTTGCCAATGTTCTGACTTTTGAGCACCTTCCTGCAGGATTAATATTCAACCCCTAGCTAGCATTTTTATAAATTCACAGCTGAATATGCCATGGTTGAGTGTTTTTAAGTTTAAAAGCTCTAATTGGTCTGGTTTATTTAATTTTCTTCCTGTCTTTTACATTTCCTCATTCACATAAGTTAGAAATGATGTTTAGTTTAAAGACAGACATAAAGGTGCACATCTCTAAAACTTTTTATTAACAGTATTTGTGTGAATCCCTTCCATGTGGTGCTTTGAATATGTAGCCAATGAAGTTGGTCAATTTTATTTTAAATAACCCCATTGTTGAATTTCATGTCCATTTACTGTAGAAAAATGTTCTCTCCAACAGAGATGAAGCGAATAATGTTAATGTTTATTCATAAGGCAAATAAATTTTTTCAAAGCGCACATCTGCTCTAGGCTGAAATGGCTATGAATGAGATGAATTGTGACTCTGTTTAGATATCCAGTGATACTTATTTGAGAAAAGAGGTACAAGCTTTTTATTGTTTTATTCATTCTTTTGATCTTTGAGGAAGTTTGTGATATAGAAGGTGAAATACAAAACAAATTAAACCATACATGGGTGATTTTTACAATAATGTATGCTCAGAAAAGAAATAAAACCATAAAAATGTCCATTACACATTTTGATATTTTCATTTAATTTTTACTTAGGCCATGTTTCAAAGCTTATGCGAATTCCTCTGCACAATGCAGCAAATAAAATGAGGAATTTACACTTGATATTAACTCTCCCAGAAGGATGATTACTTTAATTCCTTTTAATACCATTTCATATCATTTAATATTTTTGTGATACCTTAAAATAGTTCTATTTTACTTGAAATTTATTGTAGTATATGAATTTGGACTTACATCTTTTGATGGCTGTTTCATGGTGTTTGAGCAATACTGGGCTCTTTATGCCTCTACATGTTGGCAGTGGCACTAATTGACAACCTGGTTGCCAATGTGCTTAGCATAAAGACAAAGCAAAAAATTACCTTGCAACTGTTTTAGTTGATAACTCCCAAAAGGTCTATGCACAGCAGAGATTTGTAGCTTCTTGGTGATAAGGGGGACAAACATATTTGGTACAATCAAGGAACACAAGATCTTGGTTATCAAATCAAGCATGACAGTAGTCGTATAAAAAACATGATTCAATTTTTCTCAGCAACAATAATGCTTACAAAGCACACAGCAGAATACCCAAGTGCATGATATCTGTGTACACCGTTTGCATTTTGCTCTTAGTTTGCAACTAAACAGAAAGCAGATAAAAAGCTTGTATGAAGGATTTCTATAAATAATCATATTTGCTATCATACTTCTGAGTAATATTTGCTTCTGTGACACTGAATGGTTATTTCTGTCTCCCTCCTTATATAATTATTTTCATTTGTCTTTAAAACCATCTCTCGTGATGCAGATTGAAAATTCACAACAGACTAACAGCATCAAGTTTTTGAAGAAAAAATCCTCATCTTACAATAACAAGGTTAATTTCAAGATGTGCTTCTTAATTTTATTTAATAAGGACTAGTGGCATCTCCCAAGAAAAGCTGTATTCTGTTAATGTGCTTTTAAAAAAAAAATATTTATTGTATTTCTTCAGGACTACAGAAACAGTGCTCAGTCACAAAGGTTTCCCCAGTCACAATAAGATTTAGGGCAAGGACAGGATTCTTATGAACACACAAGCAGACACAGGGATAAAGCTATGCCTTATTCTGTATTATCCTTCTATACTCTTTCCTATCTGATTCTTTTACCAGTTGCTACAGTTGCTTTTTCCAGGAAAGAATATCTTTATCTGTACTTGATCACAGCCACTTTTTTTTTTTCAGGAACCACAGATATTGTGAAGAAGATGGTATGAATAAGAAGACCAGGGGAAAAAAAGAAAAAGAAAAGACAGCCATTTATAGCTCAGACTTTAAGCTGAAACCAAGCAAAACTAGATTTTTTTAATCCTTCCTGGATCTGCTACAGACTTCCTATATGTTGTTGAAAAAAGCCTGTCATAATGCCTATGCACAACAGGGCTAATTTAGTCTGTCATTCCCTAACTTCTAAATATTTGATTTCTCAACCTTAATGTTCTTTTAATGTCTTTTGTATGCAGTATACATATATACAGTCACCATTTATTATTAAGAATTTATAAAGCACTAGCTTTTAATGATATGCATGCTTAACTATGCATCCCTAATGTTCCTGATATAATTTTTAAATGGGATTCTGAATTCAGTAGTGTCATTCTTTAATCACCTAATATAAACACGGGTCTTCCCTTGTTTAACAATTGCAAGTGTGGGTCATTAGGCTCCAAAATATGTCTGACTATAACTGCAGGATTTTTGTCCTAGATACTCCTGTGGTATCAGGAGCCATAATCCTGACTGAATACTTCATGTTTTGAATCAGCTGCAGCTTTTTGGCCTGACAGAGTTGTGACTGCCTTGGTTCAAAAAGTAGTCACATAGCTTGCTGTTCATTGCAGGAATGGACCTGTTACTGAGTTAACACCTATGCACTGCCCTTGTGAAAGGAGATTTTAATTTTCCATGAATACAATCCGCAAGGTGCAGATGGTACCAAATAAAACATAATGAATAAGACTGATACCTTGATACTTGCAGGGTTAAAATATGGACAGACAAGCAATGAATAAGAATGAACACAACATAAGATTTTATGTGCTGTTTGAGGAGTATAAAATCTCCAGAGGTGCTCTGTTGCACAGCCATATGTTGTTTTCTCACTTAAGGCTTGTGAAAGTTTAAAAGATTAATAAGATTACTAATATTAAAGTCTAAGTCCAGAAATCTCCCATGAATCTTAAGAGAAAGAAATGACAGACAAATATGGGGAAAATATAAACTGGGAGGGGGGGGTGGGGAGGGTGCAGAAGGAAACATCAGGCTTTGTGCTAGCTTTAAAAATAATTTCATTATTTGCCAATAGAGTGGAATCTTATTCGCACTAGATTTTTCAACTTTATATGGCTTCTATTACTTCAAGATAGGTCTTACTGAGGCTACTAAATAGTGAAATGAGTTTTAAAAAAAAGGAACTGCTTATTTTCCTTTTCTGTAATATTTGAAACAGTTAAAGGCACCATGAAGGATTTTGACAACAAGCAAATAGTTGTAGGATGAACCAGTAGCTCAGTTAAACACTTTTTGTTATTGAGACCTGTATCATAGAGCTAGGCTGTATGTTAATATTCCTGACCTCTTGGTTTAGAAGCACATTTTAGCAAAATCTGTAAAACAGATACACTTATCTCCCTTAAAAAGGGTGTAAAGCACCTGAAGGCCTGTTGAAATCAATGTGTCAACACAAATACTCCTATAAGTACTCTTGCATTCAGTACTACAATGCTGAGATTTTCAAGAATTAAAATCATCATTGTGGAGCTTACAATATTTCACTGCCAGAGAAACTGAGGTACCAGGCTGCTCTTTCCTTGTCAAGAATTTTTTGTTTTGTTTTTCAGTGAAGGCATCTGGATTTTTGGCCATTTCCCCATAGCAGCACAGCAGGAAGTTGCCTCTGTTTTTGTCATATGACAAAGCTACGGATGGGCTGGTTTGTCCTCCTTGGCCATCACTTTAGGAGTAAAAATCTGAGTCCTCCTTTGCTTTGTGACAATCTAATTGCTTTTCCCTACCCTCCTACTTTTTTATATGGTTAATGAGAATCATGATGAGGTTTTTTTGTCTTTTAATCAACTTCTAAAGCTGTTGTATACACAGAGTCTAAAACTATTTCATTTGCAATGCCAGTTCCCCTTCCAAAACAGTCCGAAAAACAGAGTCCATACTTAAATGTTATATCTCTCCATGTCTGCTATATATTCTCTTCCCCAGCGAGACTTCTGCTAGGAAAATGTTTAATCCAGTGGCAAGAGGGAAGATTTTGTATTGTCAATAATTTTACACTAAGTATGTATGCACACTACATATAGTATACTTTTATTAGTGTTACTGATAAATGTATCTCAGATAACTGAGATGATGATACCTTTCCAGGTAAACAACCGAAAATACGTTAATAGGAAAACCTGACAGGAATGGCCTCAGTTCTGAAGTCTGCTCTACACAGGCAGGCTACTGTGCTAACAAAGTGGTCATTCACTGTGTCCTTCCCAAAGGAGGTGAACGTCACTTGCATGGAAGAAAAGTGCAGGGTTGGAGACCAAGATGGTGTTCTTTGTGGCAGCCATGGCCTCCACAGTGAAACTGCAAACACATCTCAGCAGAACAAACATCTTGCCTGAAAGGTCAGCCCCTTTATATAAACTCTTCCATCCTTGTAAGCAGATACACTTTTTAAAATATAATTTGTATATATAACTTATGAATGTTTGGGGCTGTCTTATTTATACAGACAAACTGATCTCCATTTTCTTCTGAATTTTTACTAGTTTTTATCAAGTCTCTGATGTCGCAAGAGTCCCAAAATGACGACACAGAGTCCAGCGTCCGAGAGAGTAAAGTGAAGCGGAGTTTTTTTATTATTTTACAAAGCGGCTTATATCCTTTAACTCGTTTGAAGTTTACAGAAATGTCAAGAGGCTATTGGACCTCTGGTCAGCCACCTACCAAATTCATTGGTTACTTCTGCCAACACCTATTCTAAAATATTTTTCTAAGCAAAAATGATAACAAACTGCAGCTGCACAAAACTTAATTAATTTACAAAAACTCCCAGAATTGTTTATAATAGTTTTGCTTGGGAAAAGAGAGAAAGAGAGAAATCTCACAGAAGTGCTGGGAAAGTTAGAAGGCTTCACTGCTGACAGCTTTTCCAGCAGTCACACTCTGACTGTGAAAGAGCTTCTAGAAAAAAGACTAAAGCTTTCCTGTTTCAGTCATTATCTTTCAATTAATACATTAGATTATATATATGCAATATGTAGAGTAAAAACAAATTTCTTAGAAACAAATCAAGCAGGATAAGAGCTGAAGAAAATGGATTGCATATCTGGTGAGATTTCATAAGAAAAATAAATTCAAGCAGTTTTAATCAACATCACACGAGTGACAGTCTTTTTTTACTATTGCATATATTGTAGTTTTATTTTTGGAGTGCTAGAAAGTGTGTACATATGTGTAGGGGGATATACATAAATATTTTCACTTAAATCAAAATGAAAATTTAGTTTTGGTCAGGACAACAAAAAAAATTCCTGTTTCCACATAATTTAGATTTTGGTGACTATTTTTAAGTCATCATATAAATAAATAGAATTTGTTTAGATATCTGAATAGCCTATCTGACAAATCTACTCTATCACTTTTAGCAGAAAGACTTTGACAAATTAATGTTGTGTATTCAGAATACAGTATCTATTAAAAATAGAGTATTAAAACCTACAGACTATCTTCTCAGCTGCTCTAGATTTCTGTTTTGTTAATAGGAGTGGATTCCTGACACTTAAATCTATATTTTTATTTGGTAATCTATAAAGTTTTGTTTTCTTTGATAATTCTCATTAAATAAGCAGTGTAGAACTAAATATTAAAAGCGTTGCATTATTGATTGCATTCAGTGTTGCTGATGCTAAATTCATGGAGAAAAGCTGTTGGCATAATGAAAGGTAGAGTTTTGATCCCTCAAGGAACCTGAGAATTTAATTGACAGAAAACTTCATGGATATTAGCAAGGAGAAGTGCAAAGTGGAAATAAGCAACCTCCACGTGGGCTGGGAGTCTTCCCTGCTGAAGAGCCCTGAGGGTCATGGTGGATTACAAGATTTCATCACTGGAGGTCTTCCCTACGAGACAAAAACATGACTAAATCAATCCATTATTGGTGATACTGCTTTGATCTAGAGATTGGATTAAAGAAACTTCAGAAGTCCTATGATATTAAGATTTCATGGGGCAGAAGAAAGGGGGTAGAAGTAGTCTCTAATTAAAACATCATAAGCTGATCTCTTAGAAGTGGACAGCCGAGTAGTTTATCATCCATCCTGAACACAAGCACCAGTTTGAAGGTCTGTTAGAGTGCAATATTAGGAAACCTGGGCAATTTCCATTAGTTATTTTGAATGTGTTCAGTTCACACAAAACTCTGAAATTGCTTTAATTAACATGGTAGTAACATATTCTTAAAAGACCACATTACCTATGACACTGTTGAGCAGATGCAAGTTAATAAAATACTTTGATAAATCCCTTTTCACACTACTGTAGTCTGTAGACTTTGCATTGCTGCAGTTTATTAGCCTGCAATAAAAATCTAAGAAATAAAATTTCCCAAGTTTGCTACAAAGGCCACATATGCTACAACAGTTTCTCAGTTAAGAGCTTTCATAGTATCTGTGATATATGCAACAGGAAAGAGAACTAAAAGTCAGATGCTTAAATGACATGGTTGTGGTTTTTTAACACCTAATACATTTGTTTCACATTTTAGTAACATGTTAAATATGGTGCTGCAATCCAAAAATTGTCCAGGGAAGAGTACTTTGTGTTATATCAGTTTATTCTGGGATATTAAAGATTCTAACTTGAGTTCATGGACTCATAGAATCGTTTAGGTTGGGAAAAACCCTGTAAGATCTCTGAGGCCAACCTCCTAAACCATGTCCTTAAGAGCCACAACTCATCCTTTAAATACATCCAGGGATGATGACTCCATTACTTCTCTGGGCACCCTGTTCCAAAGCTTAACAACCCTTCCTGTGAAGAAATCTTTCATCATATCTAATCTAAACAACACCAGCTTCCTCAGTTGCTCCTCATAAGACTTGTGCTCCAAACCCTTCACCTCATTTGTTGACTTTTCCTGGACGTGCTCCAGCACCTCAGTGTCCTTGTTGTAGTGTGGGGCCCAAAACTTAACACAGGATTTGACCTCCCATCTGGCACCGTAGTCTTGTGTGTGTCTAAGAGTGTAATAGGTCACTGACTGTCTCCCTTTGCATTATCAGGACTTCATTCTGCTTCCCATCCCTGTCTCCCAGATCCTGTTTTGATCGTTCAAGGTGTCTGTTAAAAACACCTGTATAGCTGTCTCATTGTTTGCTTGGTCTTCAAAAGTGCTGCAAAGCTGAGAAAGAGATAATAAAAAGTGCAATAAACTGAATTTTAAATTTCCATCTGTTTTGTGGCAAGGTGAACTAATTTTAGGCTATTATCTTTCAATCATTTTATCTTTCAATTAAATCACAGATACACCAGCAGTGTTGAAATGTCTTTTGGGATATTAACTTTATACAGTATATGAACATTACTGCTAATTCTGTCTTAATACCAAGTAACTAAAAATATATGGCTTCTGACATTGTGTGTGCATCTAACTGTTCTGTTCTAAAAGATTCAAAAATTGCCTTCATAAAGAGATTTACTGAGTGGTCAAATCCAAAGAACATTGCTGGGATTTATATTTGTTGCAGATTTAAATTAATATTTCACCTAGTACTTTCCTTCTTGGAGATGTATCTTTTATTCTGCCTCTTTAAATAACTGCGATAAAGTAGGGACCTTGTCTTCCTAACTGGAGCCTACTAGAAATTTTTCTTTACTGTAAAAAGTGTCCTATCTGCTACAAATAAGTCAAATAGGACTGAGGCTGTACAAAGGAATATTCCTCTTTTCAGCTTTTGAATGGAACTGTTACTGCAACCAACACCTCCTTTTAGTTAACAGCAAAGACTCGGATGGGTGTGTATAGTGGTTTAGACTGAGACAAAAAACTACATATCATGCAGCCAATTTCTCCCCAGTCATCTTGCCTTCTCCCCACCCTATGGTCAGGAAGAGAATTGGAAAGAAACGGTAAACCTCGGAGCTGGAGAGAAGAATGGGTTAAACAGCTGAAACAAATGAAGATATACTACTACTGCTGCTACTACTTATTGTTATGGTTATGGTTATGAAAAGGAGAGGAGAGAGGAATAAGACCCAAGAGAATCAGCTGGTGTACAATAGAATCGTTCTCACTACCTGCTGACCAGTGTCCAGCCCATTCCCAAACAGTGATCATCCCCTTCCAGCCAACTCCCCCAGTTTATATACTAAGCATGGTGTTCTGTGGAATATCCCTCTGGCCAGTTGGGGTCAGCTGCCCTCAGTGATGCTTTCCCACAGCTTCTTGTGCATCTGCTTGCTGGCAGAGCATGGGACACTGAAAAGTCCTTGAAGTAAGCACTGCTTAACAACTAAAATAACAGTGTGTTACCAACATTATTCTCATATTAAATCCAAAATACAGCACTTGTATTTTTAATATATATAATGTATACTGAATACCAGGACAGCCTCTCATGATGTCAAGTTGTCCAACAATGAAAAGGCTCTTTCCAGTATTGCAGAACTAATGGAGAATATGAAGAGAATTTTTTCTTAAGCAATGTTACTCACAAGTTTAAATTCTGGATTAAGTTGATTAGCCCATGCTCTTATTGAAAATTTTATTCCCAGAGGTGTTCAGCAACCTCCTTTAATGATCATTTTTCGACTATAAACTGGCATTTTGGATCTAACATGGCTTCTTAGTTAAGTATAAAGATGTCTTAAACATATTACAAATGCACTTGAAAAGAAACACATTCTGGTAACACAAGCACTGTCATGTGAAAACATTTTTGCCTGAACATTGTCATGGAGTCATTTCTCAGCTCTGAGACTGTAATTATAATGTTACAAAGCTATGCACACCTAATATCATCTGTTAACATTTTCGTAATTGACATCCTGTTATTCAGGTGAAAAATCTATAGAAAAACCCCTTTTTTTTCCTAGTATCTACTCTGGTGTATATTCAAGCGCTGTTAGACTCTTCTAACTTGGGGAATGATCTCTAACCATAAAAAGCAATTTACCGAGGATTGTGACTAAACGTGTAAGTCCACCTTACACATTGGATAGCACTAGAGCAGCCCCAAACAAAGGCCATAATGTGAGACATCATGACTGAAAATGTGAAATGCAGTATTTAGCTCTCCTGTATATCATATAGTCATATTTGTCTATGAAGCTGTGTCTATGAAACAATGTTATGTTTCATAACATAAATGTTATTATTTTATAACATAAAATATAAATGTTATTCAAACAGCCAATGCCTAGATTCCTATCCTTTTCTGTTAATGAAATTGTTTTCCTGACTGGTGATTGGACATTGTACATGTGTAACATTTCTCTCTTTTCTCTGACCCACACAGTTTTATGGCAGTTTTTTTTAAAGGAAAGCTGCTAAGGCAAGAGAAACATGACCGAGCCAGATGGATTCTGGCCATCTCTCTTTGCTGGCTGCTATACAAGTCTTATTTGCAGCTGTACTTTCTCCTGATGCCTCGTCCTTGAATGCTGATGGTTGGAGGTAGCCAACAGGCGACTTGAATCACTTCATCTTCCCTTTTTCCTAGAGAGAGATTGAACTAGGTAGTTCACAGGACCCTCAGAAGCAGGCTGGCATGAAGAGAAGTCTGTGGTACTTTTTCTTCTTTCTAGCTTCTTCCTTTCAAACTGAGAGTCTTTGCAGTGAATTATTTAAACTGACACAAATTTATTTTTTTAAAGGGAATAAAAATACTTCTGCTTATATATCTGCCCCATGTTGCTCTTTTCTTCAAGACATTTGCTTTTGGCCACCTTCAGAGATGATGTACATGGATAAATGGACCTCTAGTCTGACCCACAGCAGTTTTTCTACTGTTCTTACTGAAATACCAGCAGCAGAGCCAGCCTTTAAAAATAGAGAAAAAAAAAAAAAGATTTAATTTTAGACAAGTTTTACTGTTACTGCACAGACACAACAAAACATTGTGTAAACTTCCTGGGTAGAGGGTTTAATTTAGATTTATTTTGGGGAAAGTGGTGTGAATTTAGGTGCATGGCAGAGGTTCTCACTAAGATTTGGCTTCCTCTTAATCTTAGGTTATGCAGTACACCTTGTAATTGATTTGAAATACAAAATTTGCTACATTATAAATTTCTAGGTACTCTCAGAGGGCTGTAAACATTATCTTTCCCACAATCCAAGTGATTAAAAATTAGTAATGTCCACATAATTAACAAAAATTAAATTGAGACTTGGCAAAAAAGCACACATATAAGTAAATTGTTTATCATTGTGAATGATGTGTTCCTTCATTAGAATTATTAGACTATGATCTCTTGACATTTATTTTAGGGTAGTGTCTTCCTATTCATTTAATACTTACTTAGAAAAGAAGCACCAACTTGAACAGTATTTTCTCTTTCTGGATATACAGTAAGACTAAATACTAAGTTGATTTTCCCTGTTTCATACAGTTCCATTTCTAATCTTTATGCCTCTGAAAATATCTTGCTAAAAGCAACCTCAAAAAGCAGGTTAGATGAACATTTAGTAGGGTTTCCTATTGAGCATTTTTAGCAAGTGTTTGTGAACAAGAGGTGTATATGTGTAACAGTGATATGGCTCCCATGGCAGAAGCATCCTCCTCTTTTAGAGAATTAATGTAGGTAAGGAAAATCAGTTTCTGTTTCAATGTTTTCTATTTTAATACAGCGAAAGTACTTAGCTCTCATTTTAAGTGTAGGAGTTTGTAAAATGGCTGAACATTAAAATATTAAGTTTTAAGAATGCTGCTAATGTAACTAATGGATATTCATAATTCACAGTGCACTTATTCAGAAAATGAATTCTGTACAAGCTGAGATCATAATGAACTTAATAAACTGTCCTGATATAGTAGTTGAACCTCTCAGCTATGTCAATAGGCAGTGGAAACATTATTACTATACACTTCCCATTTCATATAGTAAAGAATTAACACACAGAGTCCTGAACAAAAGTCACAGAGCATATTTAATAGAGAATGCTGCTTAGGTGCTGGGTCTTGTCTCGTTGGATTACTTACAGTTTAATCTGATCTACCAAGACAAGTGGGAAAACCCCATAAAAACCAGAAAGTTTGCAAATTAACACCAATTTATTTTCCTCTCAGTATTTTTCCAAGGAAAATGAAGAGCAACAAAACTGGTGAAAGGGCTTAGAGGAACATCCTGTGAGGAATCACTAAGGGCTTTAGGTTTCTCTGCTTTGGAGAAAAGGAGGCTCAGGGGTGACCTCATCAATCTTCACAGATTCTCTCTTCTCCTTGTCTATTGACAAGACACATGGAAATGAGTCAAAGCTGTGCCAAGGAGTGTTCAGGCTTTACATGGGGAAGCATTTCTTTATTAAGAGACTGGTGAAATGCTGGAAGAGGCTTCCTAGAGAGGTGGTCAAAGTCCCAAGCCTGTCAGCATTTAAGAGGCTTTTGGACAATGACCTTAAGAACACGCTTTAACTCTTGGTCAGCTCTGAAGTGGTCAGGCAGTTGAAACGCATATTTGTTGCAGGTCCTTAGCACTGAACTATTCTTTTCTATTCTCTTCTCTCATCTTCTGAATCAAACATTACAATTTGAATGCAGCTTTTGCATGAATATGTTTTTCTTTGCAGCAAGAACTTCCCTAACTCTAATATTATTTTTGCCTAAAATTTTATCTCATAAATGAACTAAGAACATTTTTCCCCTAAATAGACTATTTAAAAAAAAAATCTGTCAGCAAAACAATTTCTTATCTGTTGGGATGATCCAGAATTCTTTGTTATAATTTGCTTCAATATTAGAGTTATTCATTCTCCCAAACAGTGATTTGCATGTGTATAGATACATATATAAACAATATATGTCTGTGTGTAAGAAGAATTTCAAAGCACTAAGTCAGTTAAGGACTCAAAATTATTTTTTTTTCCAAAGAGTTGTGTTTGAGTTTCTTTAAATCTTGAACTGGCTTTAAGGCTTAAAGTTCCTAAGATTTTAGTACACTTCTGTTGTTCAAAAGAACATTCCATATGGCACTTTTTACAGAGAGAGTGCTACATTGTAATTTGACTTTATTTGTGACTTGGTCCTTTACCCTGTCTTTAGGAATGTCTTTGGAAGAGTCTTAATGCTGGAAATCGGTAGGAATATTGGTCATCCTGAAATTACAAATCAAGATGATATAACCGGTTCCATGGACCAGGTTGGGAAGCCTACAGATTTCATTTAAATATTCAAGTAGAATATTTATATATAAAACAAGCGCATATTTTGGATTTGTCAAAGCACATCTCTATTATTTGATCAGCATATAGTCAGATCCCTTTTACTGGATTCAGTATGCAGCACAAGCTCCTGCTTTGATGAAAGAGAGGCTTCAATGAAAGCAGGCTTTGTGTACTTTCCCATTTCACTGACAGTGCCACTTCTGGTCATTTCTAAATCAATAAACCAGGTGGGACTCACAGGTGTACAATTGCCTGGTTTGTGATGAATTTGAATCCTTTCTTCAGTCTCAGCTACTCCATAGTTTTAATAATATGGGTTTGGTAAATCCACTGAACCATTGATTGTTTTATTTGAAGTAAACCTCTGGTGCCATTCATCCTAAGGTACAAACAAAGACACTACCAAGATCAGAGCAAGAGTGCTGTAACTAACATGAGAATCAATAAGACATAGCTGAAATTCAGCAGTTATGGGAAACAATCAAGATGGGATGGGATTTTTCCTAACCTTTCCCTTCACAGTAGAATGTACAGAGTTTGTGATCCATTATAGAATCATATCACTGTCCATACGACTGTCATGGGACAGTTTATTGTTTCAAACATTTGTTTGGCCTCTTCATGTACTTCTCTGACGCAAACAGTTGAGGTGATGGCTTGTTCTTTGGAAATATGCAAAAGTAAACTTCTGTAATTGCTGAATGAACTAAGTACTATATCAGAAACTTTCTGTGTTTTACAAAAATATATACTAGGATATAAGCAACATCTAGTTTTGGTATGTCAAGAATATTTTTCTGATAGTTGCTCCACTTTAATATATCTCTGGACCTTTTTGTTATAAATAATTGTAAGAAAACACTATAAACACTATTTTATTCCATCGATTCTCAACCCTCATTCAGATGGCACTTGAAGGACATTAAAGTCAAAAAGTGGAAGATATTCTTCCAGCTGTGGCATCTGACAAAGCCAGAGGCAAACTTCTGCATAAGCTCACCAGGCAGTGATGCTGACAAGTCCAGAGATGCCTTTGAGTCTACCACATAGTTTTACTCCTGACTGGCTTCTCTTTATCTTATTATTTGCTTCTCTTTATCTTATTATTTTATTCTACTACTACTACTACTACTACTACTACTACTACTACTACTACTACTACTACTACTACTACTATTATTATTATTATTATTATTATTATTATTATTATTATTATTTATTTTACTTTGGAAACTTTTCACCCTCTTCTTCATTTTAGGAATAGATTCTGTGGGGTTTTTTTCTTGACTTCCGGAGAGAATACTTTTGTGCTGACATCTTGCCTGTATAAAGCTTTTCTTACTTTTTCCAAGCTATAGTTTGATGTATGTTCCTCTGCCATCCTAGAAGTCTTTGAGAATCAGGAGCAGTTGTCAAAGAGTCATTTTTTGTAAAACATACTAAGGTCTGATCAAAAAATAAAAAACAAATAGCGACAAAAAAAAAAATTAGCATAAACCATTGTCCTTAAAAAAAAGAAGGCAAAGAATATTTAGCACTAATTTCCCTTCAATTTATATGTATTTAAATACATATGTAAATATAGGTATGAAGATAATATACTCATGTACCAAAAATATTTATATTCATCTTTGCCACTCATAAGCCATTAACATATCAGTCTGATTGCTCTGTGTCCTTTACAGTGTACCTAGTCAAAATGTGACTCCTGGTGTATGCTTCAATGCTTGACTGTAAACAAATTAATCAAGTATGTTTCTGTTGTCCTTTTAAGACATTCCCTTAGCTACAGAAATGATATGAAGACATGCAAGAATGAGATGATTTGTAATTAACAACCATACCTTTGTTTGGTTTCGATATCTTATTTGTCTCAAACACAAAAATACTTATACAATATTTAACAGGCTTTGAATTAATTGACTTTGCAAGGCAAGGAAACCTTGCAACAATACTTACCCAATGCAAGTATTGCATGACCTTCAGCATCATGCTATTTCAAAAAAACCCCATAAGATAAAGACATCTGGAATTATCTTTATAAGCTGTCAATTAAGGCTAAGAATCTATACGTTTAATAGCTTTAAAAGCAAAGTAATTTAGAAAAGTCCTTATTACTGAGATTGTGGGAGATTAGTTGCACATATTAATTTACATTTTCCTTTATTAATTTACCTTTTCCTTTTGATAGTGCTGTCTTTATCTTTTTTCAAAGAACAGAAGAAGTTAAATCCTTTTTCATTGAAGACAGTCGCAAAACCCCACGTACTTCTATCTAGAATTTCATTGGAGTTTTCTTTTTTTCCCTTTTTCTAAAATTACTTAATATCTATAAAAAATATTTGCAGCGGTATTCACTATTTAGCCTCCTAAACATTCTCAGTCGCTGTGTTTGTCATGTCTATAATACCAATGCTTAAATAAAAATAGAATTCATATTAAAAACACCTTTTATTTTATTTTAATGCCTCTGCTAATTTGTACCTTTGTTTCCTTCTTATTTTGCTCACACTTGCATATAAATTGCACACAAAGTCCAAATGCTATTGCAGCGTGAACACACACATATTTTGCAATATATAATTAATCACTGCATAAAACATTGATTACATGAAAACATTAGATGAGGAATTTTGCTCTATTTATTCATCAGGCAGAACAAAATCTTCCAAAACTGATTGCCAAGATAAATATTTTCTTAACAAGCTCAAAACCCAAAGCAAAATGGAAAATTTCTTAAATTAGGCTTTTAAAATATTTTAAGTTTAATAAATTACCAGGAAAAGAAAGAAAGCCTCATGAAAAAACTAGAGCACCCAGCTTTATTAATTTATTTATTTATTCATTTATTTAATTAGTTATTTGCTTGTTAAGATTAACATGTTCCTGGCCAGTCATCAAACATTCTGTTTTTATCAAAAGAAACAATTACAAGGCACGTATCATGGGATATAATATAGGATTCTCTATGTATTTTCTTTGTCCTTCTCTAGTTAAAAAAGTTGAGTGGACTTCTCTAGAAAGCTTCTGCTTTCCAGAATTCTTTGTTCAGCCCTGACAGGCTCCAGACTGTCCTCCATATTTCATGTATTTGCAAACTTTTGGCTTTGAAATATCATTGTTCATAGGAACCTCCTGTGGTGATGACCCAAACCTGAGAGTGGTGGCTGATACACCAGGGGGTTGTGTGCTGTCCAGAGGGACCGCAACAGGCTGGAGAAAAGGAGTGACAGGAACCCCATGCAGCTCAACAACAGGAAGCGCCAAGTTGTGCACATGGTGAGGAACAGCCCCAGGCACCAGTAAATGCTGGGGCCGCTCAGCTGGAAAGCAGCAAGAAAAGGACCTGAGTGTCCTGGTGGACGCCAAGCTGAACATGAGCCAGAAATGAGTCCTTGTGGAAAAGAACTGTAATGGTACCCTGAGCTGCACTAAGAGGCATGTGCTCAGCAGGCTGTGGGACAATGTTCTTACCCTCTACTCAGCACTGGTGAGGCCACACCTGGCATTCTCTGTCCAGTTCTGGGCTCCTCAGTAATAGAGATACATGGATATACCATACAGAATTCAACAAAATATCACAAAGAAGGGACTGCAGAAACTCTTATAAGGAAGGACTGAGATGCCTGGGACTGTTTAGGTTGGGGAAGAGAGAGCACTCAGTATATGGATATCTGAAAGGAGAGTGCAAAGAAGATAGACCCAAACTCTTTTCAGTAGTGCCCAGTGACAGGAATAGAGACAATGGGCAATGCATGGAAACGTAGGACCCCCAATGGAACATCAAGAAACTCATTTTTACTGTGAGGGCTTCAGAGTCCTCCGCCTTGGAGGTACTCAAAAGATGGATTTGGTCTTGAGCAAGTGGCTCTAGGTGGCCTTGCTTGAGCACAGGGGTTGGTTTTGACTCAACACAGTTTGCTTATTACTATGTGTTTTGTTCGTTTGGGGTTTTGTTCCTATTCTAATCTACTCTAACCTCTGTATGCCATACAAACCTCAAATTTACATTTTCAGGCAGGCCAATAAATGACAGCTCCAAATCACATACATGAATAGCCCTATGTTGTGGTGAGCCCAGCACTTCCCTCTGTATCCACTTTCCATGTCCATCCTTAGAAAAAACTTCCAAGTAGCTTTATGAAGCCCCAGATTTGCTTCAAAAAATTATTTATCTTTTGCCTACTCCTTAGCAATGTTTCAAGTAAAACTTTTCTTGTAGCTATTAGCAAGTTTTAACTGTCATATCTAATAACTTTAAGAGTTTGCAAGAGAAAAATACATTTCAAGTAAAGAAAGCATAAAATTTATGAATGTTTTAATTTTTCAGGACATAAAGTGTCCTTTTAATCTTCTTCTTGATGTACATTAGAAGACAACAGTCAGCTTAACAGAATTTTTATTTCTAAACTCTTCTCAAACATGCATGTTGAAACACTCATTAATATTCAAGAAACGTTTTCAACAGCGACAGGAGGTATACGCAATATTTAGTTTCTTTGCAGTAGTAGAGTAAAATACTAAAGTACCTGTCATGAACATATAATAAATAATTAATTTCTCTGTAAAATTCCAATGAGAGAGAGTTTCAGTCTGCCTTTAGAACCTCTTCTATGTAGACAGGTTTATACTACACTGATATTGAGACAAATTACTGTTTGTGCCATTTCACACAAAAAAAAAAAAAGGTAAAAAAGAATGTTTGCTAGTTGTGCTATTGTCATCCATCCTCCTGTCTGAGTATGATTATTGTCATTCTTTTTTTCCTCGTCTGGTTTTCCTCCAGCTTTGTAGGGTGACAAGTTTGTACAATAAGCATCTTTTTAAGGCATTCAAGTAAAATGTGTTTAAAAGAATGTAGAAAAAGAAGTATCCATCCTCCACAACCTTTTTTTACATATATACATACATATATATATATATATATATATACATATGGCTTATGGAGGAAGTTATATTCAGCAGTAGTCATACCCATCTACAGCCCCCTGCTGTATTTTCAGAAGAAAAAAAGAAAAGTGAAAAAGTATGTTTCCTCTCTGCTTTTCACTCTTCTTCTCTTCCAAGTTTTGAGTTGTTCTTTATTTGTCATGAGGATCAAAGAACTGGAGTGTCAGAAAAGCAAATCAGTCGACATTTCTCAAAGGGCTCTGAGTACACCAGGGGAATAAGAGAATGAATATCATTGTGAGCAGAGAAGAAAGATCTGAAAATCGACAAGTTTTCTTATGACAGAAAAAAATAAGTTAGAAGGACAATATTCTGTGGATGAAATACGGAAAGAGAGGAAGGACTGAGGTATTACAAATTTCTTTTTCCTTATCCTTGTTCTCTCTGGTTGGTTTGCTTTAAATGTGGTGTGAATAACCAAAGATGTGTGAAACATTTTGCATCTCAATTACAAACTTGAAGTGAAATTTGGGATGAGAAATCAAGTAAAACAGGATGCAAGACCTGTTTTCCAGAGCCCATAAGACACAAAATCACTTTGTAAAGAATGTTCAATTCACACATATATATCCTATGAATAGACCTATATACACACACACTCTTTCATTTTATGGTACTGTCTAATGGAAAAGGCCAAAGCTCTTATCAGAAAAGAATGTGTTGTTTCATATGACCTCATCAGAAAAAGGCAATTTCAGGTTTTAAAATGAAAACAAGAAAATCCTTCTTTTACTGCAGAGAGCAGAGGGATGGTGAGAAAGAAAAGGTTGTAAGAGAATGTAAGTGAATGTGATCAAACATTGTGCCAGTGCAAATATAGCATTCTGGGCAGAGAGGCCGTGTCACAGTCATTTTGGTTTTGCACAAAAATGAAGTAAAATACTTTTGTTACTGAATTTTGCTTGCTGAATCACAGTAACAACAGACCTTTATCTTCTCAAGGTGCTCATAGATAAATTCATAAGATCACTAATAGTTCTGAGTGTTTAGTGGACATCTTACAATGATGTTCAAAAAATAACTGGGGAAATAATTTGCCTCTCCACTTGTATTTCCTTACATGCCTTCTCATATAGCAAAACACTGAATTCAGATCTTGAGTGCCTGGATAAATTGAATATCTTCAGCAGGAAAATTTTAATCTGAAAATATTCACCAGGGACTTCTAGTCCCTGCTTTGACCACTGACTCATTTTATATATGTATTTGTATACATATATACACATATGCCAGAGTCTGTGGTCGAGATTTTATCTGAACAGCAAAGGAAGAATCCTTGCAATTTGCAGTCTCTGACAATGAATGAGAAATAAGGAGGATCCTGTCTTCTAATCTTGCTGAGCCAGTCTCTGTCACAAGCTTGTATATTGACATA
Source organism: Oriolus oriolus (assembly GCA_013400235.1). Taxonomy (NCBI): domain Eukaryota; kingdom Metazoa; phylum Chordata; class Aves; order Passeriformes; family Corvidae; genus Oriolus; species Oriolus oriolus. The sequence continues at coordinate 395,973 of VXBT01005405.1, read as the reverse complement.
GCTTTGCCAAGCAAGAAAGTTGAGCAAGAAACAAGAAGAAATAGAATAACAGTTTAGACCTACATTTCCTAACTAAATAAAAGAGAGTAAAACCAGCCATAAACTAGTCTTGTATGAGACCTTTTTGTTCTATCATTGAACAGAATATCAATAATTAAAATGTGAAGAGAACATCTCTACATCTATTGTGTGTTTTTGAATTTCAGCAATGACAAATGCCATGGTAATACCAGACTAATTTAGAGATAGCTTAGCAGTTTGAGCTAATATATGCCAGGAAAGAACCATACAATATAAAACACAAATAATCCAGTCTTGAATTATTATTTTTTTCCATCGTGCTTGTAATTTTTTTAAAATGTTAATAGTAATTTTAGTAATTTTTACCTCTTTAGTTCCAGGACATCATTTTCATCTTTGATATTTTCTGTAATTAAGTCCCATGCCCATCAAAATTTAAGGGCACCTTTATCGGCCTTGGAGAAGTCCACTGGCCATTAAAACAAGTGTTGGATGGCCTGTTAAGAGAACAGACATTGTGGCAGGTCTAACTCCTTCCACCAGTGAATTGGAAGGGAAGACCCATCTGCAGAGAGATCACAGATTGAAAGGCTCTGCTCAGCAGTCTGCTGCTTTCCTGTTTCCAGAATGCAGTCTGAGGAACATTACTGGGAGAGATCTTGCATCCCAATGGCTTTGGCTCTAGGCACACGCATGAAAAGAATGATCAACTTTACTGAGAAAGTAAGGTTTTTTAGACCTAGAATATATTTAATAACAAAGGTTCAAGACACCCTCAAAGGCATTTGGAGACAGTTATTTCCATCGTAGCACGGATTCCATCTGCCTTTCTGAAAATATTTTCAGCATTTATTTCGGTAGTAATGATTGTGCATCTGAATACTTAAAGTGCATTCTTGGATCTTAGGCAGAATGTCCAACTCAGCTGTCAAAGTCTCCAGCATTCCTTGACAATGTCATAATGCATGCATGAATTTTGAATTTAAAAAGCTACAGTAGTTTTTAATTTGGTAATTTTAGGTCAGAGTGCAAGCAGAAAAGTAACGAGATTTTCTACTGCTACTACTGGTAGCAACAATAATAATTCAAGGTCTACAGAGGAAATTATTTTGTTATTTATAATACTGGACTATTTAATTTCTCTTGTTCAATCTATCTTTTTTCCTTTCAGTTGCCTACATTAAATACGGCGCTGCTTCTTGAGCAGCATAATTTAGCCCGTCTTTCTCGCTTCAAAAGATTTTTTACCGAGACCGTGTGCATTGTTTTCTAGTTTCATCTAAATTTTCAAGGCAAGTTAAAAAGATGTTTCTGAAAGAAAAATTGAGAGCTGTTGAGTTGTCTGGTACAATGGCCAAGGAGAAGACCATGAAAAATGTGATTATATGCACATCTTCTTGTATATTACTGATGTACTGGAGATAGAAACAATTTAGATGTTGGCCTAATAGGCACAAGTGCATGTTCTATGTAGTACTGAAATAATGAGACCTGATTTTAAAAAAATAAAATAAATTAAACCAAGGTGTCATTAAAGAATGCTGGAAGCTAAAATTTACATGTTGATTAAATGAGAGTACTTCACCCTTCTTGCCCTTGCTTTTCATTCCTTGCCGTCTATCATTTGGAAGCTTTTTCCATTAAATGCCAGCTGAATCATCTTCATATGATAAGACAGATTATGCAGGACAGAAATCAAGTTTTAATAACTAGCACGCTCCTTTTATTGTGGAAAGTGGGAGCATGATACAGGGCCTCCCAGCCCCTAAGAGTGCATCTCCACTGCCTGCTGAGGGCAGTCCCATAGCCAGACTTGTCTGCTGTGTAAAATTTAAGCCTCCAAGCAGTACTTCATGTGAGGCCAGTCTGAAGCCCCAGGGGCCCTGGATGTTTGAGCATGGCATTGGGCATAGCTTTCCAGGTTAATTTTTGTGCCCATATTTTATTTGTAAGTTCCAGATTACCTAACTTATTCATTGGATTTTGTGTTTTTTTTTTTTTTCTAAATGATATAGTTTCACAAATAGTTACTATTTTTATATAATGACTACATGTAATTAATATAAGTAGTTATATATTAATTAAAATAATAATTATATAGAATCTAAATTAAATATTTTACCTGCTTTTATTTGCAATTATTGTTAGGTAGTTAACTTCTATGTTGATTAGTGTTTATCCAGTGCATCTATATGAGAAATGCAGTGACTGAGTTATTGTGGTTTGACTAAGCTCTCACTAGCAGGATCCCTTTGGCATCCCTTTTTGGCTTTTGGCTGTTTTCACTGTTAAAGTAGTACTCTGCTCCATTAGCCGTTTTGGAGCTCAACAAGTGGTCCTTTGGGCCTATCTAGACAGATTTTTATTTTGGTGAAAACTTCTCACTTTTGATATGATATACTGGTCCTTTATTATCGAGACTTCCCATTAGATGTTCTTACTGCCAGCCTCCTTCTCGGTCTGCCAAGTGGGACACTCCTGCCTCATAAGTTTGAAAAACTGCCAGGAGCTGCTGCAGCAGCATCTTCATGAGGGCTCCCAGAAATGTGCCTAAACTTGTCTCATATGGGTACTGATTCTGTATCGTACATTTTTTAAAGTCCAGTGTAACACTAGATAGATCTCAGATAAGTGAACTGCTTCCTTTCCTGTTTGCCAGTTTTAGTGTTGTTACTCCACGGTAATAAATTCTGAGATAACACAAGGGCTGTCTGTGATAGCGTCAAGTCTGTGGGCGAATGAGCAATGTATAGAAATCAGGCATGGCTGAAAAATACATTGCCTTCTGCATACATCTATTGGTTCTCCCTCTCTCTCTGTCTTGCCTGTCTTCTCTTTCTTCCTTTGTCCCTCATCAGTAGCTGCTGATGGTCATATGCCCCCAGTCTGAGTTCTAATTGCTATGAAATGAGCAAGTAGGAGGCAGCTGAAGTGGTAGGAAAAAAAGGGAAACTGATTTATTTTGTGTAAAACACTCAGCTTTTGGCAGGGAAGAGTCCATGCTGTCAAACTGCTGAGTCATCAGCACTCTCGTGCTCTCTCTAGGGCTTCAGGCTCCACTGGTGACTGATGGATCAGGAGTTTGACTGAGGACATTTTGTTCTTCTCGGGTGCTATGTCATCATAAAATCCTCATCTCTCTCCAGTTCTTCCAACTGGCAGCACTATGACTCACCACGCAGCTCACAGGACACACAGTAAATCTAAACTGTAATTAGGGCACAAGTGGAAAACTCAGTGTGGACCACAATGAACATTTGCCCATGTCCATAAAACATTTGCGCAACCTGGAACTGCTGGGCTAATTCTGATGAAGAGACTGGAGCTGGGGTTAGAAGGCCACAGCCAAAGATAGTGCACTTGCAGTTATGCAGATAAGCCTGCACTTCATCTTCCCAAATGATGCCCAGAGGCTGCCAGAACAGTCATTCTTTCACTTTTATGAGCAGTGAATTTACATTAAAAGGCATTTAAATAAAGGCTGTAGAGTACGCTTAAAAGATGTTGTTCCAATTTAGGACTTTATTATGGTGCTGTGGCATGGTGAAGTGACCCCATATATGATTGAGCTGAGGTGCCAACCTGCCCTAGAGCTCTGTTAATAAGGATTGGTGAGCCTGGAGGCCGCGATGTCGGCAGGAATGCTGATGAGCCTCATTAGCAGTGTGCAGCTCATTTCCTTTGGAGAAAGGTACACAAGCCTGTGGGGGAGAGATGGTAGTGAAGCCAGTCAAAGAGCTCTGCATCAAATAATTTATTTGGCCAGCTTGGTCTACCATTGTAAACAAGTCTTGCTTTCTGTGAATAAACTCATTAGTCACCTATTCTAAATAATTACATTACATATACACATTGGAGCCAATATTTTTTCCACAATTTTCTCTGTAACTTCATGCACAGAAATCAGTTCCTTAACTGACATTATTTGCTCCACTAAAAGGATATAAGTAATATTTAAATTTTTGAAGACTCCTGCCATGAATGAGGCATAATATCCGTACTTCTTGTTACAGGAGTGGCATAAGTCTTGCAGAAGTAGTCCTGCTGCTACTTGCCAGTGGTGTGAGCTGACATGTTCTCCTGCATGTACTACTGTCTGTACTTGCAGCAGTGAACGGACTGCCAAGTGCATTCAGGAAGAACATATTCACATGCTTAAACTTCTGTCTTTATCTAAGAATCTACAAGGGCAGAAGACAGCTGTCACAATTAGGGAAATACAGACAGCCTGCTCTGCTTCCCCAGGGCTCCTCAGATGCAGGCTGGAAGCAGCAGTGAGCTGGATCAGCTGCTCTTGATGGGGATGGCCCAGTCCTGGTGACGGTGTTTTAGCCAACAGCCCCGCTTTTGTCTTCAGTCACTCTACTGGAGCACTTCAGTCCTGAGGAGGGGAGCACTGGTTCAGTATATTTTCCTGAGAGTTTTCAAGTCTTGGTGCTGCAGATCTAGGCTTCACAAAGAAGGGAAACATCTGAACAAATTCACACAAATGCAGGAGTTTAAACATGCTGGCATTAAAAAGTCCATTTCTATGGACTGATTTATTCAGGAGTTCTAGAGGAAGTCTGAAGTGACCTGAATAGTTCTGTGTAAATAATTGGTTTCTTAATATGGTAGATGAACTGAAAGAAATGGAGCAAAAATATTTGAGTGTAGAATTAAATATTTAATTTCTGAGTTCTTCACTTTCTGGAGTGCAGTTGGAATATATTTCATTTTAAAACATTCCAAATAGAAAACTCTGAAAGCTTTTCATTAAACCAATAGATAGTTTGGCACATATATGAATATTTTATGTTATATGCTAATCCAGTTCGTCATAATTGTTAAAAAAGTCTTTAGATTAAAAAGTCATATTTTCAACTGAAATTTTCCCCCGACTTTCAAGAGCTTCGTGTCCCCTTTTACTTTTCCCACATAATACCTGCTACAACTATGCTAAACAGGGAGGGATTGTGTGTTGCCTCCCTTTCATGGCCTGTGGGCTTAACACCTATTCTGGTTGCACAGGTTGATACATCTGTCCAAAGTGAGTCAAACTACTAAATGTATTCCATTATTAATGAAGACAGCTATAAAGGGGATAGGAAGTCAATACTTCAGAGCAAATACAGTCTAAAACTGCATCTTTGACAGGATTTTTTGACCAGTTGTATTTACAGTATGCCAGACTAGGTTTTGTAGAAACAGCATTAAACTGTGTAAAGCAGCACAGAGCCTAACAGTTCTCCTAGTGAACATATTTATAAAACTGGAACTGACTGGTCATCTATTAGCCTCTATTTCTCAAACTTAAAAAAAGGATCTCATTTTACCGAGGTCCTTTTAACTGTGACTCCCCTCTCATGCTGGTAACCTCCATCCATTTGCTGATCCTGCTGTACTGGTAGCATGTTGGGAGATTATGTCTTGGTTTGAACAACAGGTGTCTGCCAAGGAAGGCGGGAACCTCCCTTGGAATGGAAAATATGACCCCCTCTCTCTCCAAATTATTATTAGAACTTTGAAATTAAGGGGCTTGCAGGCAATGATAAGGAATAGCAGTTCTTTACAAGTATGTATAACAAGGCAAGCAAAACAACGATACCTATGGCAGTAACAACGAACAGAACCAGAACCCAGTGACCCTTCTCGGCTGCCGGGCCCTTTCCCCTGGGTGCAGTTCCGCTCACGGCCGGCAGGGGCGCTGTGGCGCCGGGTGAGCGGGGCGGGTGCGATGGTTCCCCCGCGGCTGCAGGGGGCGCTCCGGAGCGAGCGCGGGGCCCACGCGGCAATGGCGGCCCGGGATCCCGGGAAGGAGGAAAGGCTTCATAATCCCCCTGGGCCGCCGATCCCGGTGCCCAGCCGGGCCCTCGGGAACAGAGGGCTGGAATGGCAGGGATGAGCGAAAATCCCGAGTGGTGGACGAGATGTATCAACACCACAGCTGTAGCTGGAACCACCGTATGTCTCGGCAGGTAGGGGGGGTGGAGCTACAGCGTAGCGAAAAAAACCCGGAGCAGTGGCAGAGGAACAGTGGGGACTGGGCAGTGGCAGCCCGGCTCCCGAGCAAGGCAGAGGGAGAGACTCTCTCAGGGGAAAAAGGGGCTGGGGCGGGGAAGCCGGGGTTTCCCCTGAGGCACCTGAGCAGATGGCAAAGGGTCCCCTGTTTGGTGAGGTAGGATGTTAATAAGGTCCCAGTGCAATGGCTGCTCTTAAGAGCGGAGCTCCACTCTTGGCAGGAGATGGAACCCCACAGCGGTGACGAATTCTCCGCACAGCGAGCGCAGCCTCTCTCCCCTCCGAATGCCGAGAGAACAACAGAGCTATGGGCTGCTCCCAACCCCTTTTTCCCCAGCCCAGTTCTCATGGTATCTCCATCCTTCCTAAAGAAACCCCCAGGTGAAAAGAGAGAGTAGCCACCTGGACCCCTCCCCTGAGCTGTGGCCACTTCTTTTGTTTCTCTTAAGTACTTGGTTGTTATTGTTCCTTAGCAACAAAATGGGGCAAAATTCCTAAGAGAAAGAAAAACAGAAGGAAAACCCTAACCTCCAACAGACTAGGTCGTTAAAGCAAGACCAGTGCACTTATAGGCAGAGGTCTTTCTCTCCAAAAAAAGAGCTAGTATTATTTGGCCTAAAACTTTTTATGTTTGCATGTGTAGCCTCATTAATTTAAACAGCTTCCCCCNNCCCCCCTTTTTGATCCTTTAAAAAATTCCACCCTCTATATTAACTTTCGGGGGTTGTTTGACATATTTCTTCCTCTTTGTTGTTCATTTGTTGTTAGAAGCTACTACTACTACTACTACTACTGCTACCACTACTACTAACAATGCTGTTCTGTGCACCCCACAGATGTTTAGGTGGATGTGGTTTTGCAAGTTCAGCCTCCAGTCTAAATATTACAGATGATCTGTGCCAACATATTTTATCAACTTTTCCCTGCTGATGATTATATTTGAGATAAAGTTTGGAGGGAAAATTATTTGCATAATTCTATTTCCACCTACACTTCCTTAAGATCTAAGTTATTTGCAAAAGCAATTTCCTTGTCAGTGGTCAACCACAATAAAATGTTCGATGTCTTAAATACTTCCAGTGAAGTAGGTAAGTCTGGAGTCACAGGCAGACATCGACATTACAGAAAATCAGTTACATTATTATTGCATTTTCTATGTGATCTTATTCCTATATTGTCTGCATTTATTTTCCTTACAATGATTTCCCATATCAGAAATCTATTGTATTCACATTTCACCATGTCACAGTATTAACTTAAACATATTTAAGAGTGACTTAGCTAGCAGGTAAGTGTCCTGAGTGTTGCTCAGCCTCTCAGCTATATAAACTGTGTCCAGATCTCCAAAATCTTGTGCTGTTCAAGGCATGGTGCATAATCAGGGTGAACCTCTTGAACAATAAGGTTCTCTTGAACAACTGCACTTTGCATCCCCGCTACTTGTTGCAGGTGAGAAAAAAAATTCTTCCCATCAGGACAAGCTGTTCTTTTGTTCTCCAAAATTGTAATCTGTGTTCCTGGTTTGGGAAAACTGTAAAATATATCTTGTTCTAAGAAGAGTTTCATGTTTCCCAAGTTTTCTTCTGTAGGCGGAAAAACAAGTCATGGGAGCCATCTTTTCTGCTGTTTTGGACAAGCAGGGTAATAGGACAGAATGAAAATGGATAGTTTAGTTCTACTATGTTGCAGACAATGAACTCTGCAGTAAATTGACCATGAAGAAAACACCAAAATAACAGGAGGGAGTAAAATGTTACTTGAAAATATTCACTATCATTTTACCAAAAAAAAACCCCAAAATTCAAATACAAAATACCCCTGCCTTCAAATCAAAATATGGATGCTAAAGTCTTTATTGAAATAGATGTCAACTAAATTCTTTTGAAAACGTAAGCTATTAGTTAATAGAAGCAGAAATAGGAACTAAAGCTAGATACCAGTAGGCTAAATGTTAATTTCTTAATATATAGAATAATCTAAAAAAAACCAAAAAAGTGAAAACTTTTTCACTTTAATTCCATTTAGCAAAGTTAATGTTACTGTGCTATTCTTTCAAACCTTTCAAGCCAGCGTGGTTTTTTTGCGTCCAAGTTTGCTCTGAAATCTTAACGATAGACTCGCTTTTTTCTAACAGAGTGTAAGGGAGAAAACATGCTACATGCATTCATCTTACAGAAGAATCATTACTGAAATGTTAGACCACTAGGCAAATCTCTCCTGTTTCCTCATCATGTCCTGCCACTGGCATGCCATCGCTGGTGTGATTTTTGGGGTTGTCCAGTGCAGCGTCAGTAGATGGACTTGATGATCCTTGCAGGGCACTTCCAACTCAAGATATTCCATGATTCTTTGCCAGGAAAACATTCACAGCAGTGAATCATATTCCAGCATGTCTTGTCTTCTAAACATCAAACCAGTAAGGCAGTTCATGTACACAGCTATTTAAACCAAAATGTTCTGCCTGTAATAAAAGATTTATTCATTCCAAGATTGAGTTAAATTTTCTTGAATAAATAAAATTAAAAATCTTTACATGATAGTAATACTAGATTTTAAAAATTTCTCTTTTTGGTCTCATTTTGTGACACTCTTGCAGATGCTGAGCATTATTTACTCTTCAAGTCATGGTATTACCAAACAGCTCATGGAGAGAAGTAGTGGATTTAGGCACTGTCATGAGTGAGACTCCTAGGTTGGAATATGCAAAAGAAATCCTAATAACAGCATTTAAAAATTCTTCAAGTACAGATACTATGCAGCTGAGATGAAATAAATAAAATAGTAATAATAATAAAAATAATAATACAAATTAATAAAAATAGTAATAATATTTGGGGTGGTTTTTTGATTGTGGGTTTTTTTCTTCAAGTGAGCCAAAGGTAGAGAGGTTTCTGTTCCTTGTTTTAGGTAATTCAGTCTGTGGTTCTCAAAACAGCTAAGACCTAGCAGATATCATTTAGGATGCTATAGTTTAGAGCTATATTTAGACTTTACCTTTTGTTTTATTGCTTTTTATACTTTAGCAGAAATCTTAAAATTCCACAGTAGTTAAGTTGAAGCCTCTTATGCAAGACAGGTGATACTTTTTAGGTTGTTCAGATACAGATATTCTGTGAAATCAAAACAAAAATTGTTTTTTCTTCCTTTAATGAATGCTATCAGCTGAAAATTAAAAGACCAATTAGGTAGACTTTTAATCTAAGTTGCTAAAATGTGAAAAAGTAGCATTCATAGAGGAAAATATACCTCAGTTTCCTAACATATTAGAATGGGAAAACCTCATTTCTTCTATTGCTTTACAACAAAATTTCTAATAAGTTGGTCAAAGGAAGAGTCGCAGTTTTACATTCATTGTAATACTGGTTTTTAAAGTACCTCTTTAGGCCTACAAAGGATGTTATTATGGCTATATTTTCTGTTTTAACAGAAGACTGTTTATAAATTCATTGAGTGATATAAAATGAAACCCAGTGAGGGAGGCTGAGAGGCTGGGCACTGCTTCTTGTAGTTAACACAGTGTCTTTCTCTAACTGTAAAAAAGTCTTGGAATGAATGCAAGCTTTCTTTTCACACTAATGTTCATGTATACTCTCTTCAACTTTAAATTCCTTTTGAAAACAGAGTGTAGACATCTATTTAATTTCGAAGCACACAACACATTACTTATGCCTTTTGCATAAACTTCAGAACAGCTGAATAGTCTATTTTATTTGTTTACTGGATCCTGTATTTTGATTAAATATGTCTGTAAAATCTTCTGTGCATTATCAGCATATCTGTTGAACAGTGTTGTCAGGCAAGGATCTCCTAATCAAATTTATGGCATCTGTCAACATATGTTATTATGGATAGAGAACTACCCTGGCTAGCTGAACCCAGGTGTCCTGGAGAAGTTTAGTATTTTGTGAACCTGACTGAAACTGAACTTTAGAAATCGAAGACACTCAGCAGCTTTCAGAACCAGGCCCTCTATTTGTGAGAAGATAATGAGAATGTGCTGGAATATTTCAGGCAGAAATAACCTGACATCAAGACATGGGTAGACAGAAGTCATGACACAGGGCAGTGCTAACATCTGCCTCCTCTAACATACTGTAAACAGCATCAGGAAGCTCCACAAAGCTCCTGACGTTGTAGTATTTGTCAAATCCCCCAGAATGTGGTGTTAGCCATAAAGTGTATCAAATGTCAAGGTGACTGACATCAACTATGTCACACTGGTCCTGTAAGCCGTCCTTCCCAGGTTGGATGACAGCAGGAAAGCTACCAGAGAGGCTGCACAGTGCTCCTGCTGTCATGCTGGGGCTGGAATCCTAGCCCAAACAGCCAGCAGGAGCTGAGAATATGGCTAAAAGCCCAAATGATCTGATAGCTTTGGACTGATGTGAACGGAATTTGTTTGTTGTAATTTGAATTTCCATTATAGCTGTTTATTCAACACTAATTGAGGTCTTGAGCAGAGTTTTGTAATATGGAGTTATGGCCACAAGCCTCATCTTTTACAGACAAGCTTAGCTTTAACCAGAGTTATCCTTAATATGTCTAATTACATTAAAAATGACAAGCCTGGAAGCCTAATATAGAGTTTCCACATGTTTATATGGACAGATGGCTAAAAGCACCATGGTTTGGGAGAGTGTTAAGTGCAAAAAGCCTGACAAAAGCAGTATGTATACCTTTATTATACTTTTTGCCTTAGATCGTCTAAGCACACTAGTTTGTTTCAGTAGCTTATGGAAATAGACATTTTTTCTAGTTACCCAGTGTAAAGAACAGAAAAAAATTAAATTAAAAAGTAACATTGACAATAATGATACTATCAATGCAGGTAGACTTGGAGACCATGCTTGAATAATCCTTGATGATAGAACCATATTTGTTTTTATTAATAATATATTACTCCATAAAAAGAAACATTATTATTTTGTGAATTTGTTAACTTGATAAAGATTTGGTGTATCCTTAAAGTGTTAATAAGTGCTTCTCAGGCATACATTATGATTTATTCTCATCAATATGTTGACAGAGATGTTTGAATGTTTTTGGTGAAGATCTATTCCTAGGATATGTGTACAGAAAAATACTTCCAAGTGAACATTGGGGAATAAATAAAAGAAAATCCTTAAAAATGAAATATTTTTTAAGACTTCTAGCAGAAAAAGAGATCACCAAAACCTAAAGAAAATAATCAGAACTATTTGTTTGTGTCCCTTATCTTCATTTCTTCTTGTACTCAGAGGACTCAGACTTGACTTCACTGTTTATCACAGAAGAGAAGCCATTTAGAATTTTCCAGGCACATTGTAAAAGAATTATGATTCCAGTAATATATGGCTATTTTCTAGTTCTTCCCCACTGTTTCTTCTGTTATAAGAATTGAATTCTATTGCTAATACACAGATTTTAAAAAAACATAGAGGATGAAAACAATAATTTTCACAGTGATGGCAAAAATAGCCTGAGAATTAGTGTGTATTTTATGGTTTGACCTTTAAGATTTTTTCCACACTTAAATCTAAAGGAAGATCATTATCTTCATGTTAGGTGCCATAGCTCTTAATTTCTAAGCTCCTGGTCTCCTGTTGGAATGTAAGCCCCAGCATTAGATGCCTTTAAGTTCTTCTCCACAAGATGTAGCAAGGATTAGGCACCTTACAAAGGTCACTAAGCTCTGCATTTTTGGCAATAAGAAGTACTATGATTTCTCATTCTGCTTCAGAGCATGCTTATCCAAGTCTGAGCTATGGGCAGGTGCCTTCAATGCAGTACCTGAATGCAGATGCTGAGGTTCTCTTCTGAACTTACCAGTTCATGATAATTGAGCAGGATCACTTTTTTCTTTCCAAATGCAGGCAGGGGAGAAATCATCAAACTGTACAGTTGGTTCTGATTTTTACTTGCATATTTTTTATAACACTTAACTAGAAAGTTGAAGACTTTTTTACATATTATATTAAGTTACTGATTGCAATATTGAACATACTTTGTATTTGATTTTTCATATTTGTAGAAAGGAAGGCAAAATTAACATAGGGAAGAAAAAGTAAGAAAGAAAGAATGTGATTCCAGATAGTTTCTGTTCTGCATTTCTTTATTTCTTTCTTATGAATTGTTTTGCTTTCAATTAGGGTTTTTTTGTTATTGTTGTTGTTGCTGTTTTCTTTATTTCAATTACAAATATAAAATGCATGAACAGTTAAAAGCAAAAACCAGAACCCATACCTTTGATACTTCAAGATAAATTTTCTGAATTAATAATATTTTTTGTGTGTTTTATTTTGACCTCACAAACCCTTCATGCCTTTTGAGCAGCTTGAATAAGTAAAAAGCCTTGAGAGAAATTTTTGTGATTGATATACACGATAATGGCTTGATGCTTTTGTGAAAAGGGAACCTGGTCTAATATCTATTGCATGATGGGAAAGAAAACATAGAATCATGGAAGCATAGAATGGTTTGGGTTGGAAAGGACCTTTAAAGGTCATCTGGTTCCAGCCTTCCTGCCATGGACATGGACAAGTTCCACTAGATAGATTGCTCAAAGCACAATCCAGCCTGGCCTTGAAGATTTCCAGTGATGGAGCATCCACAATAGACATACTTATTAATGGCCTTAGTAAACTGACTGTCTTCATCTTCCTTTTAAGCCCCCTTTAGGTACTGGAAGGCCACAGTAAGGTCTGTCTGGAGGCTTCTCCATGCTTCACAATCCCAGATGTCTCTGCCTGCCTTCACAGTCCTCTGACCATTTTCATGACCCTCCTCTGGACCTGTTTTGTTAGGTCACTGTCTTTCTTGGACGGTGTGTGCTAGCGCTGAAGAAAATCCCAGGGTCCTCCTTATTACCCTGCTTTCTGGAAGGAGGATTTGTAAATACTAGACTGAAATAATCAAACATAGATAAGAAGTTGACACCAGGAGAGAAAGCAAGAGGTGATACGAGAAGAGTTGTGCTATATTGTGCTCTAAGGCAGTCTGGGTTAAGTATAGGAACAGTTCTTGTTAAATGCTGTCATCTTTCTTGGCACTAGTAGAGGAATACATGTCATAAAATTGTTCCAATACATCAAAGACAAATGTTCTAAGGAAAGTATGTTGGAAAACCTGAAAGAAAAGGATTAAAATATATAGCATGAAATTTGCAACATGAACTTCCAGGATGCTGAGGACTAACACACTTTTGCTATACTCTGAAATGTTATGATGTGGAAGTCCCAGTCAGCTTTCAGGAGCTGTTGAATTAACCATGTGTTAACACATGGCCAGTGAGAGCACATAGGTACCTACTCATCTCTCTAGGACTACAAGCTATGAAAGGCTTAATAAATAGATACTTAAATGTTTACATGTGACAAAAAAAAACCAAAACCAAGCAGAAAGAGATGTATAGTTCTTTCTGTGAGACACAGATCCTCTGTACTAAAGATGGAAAATGAATTAATATCCCCTACTTCAAATATTGTTATGTTCCTTCCACTCTCCATTCAGTGATAAGAATTAAGCAATACACATGTCAATAATATCTTATTGCATATAAAACTGATGATCTGAATATGAACTGGTTTTTGTTATAAAAATCCTCTGTCCTAGGTTTGTGATGTGGGAGGTGGCAATTAGAACACTTCGTTAAAATCTGATATCATAACTTTAGAGTTTTGACAAAAACAACTCCAAATCTGGACCAATATTTGGAGATTGGCCCTTATTATGGGATAAGCCATATCTTAGTTTTGAGCCTGAGTTAACCACGCTGGTGTGTTTTCAATAGATGTAGAGTTTGAAATTCCCGTCAAGGAAAACAAAACATTAAGCTGACACTGGTAGTACCTAATAAAGTAAGATGGGGAAATTCCCTTAAGTGCTTTTTACAGTTCTTCCCTTTCAAGATTTTAGTAAGTGTGGAATCAGAGCTTCGCTGCATATAAAATTGCTGTTGCCATGCAATTCTGGATTAGAAACATTTCCTCTAAGTTTAATTACATATTCAGTTGTTTTCTTATTCTTCAATAGATTTGATATTTATGAAATGACAGAATAAAAGCAATAAAGATAAATTTCATCAAAGCCTAGAAGAAGGTCTAAACATGAATATTGTATGGATGATGAGTTCTATGTACTTAAGAGTAACTTAATCTTTACCACTTTCAGATAATAACAAGTATTGTTCTTGAGAAGTGAAAGAAATTAGAATTCAAAACACATCTATTTCTGCAGTTTAAGCACAGTCATTTTGTCTAATCAAGTCTTATGTTTGTTCTCTTTGATGTTACGAATTTTGCACTGAGAAGAAAAAAATAACAAAGGTGCAAAATGTTTCAGAACAGTAATGCTGAAACGTGTCATTCATAGTTTTTGTTTTCAAAGCTTTTTCATTAAAAACTCCAGCTTTGTTGGAAGCCTGTGGTTTTGAAATTTTCATCATTAAATTTAAATGATAATCTCCAACAGTTTTGGTATACCTTTATTTTGACAGGGATCACAAAATATATGTTCATTTAAATGAACTTAGAAAGCAGTAAACCAATTTTAATGCACATTTTCTTATCCCTGATTTTTACTTTACTCGCACAAGATCACTATTTGGGATGATTTACATTTGTTTCATTGTGTAGTATATTTTGAATGAAGTTTGATTTTCATCAGTTAAAATGTGTGGTTAGAATAATGTACATGTTATAAGCAGTACTCAAGGGCTGGTGTGGTCACTTGTATTGTAAGAGAAGGCAACAATTATGGATGCTGTCATTCCTTATTTATTTATGTATTCATTCATTTATTACTATGTTTATGTAACAGGTGCTGGTGCTATAAAGAACTTGGGATTTACTTTTCATTGTGGGACTAAAGGTAAGAAAAAATAACCCCAGTTGGGAGTAGCCATATGCACATTAGGAAATTTCTTCTGAAAAGAGGATTGTTTTCTGAGACAGTGCCATGCCTACCTAGCACCTAAGCAGTTAATGCTCTCTCTTCTATATACAGTGAGATCATTTTGCAGTCTTTGCAGAGACTTCAGACAGGGAGAGTCACCTGCATTTTTGTCTGCAATCAGGCAACCAGTTTAATTGGGCAATGTCAGAGCCTTGCAGGATATCCTAATGAGCCTAATTGGTAGCAGAAATCTGACTCCTGGGAGAACAGAGATAGAAACCAGACAGATAAAGAGACAGGTAAAGGCTGTGGAGTAAGAGAAATAAGATGGAAGGGCTCTGCTAGGGCTCAGTGCTGGTATATACACTTCTTTGTGCTCTTTCTTCTTAGCCTCTCTTGCTACTTTGTTTACCAGCTGTGTGCCCATGGCACTATTGTCTATGTCTTTTCTGTTACTGAGTAGTCCTGTGGATCTTTTTGTGCTTATCGTGGCTTTTGTTCCAGAGTGATCTGAATATGCAGGGAGTCCTAGCTTGAAAGGCTGTCCAGTCTAATCACAAATCTGCTTTTGCAACACTCAGTGCAATGGGGAGCGGGAGGAGGAAGAAAAAAAGTCTGATCAAACTGTGTTTCTGAGAGCAAGACTCTTCAGTGTAGCTTCGACCACCTCACAAACAGTGTCCCCATCGTCAGCTGTCACAGTTCTGTCACTGAAACTCCTGGCAACAACTGAATTTTAATGAAGGTCTGCTGTGCTATAGAATTTAAATGAGATATTTGATAAAAGAGAGAAAACCTTCTGCATATCTACTTTATGGTCTTAATGCATTTCTCCTGGTAAAAATAAATAAATAAATTCAGGATTATTTCACTAATAGTTTTCTACAGAGATTTCCCTGCAAAGCTGTACTGAACTGTTTTCATGCTGATTTCCCCCTGCTCTGACAGAACCCAGTTGCTGTATATGCAGCTCCTGTTGCTTTCCAGCTTCCTTAGCTTCCCAGCCTGGTAGTGGAATTCATCTCTGATAGTGTGAATCAGTGTCAAAGTGTGTGAGGCCAGCAGCAAATAGTTTAGTGGGGACATTCTCATCTGAGCAGAATTTTGGCAGTGCGTTTTACCAGGATCTTTGCAGGTGAGCTAGTTATTAGTCCCTAATAAGTGATGCCTTACAGGATACTGAAGACCTTAATAATGCATTTGCTGTCTTCCACCTGCCTGAAATTAGTTTTTTTTTGTAGTGTAGACTCTATTTTGTTCAGCGATACCTGTATGCATATCTAAAGAGTGCTGATTGCAAAATCCTCAGTTTGCTGAACACGTCTAGTCTCAAATGTAAGTTTTCAAGCTCAGCTGGCGCCATGGATTGATTGTGGGGCAAAAGTAAGGGTTAAGTATTTTTAGTGTGTGTGGTGCTTTTCTCCTGTGCAGTATGTGACACTACCTAGGTGTGAACGCTGCCGCACACAGATGCGCTAGTTGAATTCCTGCTTTTATGTAACTGCTTTTTGGGAAATGAGGGGAGATTAAAACTCTTTGTTCTAATTACAGTTTTTCTGTTACAAACTGTGGGGGTATACATATGTAAGTGCAAGTGTATGAAACAAAGATACATCTTGCAAAGAATGGTAACAAAATGAAAATATAACGAACTGAAATCTTGTTGCGGAAACCCAGGATATTTACTCAGGTTTTTTACATAGTGAAGATAATCGATACATATTCCAAATAAACTGGTGGTGCAGAAGACCATTTTCTCGTGCTCACTGCTCTAAGACAGCTCCTAGATTGAAAAAATTCAGTGCTGAAAGCAGTATACCAAAGGTCTCTGTAACTGCAGCACTGGAAACAGATGTATCTAAAACACATAGCATTTGTAAAATATAAAAGTTAAAATCCAAGGCATCACTGTCAGCACCAAGATGACATCCATCCTCTTGGATTGCTGGGGGATGATCTTCTTGTTCTATGAGTAGTTTATGCAGGGAAAATCGCTGTCTTCTACTGTGATCCTAATTACTCTGTCTCTGTCCTTGCATCCTTCTGACTTGCAGAACGTGCTGTGCAGGCTGCTTGAGTAGCAGGATTTCACCGATGACATGCTCATGTGCACAGGACAGTGGTCAAGTGAATGTCAGTGCCAGCATGTCCTGCACTGCTGAGAGAGGGTCTTGGCTGAAACAGAGCGGAGTGAATCCATGTTGTCTGTAGAGTATAAAGTTTGAAGCAGACTCCTCTGATTTCCAGTTCCAATTTCGTTTTTCAGAAGGAGCAAGCTGGCTGACTTATTTTGGATTCCAGAAGCCAATTGTAGTGGTTGTTGTGGGATAACTGGAGAGCAGCAGGCATGCAAGATGTCAGGGAATGAACCAATTTCATATAGTTCCCAAAATGTGTAGGCATAAGAAAATAAACACAACCTTCTTTGCTAAAAGAGAGCATCCTTCCATTGGTAGCTAATTGGATCAAGAAGACCCTTTTCAGACTGCTTTTAGAATGGCTGAAAGTAACTGGTAGGTATCCATAGGGATCCGTGCCAGGGCACGACTGGTCTGGTCTGGAAAGGGAAGTGGGGAGTGAGGTGACAAGGTTTGCTGATAATGCTAAATTTATGCAAAATATTAAGGAAGGAATCTGAATGAAGAACACTGGGTACATTTTGTGAATCTGACTGACTGGTGATAAAAGGGCAAGTGAGATTCACTTTTGAAAAATGCAAAGTAGTGCTGGTTGGAAAAACAATCCATCTCTACATATACAGTGAAGATCTTTAAATTAGTTATTACTATTCAGTAAAGAGATTTTGGAGTCATTATATAATAGCACCCTGAAAACATCAGCTCAGTGTTTAGTGGTGGTCAGAAAAATAAATAGAATTTTGAGAACTGGGAAAAGAATTGAGAGGAAAGCAGAAAATATAATTATGCTGCTGTATAAATCCATGTTTTCCTCACATCTTGAATGTTATTTGAAGTTCTGTTTATAATAATAAAATATTAGACATGGAAAAGGTACAGAAAAGGGCAACAAGTATGATAAATAGGGTGAAATGGTTTCTGCAAGAGAAAAAGTGAAACAGATTTGGATATTTTTGTCTGGAGAACAAATGGATAATGAGCACCCTGACAGTAAGTAAATAGGAGAATAGTTATCCATTCGTTCTCAGAATACAGAAACAAGGCAGAGACAACTGAAATTTTAAGGAGATTTAAATCAAAGAATAAAAAATAGGTGTGTATATATATATTTTTTTCCCACAGAAGGTCTTATTAAGTGATATGAGTTTTTGCCATGGAATAATATGTATGATAAAATTTAGATTAGTTGAAAGTAAATTACTGAAATCTATGGAGAAACATTCATTAACTGCTGATAAACACAGAGATAAAAACTGACTCAAAAGTCCTCAAGTTTCACATTATTGTTGTCTCAGAGGAAATGTAGGGGTACAATGTCACAGAATGTCTGCCCTTTTCTTTCTTTTCCCCTGAGATATGTGCTCGCAGAGACAGGATATATTGGTAGGTGGACCTGTTTCTGACCCAGTGCAGCTGTGCTCAATGTAAAGGCTTAATCAGCCAAATCTGTGTCTCAAAACACACAAAAGTGTAACCACTTATTAAACCTGTTTTCAGAGCAGAATTCAGACTGAAGTAACCCAGTCTTTCAACAGAGACTAACCACTGGGCTCAAAAAGGGTGAAATAGTTTTATGATGTCCTAAGACTACAATGGATTGTGAATCTACAGTAAAAATCAGAGCTGTGCTTTAATGTGTAAAACTTTTCCTGCTGAGCACTGCTCCGGCCTCTCTCTTTTTTCTTTAGGTTTTTATTCTCTTTTTTATTTTTCGTTTAGCTTCTGATGAAGACAAAGAAATGGCATATAAACATATAGGATTACTAGACAGTAGTTCTGTAAATACCAAATGTAAAGAACAAATTCTTGTTACAAGGAGAAATTGATATATTTTATTGTAGCAGTTCCATGAACATTATATATAGAGTAGTGCTAAGAAAAATATATTCAAGTGGCAAAGGTCTAACCAGGGATATTCAGACATTTCTCTCTAAGCTCAGGAGCCCACAGTGGAACCACCACACAGGTGATTTTGCTGTGCTTATTTATTCTTTGCAGCTGCCATGTCATGTACTAGCACCAGGAAGAGGAATTAATTTCTTTTCAGTTTAGTACTAGATGATAGTTTCAAAGAAGAAAGAAGATGAGAATTTTCCGGTGTGAGTCCAAAGATGAAGAAACTGGCCTCCAGGAATAAAGCAAAGAGCTGGATCAACTGAAAGAAGTGAGGAGTGCATGGTCTTCAGAAGGATTTAAGAGGCACTGAATCTGTACAATCTTTGCTGAAGGACATTTCACATTCCAGTGTCAGTTTCATCTTAAATAAAGCTTTTATTTAGGTATGTCCTTAAAAACTGAAGGGTCCTAAATTTCTTTCCAAACTCTCCCAGTCAGGGAGAGCAACTTTTTATATGGGAGGATAGTGATAGGACACAGGGGAACAGTTTTAAACAAAAAAGAGCAGGGGCTTAGATTAGATCTGAGGAAGAAATTCTTTATACAGAGGGTGGTGAGGCACTGGAACTGGCTGCCCAGGGAAGTTGTGGATGATCCATCCCTGGCAATGTTAAAGGCCAGGCTGGATGGTGCCCTGAACAAGCTGATCTAGTAGGTGGCATCCCTGCCCAGGCAAGGAGAGTTGGAGCTAGGCGATCTTAAATGTTCCTTGCAACCGAAACTGTTCTATGACAGCAGAGAAGCTATTTGAGCGTATAACAGTACAGTCACCTTAGATGTCCTCTTGAACTCCAGATGGCCTCCAGCTCTTGCTCCTGGACTCAGGTCTATGGCAACAGATCACGTGTTGTATCTGCTGCCTCTGGGTGCCTTAATCCCACCCTTCATGTTATTTCTGTGTGATACAGAAAAGGGCTTTTGGGAATATGAAGGAGCTTTGTCTGCATGCACTTACTCACAGCTTTTAACTATGAAGTTGGTTTTCATACAGGCTAAACTTCAAACTGAAGGCTGCCTGCATCAATAGTGGAATGATCCTTTGGGGATTGAAACAGCATGACTAGGAAATCTTCACACTGATATACTGTAATACCTACAGAGCTCCTAATGGTCTTGGAAGGTTTTAAGCCATAGTGGGAAGGTAAAGCATATCAAGGCAGTTTTCTGGAGTCAAAATGAGTTAAGCAGTCTCACTGCTAGACACATAGAAAGATGCAAGAATTTGTTGAGAGGCATAATTTATCCCTCCCCAACCCCCATGCCCCAAAATGCAGTATTCACCTCTTCTCTTTTCTTTCAAGTATCTTTGGCCAATGTGCACAAACACACTGTTGGTGGATGTTTCTATAACATTTTTGAAAGAAAATTAAACACTTCCATAGTGTCATTAGCTTTCTTCTGTTTAGTGGTACATGCAGAAGTAACAAAGTATCACAAAATGCTGCGAAATTATATTTTTTATTAAAATATGTACTTCCTTGCTAGGGATTGTAAGTGTAAATATAGCAAATACAATAAAAATTAAAACGTAAGATTTCAGGATGATTTCTGAATTTTCCCATAAGACTTCACAGAGCGTATTTTAAAATGACGGCAAATCAACCATAACCCAGCAGAATGTATTAACTTCAAGATGTGGAAATTAAAATGTGTTTTGGGGAATCAGCAGAGAATAAGGCAATGGTATTTGGATGTTCTATTAAGGTACATCAGGTATTGAATTTTGTTGAATTTTGGTCTCCAGTTGTATTTTGTCAATTTCAGCTATTGTAACACTTAAAAGTTCAACCATAGCTTAACTTAAATCTTTTAAATGAAATAAAAGTTGCGGAATATATAGCATGAATTTGTTAAGAAATATATGTAATAACATTAAATAGATGCATTTTAAATACAACACACTAGGCAGATAGGACTCGGTCTTTTCAAAATGAAATATAAATGAAAGACTTTTTCATCAGCTGAGTTTATGTCCCTGTCCATCTCTCAGCTCTTAAACAATATGTCATTAAGAGTAACAGAATTAAAACTGTTCCTCAGTAGGATTAAATCTATTGTTGTAACTGCAGTGCAACTTTAATGAACTATTTCTAAACTTGGAACCAGAGCTACTTTGTTTAAATTCTGCATTTATAGAATTTTCTTTTCCAAGCAGTTACATTTGAAAAGATAGAGGAAAAAGTTGATCCTTACACTTGAGAAAGTTCCTTATGATTTTTCTGCAAGTGTTTTATTTGCAATATGCTGAGGAGCAAAGTAAGTAAAAATATGTTTCCCTTCAGAGATTTGAAATTTTCCCTTTTTTCAATATCTCTGTATTAATTTGTCTAGAAGCTTTCCCTTTTGCCCCTGGTGCTGGATTTAGTATAAGAAAGAGAAATTAGTTTGTACAACTTTGAATTGATCCATGCATACATTCAGATAATTGGCTTTTAACTCTGAAGGTCTCAGAAGATGGTGTTGGTTTTCCATTTGTGTAAATTTTTTTTTTATTATCGTGCAACCCGAAGAGGAAACAAAAAGGTACCACTCATCCAGACCAGATAGCTACATAGCATGAGCACTCATTGGAAGTGAGAAAAATGTGGAAATAAGTGGAGAGGCATCAGCTGAATAGTAGGAGCATACATCCTATATTGATCTTCTCTCCTCTGCTTCAAGACCTGCTTGTGCCAGAGGGGAATCACAGTCAAATTGCTATCAAGCTTGACAGTGTAATACTGCTTCATCTCTTATGAGAAAGTGAATTCTGTAATAAATAACCTGTATAAATATGAACCAAAGGTTTTTCTATTACTTACAGTAACTTACCAACTGGATAAAGTTGCATATCTTCTAACTTAATATAGTCATGCTTCATTATGCTCTTTTTTATGAGAGGGCTTTCATCATTTTACTTGTTGATATTTCAGCATGAAACACTTTCCCGTCTATTCTTATCTTGTATGTCATTCATAATGTTACTAGAGAAATAAATTTATTTTCTCCAGCCTTGATTTGTTTCAGCCAATTTCTAGTTGCTTTTATTTATCTGTCATACAGTCATTAAATAATTAAGAGTGGAACAGATTTTTGGAAATCTTTTCCAATTTACTTCTCATTGCAAAGCTAAATTCAGGTTAGGTTAGGTTGTTTGCAGCTATTCTTATTTTTTATCTTACTCTACTTCTCTGAGAAGATTCTTACTCCTTCTTCTCTATTCTGTCTATTACACTGAAGTTACACAGTTTTCTTGGAGAGCTTCATGAGGTCCCTGTCAGACTACTGAGATCCTTTTGATTCATTTTCCAACTCTTCATCCCAGTTTTAGTGGTCGTGACAGGCCAGTCAGCCTTTATTGAATCATTAGTAAGGTCTCAAGGCAAGTCCTCTTCAAAACTGTTTCTGGGCACTGAAGAAGAATGTGAATGAGAACTAGAAAAGATTTATCAAGAGCAAATTGTACCTGACCAGCCTAACTGCCTTGTATGATGAAAAAGAAGCATGGCCAGCACACTGAGGAAGATAATTCTTACCATTTACTCTGTCCTTGTGAGACCCCACCTGAAGTACTGCATCCAATGCCAGGCTCCTCAGCACAAGAAGGACATGGACATATTACAGGGAGTCCAGAGAAGGGTCATATATGTGATCAGAAGGCTGGATGTCCTCTCCTATGACAACAGGCTGAGATAGTTGGGACTGATCAGCCTGGAGAAGAGAAGGCTCAGCAGAGACCTCACAGCAGCCTTCCAGTACCTAACAGGGACCAGGATAGTTGGAGAGGGACTTTTTAGAAGACTATATAGTGTTAGGACATGGAGAAATAGCTTTGATCTGGAAGAGGGTAGGTTTAGATTAGATATTAGGAAGAAATTTTTTACTGTGAGGGTTTCAAACACTGGAACTGGTTGCCAACTGGTGGATGCCCCATCCACGGAAGCATTTAAGGTCATTTTGGACAGAGCTCTGAGAAACTTGATCTAGTTGAATCTGTGAGCTAAATGACCTTTAAAAAGTCCCTTCCAACACAAATTATTATATGATTTTGTCATTCTATGAAATTACTAGAGTTGTGGATGAGGGGATGGCAGCGGTTGCCATCTGCCTTGACTTTAGCAAAATTTTCAACATGGTCTCCTGTAGCATCTCTTCTCTCTCTGTTAGACTGTTGCACTGGTGCACTCTAGATAGACTGACTACCAGGGAAGTGAAAAACTGGCTCATTGGGTTCAAAATGTAGCAGTTAGCGGCCATATTGTACCTGAAGGACATTTAGAAGTGGCATTTTTAAGAGGGTCTATTCTGAGGCCTATCCTGTTTTATGTCTTTATCAGTGGTGTGTAGGAAGAGACATAATGCCGCCTGGTCAATTTTTTCAGTGACAGAAAACTAGGGAATGCAACAGATAATGTTCAAGGGCAGATCTACTGTTCAGATGGCTTTAGTCAGGCTAGTGTAATGGAACAACTGGAACTTCATGAAAATCAACAAGGACTAATGTGAAGTCCTGTACTTGGGAATGAACCTCCTATAGTTACATGGAGGGGGTCTGGCTGACTGGATGGGGAGAAGCTCTGCTTGGGGCCCTGGAGAACAAAGAGCTGAACATGAGTCAGTCATGAAGCTTGGCAACAAAGGTGGTCAACAGCACTCTGGGTTGTGGGAATAGGAGTCCTGGGTATGAAGTAGGTCTGATGGGTCTGTAATTTCCTGGATACTCCTTTGAGCCCTTCTTGTAGATGGGGGTGACATTAGAATTCTTCCAGCCTTCTGGGTTGTCCCCTGATCTTAATGACCTCTCAGTGATTATGGAGAGCGGTCTCGCAATGACATCAGCCAGCTCTCCTAACACCTTCAGGTGGATACTGTCAGGGTCCATTGATTTGTAGATGTACTTCTAACTGGATATTGAGAGGTGGAAAGAAGGTCACTGTTAGGCCTTTAAGCACTGAGACGTGTTGTCCAGAGAGGTTGTGCAGTCTCTGTCTTGGGCGATACTTGATACAAAATCAAATAATCCCTGAGCAACTGGTCTGAATTCGGAGCAGACCCTGCTTGGAGCAGACCCAGCAGGGCACTGGACTAGAGATTTCCTGACATCCTTCCAGCCTGGAAGATTCTGTGATACTAGTCCAGGTATCCTGAGTCCTGAATATTAAAGTCTTGTATTTCAGAGTTACCTGTCTTGCATATGGCAGGAAATCCCTAAAGCTATGATTACTATAGCGTGTTATCTCTTCCAGTTCTGTCCTGTAAATAAATCGTGTTACCAAACAAACCACAACCTCCCGAAAAAAGCAACCTAAAACATAATCTTAAAAATGAGTCATGTAACAGTGGCTGCTAATTTGCTGTAATTTAGGCTGATATTTTGCTTCATGCTCTGGTATTGTGTCACTATCTCCTTGTATTCCTTTCTGTCTGCACTTTAAGTGCCAACTCCCCAAATTTGTAACATACTGGGTAAACATGGTTCCTTTTTCCAGTGTTAGTGCTCTTAGGCAGTTCTGTTTTAATAAAAAACAAATGGCAGCTGAAATGAAACCTCTTCAGTATAGCTGGAATAAATTCCTAATGTGGGATAACAGTTTATGTGTTTGAATTAGATTAACAGGATCACAAGGGATGCTGACAAAGTGCAATGCTGGAAGAAATGTTTTATCATGTTACAAATGGTTATATGTGTATTAATTTGAAGTCCACTACAGCTGAGCCATTGTAGAGCTCAGTTTATGGCATAAGATTTTTTGAGGGAATTTATAAAGAAAGGCAAAGCTTCCTAACAATTTACAGCAAGCAATGAAAAGCATCTAATATAATTCAGAGTTTTGTCTTTCAAATACTAAATCTTGCATATACACTGCTCTTTCCTTCCAGACTCTGAAAAGGATTCAGATAGGGAATATGGAGAAATCAGCACAGAGCCTGTGAAGGTTACTTAAATTTCTGATACAAGGATTGTAATGTCTGGGCTCAGATCTGATCTCCCAGCTGTAGGATGTATAATTGAAAGGCATGATTCCAGCTTTGGATACAAGCAAGTATGCTGCAGGTGTGCTAGTAAATGCTGTGTCATCATAGCTGTAGAGTGGTGTTAACAAAAAAATAAAGAACGGTGGTATAAATATGGTGTAAGAGATGAGGAAATCACTGCTGCTGCACAAAACAGAACAGGTCTCTCAAAACAGGTGTTGCAGCACATCTGTATGTATAAATATTTTGGTCATGTTTGCTTGTCACCGTAAATTTGTTTGTGGGTCGTTCGTACAAATATAAATGTTTCTGATATTGGATCTTTGCCATCTACTAGCAGATTTATCAGCTCCAGAGGTCAGCACATTATTTGGGTCAGAAATTATGGATGCAGAGTGGATTATTTTTATTGGTTTAATTTCCATATTTACATATCTGTGACCTATTTTTCTGAACAGATGTGGTAACATACTCCATATGGGCAAGTGATTTTTAAGTGGAAACCTCAGGTGACATATTTTTGACTTGCACCAAGACAGAAGCAGCTGCTAAATCAACTAAACTAAAATATATCCTGCTATTTTCCTATGGTCTTTACCATATTACCTCCTCTAGTTCACTATAGTTCCCGTTTGGACAAGTTCATCAGGCAGAGTGGTTTGGGAAAAATGATGGACTTCTCCTGATGGTCAATATAACAAGCTGTAAATAAATATTGCACAGAAGTTACAGACTGGAAAAGGAAGTTCTGTCTTGTGGAGAACCAAATGATGTTATCTTAAAAATAAGAATTTTTTCTTTAAATGACGTGTGTATTGGGCCAAATGCTTAGGTTTTTTTCTGTTCTTTCAGGAATGGAACTTACACATGTAAAGTATAGTTGCTGCTTTGCCTGCAACAAAGAGTATATATATATTTTGCCCAAACTGTGTTAAAAATAGACGGGTTGCATACTTTGATCACTGCAGTGCAGAAAGTAGCCAAAAGCCTTAGTGGATTGTGATGAGATAGATCAGAACTACTTCTGAATTACCTGTACCATGTTGCAGTCATTGGATTTACTGCACAGAAGTGTGATGATCCCCTGTTCTGCTGGGTAATATTGTCCCATTGTGTAGCTCTGTTTCCTCCTCTATAAGTCTAGTGATTAACTTTTGCCTTGTGGCTGGATGTTGCTAAAGTGTTGTGTTTGGATAGCATTTAGAAGAAAAGGATTACTGGCAGAGGTATAAGTGAAGATAAATGAGCCTTCGAAGATATGAAATGCTAGAAGTTGATACTATTGAGTTGGTACTATTATTGGGACTAAGGGTTCTTTGGAAGTTAACTGGGAAGGACAGTTTAGCAAAGACTTCTTGCTTTCCCCTTCAGTTTAACTTAGGTTTTGTGAAACCCATTGGTCTACCAGATTAACACATATGGTCTTGTTTATACACCGTTTGGTGTACTTTCTATGTGTCTGCTCTGCCTAAAACATTTATAAAATCCAGACATTGAATTCCAGTAAAATAATCATGTGATATTGTCTGTGGTGATACTGCTTTTTGCACTTATCTGTGAACTCTTCTGACTTTGGTTATTTTCTGTCTGAAAGAAAAAAATAATTTTTTTTTGCTTTTTTACTGGAAGCCTATTGTTTTGGATTTTTTTGTACACTACCTGTGTTGGAGTTCTGTTGCACCACCAGACTAGGTGTGTTTCCCAAATTCTCTATTACATTTCACTCCATGGTAAATCATCCCAAAGAGCTGTGGTAGGCTGGACAATATGAGGTCTTTCTAGGCCACCCTTGCTTTGCAGATAACTATTTTTAGGTTAATAACATAGATAATGAAATTTTTAGATATATGGGTAGGATTAGATTACAGTTTATGAAGAGATGAAGCCTGAAAGAACTCTGGGGCTTTAAGGAAGATGGGAAAGAAAGGAAGATTGTATGTAATATGCTGACACACCTCAGTACTAATACTGATGATTAAGACCAATGTATCTCATAATTAGTTGTTTGGTCAACAGAGTACTTTCATTTCTCTCTGAAAAGTGGTTTATTCAAATATATCTGAAGAATACTGACAGAACAGTGATAGTGAAACATCTGATGAGTTGGTCTGGGACAGACCAACATTTTTGAAGTGCTTTCTGCTAGAAAGAGACAAGACTTTTTGTTTAAAAAACAGATACTGATTTTACTAAACATGATTCATATATACAAATCAATAACAGCTTCTGAAAACCTATATATCATGTTTAGCCTTAGGACCTCAGTTCCACCTGCAACTGCCCTTCCTTTAGAGGGATTTCAGAACTTACAGAGAGAAGCTGAGGTTTCTTGCCAGGTGTGAACCTCTGCTCTCTCTTGCTTGCAGAGAAAATTAATGTTCAATCCTTTTTGGTTCCTACTGAGGAATGGTTCTTAGGCTCCTTCTCAGAAGCCCTCACAAAACTCAGAGCTTAAGTTGCACAAAGATCTTTTTCTGATGACTCTTTGCCAAAATTGGTCTTAGTCAGAAATAAAAAAAACCAAAAGATAGTTTAAGAAGAATTTTTTCATAAACATTGAGTTATTAAATAAGGATATTTACTTTGGAAATATTGTCAGTGAGGTTAAAAAATCCCTTAATTATCAAGCCTATGACATTTCACTGTTTTATGCAGGGGTGTTTGTGTTGTCTGCATTTCATTTTCCCATTGTAACTGCAGAAAATCTGAAAGTAAGCAAAAGTTAAAATGTAAATGCCATGGTCTTAGCTGTAATATTAAATGTTCCCCATGGTTTTACGATTACCCTTTACAAAATCTGTTGATGCATTTTGGCAAGCACAATATTAAAAATTTGCTTGGCAAAAATCCCCTTAGCAGAACCTGACAGACAGTAAGGTCAATAAAGTTTTAATCAACAAAGGAGAAAATACTCTTCTTCCAGATGGGTGCCACAGAGCAATACTTGCATGAAATATTTATGATTCACTTTAGAATCTCAAAGTCTGCAACATAAGGAAGGGTTGGTGATTATTTCTAGAGTAGAAGGTGCTCATCCTTGGAATTTCTGAACGTTATTCTGCTGTGAAATAAATGCTAGTCTTGTTACTGAAGTATGCAGTTTAGTATTTGACAGAACACCAGGTTTGTTATTGAAGTTTCTTGTGTTCATAACCTACCATCACTTTATAAAAAATTCCAGTTACTTATATTGTATGTGATGATCCTTCAGGTGTTCCTGTCTCTTTAAATTGTAGATTTTGTTTGGATGATAAGGAACTATATATTTACTATTGGTAAAGACATCATACTGCCACTAAGGTTTTGTTGTGCTGGAATTGTACCAGCCACGCAGTGATATTTTAACAAGAAGGGGATTTTTTTGTTTCAAAATGTGGGCTGGACTCTCTGCTTGGGGAACTAAAAATAAGTCTGTAATAAAGAGAATCATTAATATAAGTGAATCTTCTCCTTGAATCCTAATCCTGAAACCTCACCCATTCTCAGACTCAGACCTAAGAAGGAGGAAACCCAGGAAAATTTTGACACGGTGGATGGATTCATGGCATCCTTTACATATTCCCAGTGCAGTGCAGTAACTCTGCTTCCTAATGTGACTCAAGTGGTCTAGTCACAGGAACTGGAGTGTTGGAGTGGATTGCCTTTCATATTCTCTATTCCCAGCAGAGAATTAAGTGAAAACCTGCCCTGCCCAAACCAAAAAAGACCAGTGGCCATGGTTGTATTTGGAATTGGCAAAAAGCCTAAGAAATATCAAGTTGTCTAGATATGCCAGTCACTGTTCTAAATTGGTTAACCAAGGAAAGTCTGAATGTATTCTGCATTCATTTCTGCTACCATTTTAACACTTGTTAATTAACAATTAATGCAGCCATTAATTAACACCTACAGCAAGCTTCTTAGCCACCATACTGAGAGTTTGAAAGCACTGAAACATGATTTGTGGTTTCGAGTTCATTATGAACTCTAAATAATTCATCTTGTTTTCAAGAAACTGGTGTTTTTTAGAGAGAAACTTAAATTACAGGTGTACAATGACTTGAATTATCAGCTACATTAACATATTTGAAGCCCAAAATATATTGCTTTACCTCTGTGACATTAAAGGTGACTGAAATATATAATTAGGCATCTCTAATTGTTTTGCTGCTGTATTAATTCAGTGAGTTTAGGAATAAGACTTGACTTTTAAAAAAAGTAGTGCCAATGAGTATACAAAATGTAAGAATTATATAGAATTACTACTTTTGGATCAAATTAATATAAAAATAATAAAAAATATACAAAGTTGTTAATTTTTCTCTTAACCCTTTTCTATCAATCCCAGCCCTAACTCTGACCATGACTGGACTAGACTTACAGTCTTAGAAGATTAGTTCTCTAAATTTTCTATTCAAATAATTTGAAATCAGTATTAGTTATGACAAATTTGTCTTCTGAGTAGGAATGGATAAAATTCCTGCATCATTTTTATTAAACTCACAGTTAATTTTAAAAATTCTGGGCAGGTGTTGAGTATTTTGCATAAAATTCCTGTAATCAGTTGTGTTGCCGTAAAAAGTTTTCCCTCTAATTGAAAGGGAGTTCTTTACCCTTATCTTAGTTTTAAAATTCAGAAAGGAGTGGTTTTTCTGATGTGTTTGGCTTTGTTTTTCAAAATATTGAGAGAGATTTAATGTACTTTTAATGAGTATGTTATTACTCTGTTATTCACGCTGTAATTCTCTCTACAGTGATTGGCACTATCGCTGTATCCTATAATTCATTCAGAGCACATGCAAGTACACCTGAGTATACTTAATTGCACTTTTTCCTGACAAGTCTTTAATTTTCTCACAGGCAATTTTGGGTGATAGGTTTGGGGAAAGCCAGAATCTTAATCTTCTCCCTAGCATGCATATTTCTCGCTCTCTACTACTGGATGGAGTCCACATAGGATATCAGTGCTTTGCCAGAAGACAATAAAGAGCTATTTGGAGCTCTGTCAGCATAAGTTTTAAAATCAGGCAGATCTTAGTTCTAACCATACCTAACTACTGTAACTGGGACGTTCCTAGCATCTGTAATAAAACTGCAACATGGCCACCAGAGTCTGATATAATTGCATGTTCTGTGACCTCAATTCCAGCATGATCTTATAAAGCAAATTTGCTGTTCAGTACTTGTTACAGCTCTGCAATCCCATGTCTACTGCTTCTGTTCTTTCCAAAACTAGAGTCAGTTTCTTCATTTGTAAGTTGGTCAACCCAGACAGTGCTGGTTGATCCCATCAGTTGTCAAAGGAGGGAGCCAGCTTTGACTGTCTCTTAACAGAGCTAACCACTTGCTCTCTCTTCCAGTTGAGCTTATTTGATGTTATTAAACTGTCTTGCATGGCCATGGAGTCCTTTATGAATCAGTGCTCCCTATTGTAAAAGCTGTGGTTGCAAATCAAAGGTAAACATGACAGACTCGTTCGTAGCCCAGAGATTTAAATAATTTGGTTATAGTAATGGAGACTTGCAGCATGCTTAAGCACCTGCAGCTTTCCTGCTCGGTGGGATCCATGGAATTGTATAGTTCCAGTTCACTATTTTTTGCAATGATCTCACACTGAGCAGAGCAGATGTGCTTCACATCGCTCCATGAGATTTTTGCCCTTGCTATCTGAGTAGCTGCATTCCTCCCTGCAACTTTGACTCAATGATAACTTAATTTATCAAAACAATGAAAATATCAGCTAACAGGGGAGGCTCGTCTCTGCTTGAAACAGAACCTTTACCAAAGTGAAAATCACACAGTAGTAACACATTTTACAGTGCTGAGATTAATACAAAACTTAATTTGTTGCACGTCTTTCTTCAGGATTTCTTTCCCAGATAAAACAGTGTTATGGGTTGAACAGAGATTTCCATGTAAATTTAATATCACCTAGTACTGTTCCATATTAACATTAGTCTTATTATTTAGGATTTTACCTTAAAAGAATGTGAATTCTCTGGCAGCAGTTTTTTCCTAGGTAATCTGCTGACTTCTTTCAGGTTATTTCTTTGTTTAAATTACTTTTTAAAAAAAGTGGAAAAGAAAGAGGCTAAATTGGGAAGAAATTATTCTTCTGCTTTCTAGAACTGTGTATAAGGATTCCATTGTCATAAGCTGTTGAAGAGCTACTCTTGGTGCTTGAAAACAGCCTTTTTAAAGACTCATTAGGTGCATTTCAACTAAACATTTTTTAAAACTAATACTTCCTCTAACAAAAAGTAAGTTTGATTTTGCTTTTCTTTGGCAATTTTTATAAATTAGGTTCATGCTAGAATTGCTGATCGAAGTTTCAGGGGCGTCCTGCTCCTACGTAACTGGTACCCTGTTGCCACATTGACATGTAGGGGACCTGAGTTACCTGTCAAAGGTATTTACTTTTTTTCTCTCGGATGGTAGAACTACATCCCCATACTTCTTAATTCTTCTTTACCTGTTAGAGGAATATTTACTTGAAATCAGAATGAGGTAAGGAGTTATATTCCAATATTTGGCATTTTGTGGCACCTCAATTTTTCAAAAGGTCTCATGACCCTACCTAGGGAAAATATGAGGTATTATTAATCATACATAACACTAACTAAGAAATACAGGTTCAGAAACAGGGAGTCTGCACTTTACCTGTAGTAAAAGGAAAAAAAAAAAAACAGAACGAAATAAAAAGTAACTCAAATCATTCTTCTGCTGATAGCATTACATGTCTTTTTGAAATATTAAGTATCAATTACTTTTATTTTCTTACTCAGAATTTAGTGCTTCAAACATTCAATTTTTTACACTTTGATTTGAAATCTTTAATGTTTGCTCAGTTATAGACTTTATTTCCCCACTGATGTATTGCATGCAACAAGTTGTCTAGTCTCTACAGCTTTTCAACAAGCCATACTGAGAAACTTGGCTCCTCTGGTATTAAGTGAAGGGAAAAAAAAAAGTTTTGACAGGTTTAGATATGAAATGAACAGTGACTTTCCTCTGAAAATGTGTCAAATTAAAGCAGGTGGGGTGAGGAAAACAGCTACAGTATGTCAACTTTTACAGGCTTTGATTTATTTTTAATGATGCAGGGCACCTTAGGAAGACTGAACATGTGCTTATTCACAGCCCAGGTCTCATGGTGTGCTGTATTGTTCAGGTACTTCTTCTAAGTTGGGTCCAAGATGGGATCATGACCTAGAACTCCTGTAAATAGCAATTATCTCTTTGGAAAGAGAATGATTAAAGTTTAGTTGAATGTCAGCAAACTATTCACTCCTCTCTGTTCCTCCCTTCTGCAACTTATTTACACTTCCTATCCACACATCCTCCCTTTTCTATTGCCAGCTCTCTTCATCATTTATTTATTTAGCTATCTATTTATCTATTTATTGTTTATGATGGGTCACATGAGATAATGTGAAAGAATAAGATTTTAGTAAATTGTCACCTATAATAATACATCACATAACTAATAATTTCAGGTTTGAATTAAAAAGCCTGAAGTTTGGTGAATAAAAAAAGTTTAAGTATTTAATCAAAATTGTTTCAGAGAAAAAAAAAAAAGGGATCCAAAATATGATTAATCCAGAAAACAGGGTTCAAAATGAGAGCACAGTTCAGCCAGGAAAATCATATTGTCCTCTCTCTCAATTTCATAAAAGAATTTGGCTCTAGAAATGTAAATTGGACAAAAACTGGCTAAAAGCCACATTACATTTGATTATACCAAAAGGAGAAAAGAAATAAGAAAAACATTCTTCAGTATCACCACAAATAAAATGTTTTGATATTGGTATTTTGACATATTTTAATTAATGAACTCAGCATAAAGGAGAGCTATGATAAAAGTTAGAGAGCTTCAGTGCAGTTTGCAGAAGATGCAAAGCTGGAAGGCCTCAGTATTAACAGCAAAATGTGTCACCTTGAAAATCACGGTTATGAGCAAATTAAAACAGCATTTCCAAACCCAAGACCACATGCCTAAAGTATGAAATAACATTTCGGTGACAAAAGTGACAGAGGAGGACTAGTGTACTTATTGACATGTGATTGAGGAGGGATCAGAATATTCCCTTGAAAATATCTCCCCAGAGCCAAGGTAAAGAGCTGCACAGTGAGACAGAATCTCAATTACAGTACAAGTAAGTCTGCTTTTTTGTTTGTTTGACTTTGTTATTGTCTATTTCTCTAAAGAGGTTTGTTGCACCCTGGGAGTTAAGAAAGCCAAATTGGGCAATTTCTGGAATTCCTGTATCCTCACATCTGATTGTCATAAGGGGAGACCTCAGCCTGAGGATCCAGTTGCTGAGCTGTGGGAAAAATTTGCAAGGAAGTAAGCTACAAAGTAACCATAGGCATGACTGTCAGGAGCATGTGACAGAAGGCTATCTTGGGGTAGGAGGTGAAGTATCAGGTTTTTACAGGAATGGAGAAGTAAAGGGGAAGTATATCAATCTGCATTTCAGATGGAATGCTAAGCAAACTGTGGGGAAGTACCTGAAATAGCAGAAATCTAGATGGAGGAGGTAGAAAGAAAGTGAATAAACCACTAAAGTAAAAAAAGTTCCAAAGTATGCAGCTCTTAATTGAAGACTTTTTGGAGGAGAGCTTTAGAAATACTAAATCCATGTGAAATGATTACTGGAAAACAGCAACCTTTGTGGACTCAGGCACTGAGTTTGGAAAAGTAGCTTAACCTCTGTAGACTATTTATAGTACTTGGGGCCTTAAAAGGGAAACGTGTTAAGACAGCCAGTATTACTGTGATATGATATTGCTAGCAATTCTCTAGGTAGCCTTGTGAGGACTCTCATATTTCATTCAGAGTATTACAAGTCAATACATATTAAACCTCATGTTTAAAAATATATGAGAACAATTTTGATACCTTGAACAGGAATTTGTAGTTTATGATCAATTAGGCAGAAGAAATGTGATGAAATGTTGTGTTCCTTCGGGAACAATGGATTTGCTCAAATAGGAAAACCCCTTAACTGTGTGCAAGACAAAATCAGTGTGTCCAAATAAAGGTCTTTTATCCACCTTTCAGCTATGGTTTGCAATAAGGCAGAAAATACATCATTTGATCAAATGAACTGTTTAACTGCTTCAACATGCGCTGCTGTTTTCAGTAATTGCGACTTGGAGTGCAGCTGAGAGTACAGCAGGCATTACTTGGATGTTCACTATGGTCTGAAGAGTAAGAGCTGAGTCAGTGAAAAGCTATTGGAAAAAAACCCACAACCCACACTACCTCTAATAAGTTTGCGAGTTTATTGTTTTCCCTACAGGAAAAGGGCAATTTTAAATAATAAAGAAACTATTTTTAGATTCTAGCTAGAAGAAGATGTTATTTATGAAAATAGCAAGTCAAATCACTGGTAATTAAATCAGAAAAAAAATGGGTTTTGAAGTCCTGAATTCTACCCCAAGCAAGCAAGATGTTGGAGAGTATAGAGAAGTAACTCAGTAATGGATGTAAATTCCCTAAAAGTGCTATGCAAGGCTGAGCACTCACCCCTACTGCCAACCTAATTCTGGTGCTTGCTGCTCCTAGGGATACACACTAGGGATTGAAGGGCTGCTTTTCATTCCTGCTGGCAAGTGATACACTTTTCCTGTTAGGAGTGAATGGATAATACTGAAATCTCTAAAATACACTCATTCTGGGTGGCTGGTTTGGGGTTTATTTTCCTCCTCCTTTCTTTTTAACTTTATTCACTGTTCTTCTAAAGGGAGGAGTGACTTGTCAGATGGATCTCTTGGTGCAGGGAGAAGTCAGGCTCAGAGCTGATGGAAAGAGCTCTCTGAGGGACAACAGGGGATACAGAATGGTTCAGTTCAGGTCAGAAGGTAACACAGGTACGTAAAACCAAACCTGAAAGCAAGGGTCTGCCTTGTAAGGACAGAGTGGGAGGTATAAGCCTTCTGTACTTCTATTCTAGCCTTCTGTACTATTTTGGCAGACTTGCTAACTTAAACTTGTTTGGGTGTGTTTTTTGGTGTTTTTTTCTTTGTTTGTATACTTGTTTGTCTGTTTTGGGGTTTTTTGTTTGTTTGGTTGGTTCTTTTGTTTTTGTTTTTTTGGTTTTGGTTTTGTTTTTTTTTTAAATTTAGAAGCATTCCAATGTTATGTAAAGAATACAGAATTAAGACAGTCTAGACAGATTTACCTTAAAGTTGTAGCTGGCTCAGGATCCCATTCACTTGGGTTAGTAGCCTTTGATTAACACAGTTTGCCTGGCAGCCAGCTCTGCTCGGCATGAATATCAGTCTTCACTGAAAAGTTAGTGGGCGATTAATACGGTCACTGCAGCTCAGGTACAAAAGTGCGCAGCAGCCTGATGCACCAAGGACCTTGACAGCAGGAGACCTACGCTGCAGTGGGCCTGATGAGAAGTGTGTAAGAAGTCAAGAAGTGTGTAAGTGACTTCCAGCTTCCACTACTTGCCATGTGTGGGTTTGTGTGTGGTAGAGTCAAGGAGTTTGGTTTTGCAGTTGCAGATTTGTTTCTCAGATGTGGTGTCTGCAAGATCCTGTGTGTAAAGGTCACTTCATATACAGAATATATGATTGTATAAAAACAATTGTAGTGTGGTACTGGGGCCCAGCTTAATTTCCTGCTTTGCCACAAACTTCCTTTTATTAAGGGATATCGAGCAAATGTATTGAAAGATATCTGGATGCCTGCCTGCATTCAAATTCATTAAGGATCTACTCAACTAATTTTGCATTTCAACTTTTTTTTCTAAGTGCCTAGGATTTGTGTCTTGTCTTTGGAAATTAATAATTCTTTTTCTGGATTACTTCTAGAAGTAACAGTTGGTTTTCAAATGAGTATTCAAAATTCAAAAGCATCCATTCAAACAAAATAACATAGAGTATCATAGAAATTTTTAGTTCCTTTTCACTTTGTACAGTCATTTGACCAATGATTAATTGTACAGACTGAGTATAGGATTAGAAGCAATTCTATAGTTGCCTTTTGTTGTTTCCAGGTGGAAAAATAATATTCAAAATGATTCAGACTTTTAAAAACAAATAAGTAGATCTGTAAATTTACCTGCATATAATTGGAAAGCAGAATATTAACAAAATATTGCAAGCCCACTGACTCTATAAAAGGCCTTAGGAAAAGCAAAAGTTTTATTTGATGCATTTTTATTTCCATAATTTTCGTGAGTTTTGGCTCTTTCCATTTTTAAATTTAATTTCAAAATAATAAATTAAACTTTACTCCTTTTTTTAAAAAAAAAATTCTTCACCTGGTAAATTTTTTTGTGCAGCTGAGTATCTATTTTTTGACATGCTCATGCTGAAATATTCTTTCTCACTTGGATTCACTGTTTGGTAATAATTTAGAAGTGTCTTGATATGATTCACTGTGGCTGATTTTCAACAATGAAAATAAGATAAACTGAGATCTTAGAACATTATTCATTAAATTTTTTTAACAGTGATAATTTTGACCACTTTTTTGGCTTGTGTTATTAAGCAATTTTGTTGATACTACTGATATGACATTATTATCTCTTATCTCTTTCCAGCATTAAAAAAATATGTTATCTTGAAATAATGTCTGTAGAAGGGAGAAGACTGCAACTCCAGAGGTGACTAGAAGCCTATTGTATTTTACTATTCAGTCTCAGCTATATTGGAAAGACAAAAATACTGTCTTTTCCTTTGTATTCCTGTGCTTTAAACTGAAGTAAGAGCTTGATTTAGTTTTTCCCCTCTGTTGTACTGTCACCTTTAGGTGAATAGTTTAGGATTTTGATTCTCTGAAGGAACTTTGAATTTCTTAGACAAATGCACCAGCAACATCTGTTTGACAGACAAAGTTTTTGAGACATGTTTTAAAAAGGCCCAGCACTAGATTTATTAGAAATTACATTTTCTACTTTTAAAGAGTAACAGAACATTTTAAAGCAAGTATTGTTTTTCTTAAATTTTAATAATTTGGCTTTGAAATTTGTCTATGAGTGTGATTGTAACACACTGAAGCTCTACAAAGGTATACAGGAAGAAAGATATTGCTAGTACTGGGCATTGAAACACAGGCCAAAAAACTATATTACTATTGCAGTCAGCAGTTTGTCATACAATTTTCTACATTTTGTATCTATTCATTTCTCTCCTTCCTGGTGACAGCAAGTCAATGTCTTTTGTTTTTGTTATCTTTACACGTTCTCTTCGTCTAACTCTAAAAGAAACTATGATACTCAGGAGACAGGTGGTTTAGTACCTGAACAATTAGGGCTAAAAGCCTAGTCCAAGCATCAAAAAATTAATCTGATAGAAATCCTTTTCATTCTCTGGATAGCAATATGTAGCTAATCTTGGAAAGGATAAACTGAGCTCTAAGGTGTACATATGTGTATAGTTTTTTTCTGTGTTTGGATAAAAACTCTCAAAAAGATAATGGAGTGGGTTTTATTGCCTTGAGTAGACTGTCATTTCTTGACCATGTTATATTGTTTCCATGTTTTGGCCTAGAACTAAGACGTTTTAAACAATTTCTACCATTTTTTCTCTTCTTTTTTTGCTGTAAAATATCTACTGCAGAATCCATTCCGGAGTAATTTTTTTTTCTGTCTTCTTCATCTTGTACCTTTCTTTTAAATATTCTCAATAAATATAATCCCCAACTTCTTCTGTTCCTGCCTGCTATTACTTATTTAACTTGATTTAAAACTGACTTGCGATTATTGCTTGGGGTCCTTTTTGAAAAATCTCATGCTAGATTGATTCCTTGTAGAACATGTCTAATTCAATACCATGGATGACATTATCCCAGTAAATTCAATGCCTTATATTAACAATATTAATTTAAAGAACAATTACACTAAAAACTGTAGAGAGAATTTAGTCACCTTCTGGGAAACCACTGAGACAGGTCAGCTTAAAAGTGATACTGCTATTTCATATACAACATTGAAAAGATTTCTTGAGTAGATATTCTTAAAAACATCATGACCAAGCTGAGTAGAATGGTTAATTTTGTAGACACTTCATTTAGATTTTGATTTGCAAAAGAAATAAATAGGCAAACTTCCTTTTTTTTTTTAACATTAACCAATGCATAGTCTTCAGATCACTTTTGTCATTTATGATTCCTGAGGGGAATCACTGTGGGGCTTTTAAAAAGTTTTGGTTTAATTTTTTGCTCTTCCTCCCCATTTCTGCAAAGCCAACATTTGTTTCTTCTGTGTTTGTCTGTGATGTATTTTTGATATGTGTCATGGTTTGATGCTGGTTAGGCGCTGAGCACCAATGAAAACTAGTCACTTACTTGCCTCTGCTATAGCTAAGCAGAGAGGGGGAAATTGAAACTTAATTTTTATGAGGTGAAATAATGATTATTGAGGAAGATGGAAAAACTTGAAATCAAAACAGGCTCAAACAGAATAAAGAAAATTTATTACTAACAGAATTAAAAGTAAAAAGAGTAATGAGAAACCAAAGCAAACTTCCAGAACACCTTTCTCTTCCAGTACCTCCCTCTTTCCACCAAACCGCACAAGGGAAACAAGCATGGGGTTTTGGTCAGTGTTTCAGTAGTTAAGAGTCTTCCTTCAGTATGCTTAAGGAAAAGAGTTTCTTCTGCTGTGCCGTGGGATCCGTCCCAGGGGAGATAGCTCTCTGCGAACTTCTCCAGCGTGGTTTCAACCTTCACAACAACAGTCTGCCCGAAATCTGCTGCAGTGAAAAATATCCCTCCCATGAATCTTGCAGTCTTCCCACACTGCCATCATCGGTCATAACAGTCATGGGGTTTTGGTCTTTTAAGGATGAGCTATTCCAGTCTAAAACAAAGGCTGTCTTCTTCAATCTCTAAAAGCCTTTCACAACATCTATGGGCTCTGGCGTTGAGCACTTTTTCATGAGATGAGCTGGATTTCTGTGTCCCCCCATGTACCTCATCTCATGAATTATAGGGAAAAACAAATTGCTGTGTTACAGTTCTCATCACAGCTTGCAAGGAGAATTACAGCTCCGGCGCTGGGAGCACCTCCTCTCTTTTCCCTGCCCCCACTGACCTCGGTGTTGCCATGTTCTTCTTCTCACATGATCTCACTTTTCCAGCTGCAGCTGAGAAGTTGATCCTGTCTGGGCTCTGCGTTGAAAAGACCCGCCCTGTCTCTCACTGCTGGTTGCGTGGTGTTTTTTCTCCGATTTGGCACGAGCTGTGCCAGCTGTGCAGAAGGGCCCACGGGCCCTGCTTGGGCCGTGGCGGCCTCAGGTGAATCTCAGCCGCGCGGTCCCGGCCCAGTTGGGAGTTTTCCGGCCGTGCAGCTGCTCACGGCTCCGGGGTGGCTTTCTCCCAGCGGCCTGGCCCCGCACTGCTGCACCAAGGGGGACCCTGGCAGACTGCTCCAGGATGGGGCCCGGAGGCCCCCTCCGCTTCTCCACTCCTTGGCAGGGGAGCAGGAAAAAGGAACTTCTCATGTTTCCTCCTTCCTTAAATACATACATCACAGAGGTGATACCAGCTTATTTAACTGATCTAAAAACCTATCTATCAACTATGGGCTCTGTGCCCATCACAGAAGTTTTCCAAACTGCTAAAACCACCACAATA
The DNA here is from genome assembly GCA_013400235.1 of Oriolus oriolus. Classification (NCBI taxonomy): domain Eukaryota; kingdom Metazoa; phylum Chordata; class Aves; order Passeriformes; family Corvidae; genus Oriolus; species Oriolus oriolus. The sequence continues at coordinate 356,517 of VXBT01005405.1, read as the reverse complement.
TGGTACTTCATTTTGCAGGCCAGCAACATGTGTACATGTAGCACAATTTGTTTGCAAACACTGACCAACAAGTCTCAGAAATATTGATGCTTTATTCAGCTAACAATGTGTAACACTGAACCCATACTGTAAGCAGTAGCTGAAGTGTTGACATCAGTGCTTCAATTTGTCATCATTTGTCCACTGTCACTTTGAGCTCTTGGGGTGACTAAAGTAACAAATGAGTTGTCTCTTTGCAACCTGATTTTACTCCTTAGGGAAGAACTTGTCCTTTAGCCCCATTTAAAATATCTTGATCTGGTGCCAAGATAAGACTTATGTACCCAGTTTTGCTCTTGGCAGATTCATTTTGCTGTTTTGTTCAATGGCTAATACAGATATATGTAACTAAATTTTGACTGATGTGTCTGAGATGCATTTTTCACTGAATCCCATAAATTTGTTCCATTGATGTTCTGTTCGACACTTCATTCTGAATGAAAGAAATTAGTCCCACAGCAGAAGAAAAACTTAAAATGAAGAGCAAAATCGTGAATCAGTTTTGTCAGACAGTCAGTAAAACTGTTCACCTGTAGGAAAGGATGACCCCTTTCTTGCTGCTTTTGGAATGGCATGGCTCTTGGCCGAACTGTATAACACCAAATCTGGCTGATCGTCTTTGGATCTAAGAAAAATTGGTTGTCTAGATCATGCTGCATCCAACTTGGAGATGAAAGAACAGGCTCATATCCTTCCAAGACTATCATGCTTGGAAGGTTCTGGAGACCAGGAGATATTTGCAGTGCCTGAAGACAGGTAAATGATTTACGCATCTTCAAAAGGAGAAAAAGCAAGCCAGAGGAATGCAGGGTGGACAGATTTAGTTTGGATCCTGGAAAAACCACAGAGTGAGTTTTGAAATACATTTCTAGGCATGTGGAGGAGAAGGCGGCTGCTGGAAATAACCAGCATGTGTTTACCAAGAGCAAATCGTATCTGACAAACCTGACTGTCTTCTAAATGTTCTTGTATCCAGTTACGGTCTGGAGGGATGGACAGTTGGTAAAAATCTAGTTGAATGGTCAGCCCCAAAGGGTCATGGTTAATGGGTCATGCTTTACCTAGAGGTCCATAGAAGGGAAGGACTGGAAGGGTCTGTCCTGGGACTGTTCTTAATACTTTTATCCTTTACCACATGACCTGGAGGGGCAATGGAGCACACACTCATCATGTGTGTGCAGATGACACTAAAGTGGGGAGACAGCTCCGTGACAGGATAACATCCAGAGGGACCTGGATGGGCTAGAAAAATGGGCCAACAGGGACTTTGTGAAACTGAGCAATGGCGCATGCCAGCCGCTGCTCCTGGAACAGAGGACCCCCTAAAATGGCACTGGCTAAGGACAGCGAGGCTGGGAAAAAGCCCTGTGGGAAAAACCATGGGGTTTGGTGGGCACTGAGCTAAGCCTAAGTCATCAGAGGTAGCCAGCATCTTCGGCTTGAAAAACAGCATGGCTGGATGACGAAGGCAGTGATTGTCTCCCTCCCCTCGGCTCTCATTACACCACATCTTGCAGCATTGTCTCCGCCACAGGAGAGGCTGAGAGGCAGAGGCTGCTTCAGCCTGGAGGAGGGGACATCTGACAGCAGCCCAACAGTGCCTGTGGGGAAGTTATCAAGGGAGCTCTGCACAGCTCAGAGTGATGACAAAATGTTAGGTAACTTGAAAAAGGTTCAGACTGCATATGAGGAAGAATTTTTTCCCCACAAGGGCAGCCCAGCAGTCAAGACATGCTGACTAGAGAGACTGTGCAGTCCCTGTCCTTGGAGGTCTGACTGGACTAAGTTCTGACTAACCAGGTCTGACCTCAGAAATGGCTCTGCTATAAACAGCAGCTGAGTTTGATGACATTCTAAGGTGTCTTCTATCCTGAGTTGTCAGTGAATCATTTTGTCAAAGCTTTTTTCTTATTCACTCCATATTCTATAAATATTTTTTATAGTTTCGCCCATTATTTTACTTCTACTGGATTTGATTTCTTTGTGCTAAGATCTGATTTCTCTCTATCTGCTCTTTGATCTCTATTCTGCTCCACAAATTTTGGGTTTTTCAGTTGTTTATTGTTTGGTTGGTATAGTTTTGGGTGGGTGGGAGGTTTTGGGTTCTAGTAGACAAGATCCTACTTTTCATCTTTTTGTTTCTATCAAAATTTTACCAGATTTTTCACTCAGCTAAAGCAATTAGCTGTGTTCTTATACTGTCCAACACTCGCTACATAGTATTTAAAATGGATGTATACATGTGAAGTTCATTTATTGAGATCTTGCAATTATGTGACAGTTCCATGGGGAAACAGAATGTCTGTTGCCGTTCAGTAGTGACAGAAGTCTTCATTCTAAGAATCCATGTAGCAGCAGCATCTTTAATTGAATCAGATAAGACTCCCCAGACAGTTGTCTATTCAGTTCTTATACCCCAGTTGCCAACGGTTGTATGTAACTACCCCAGCAACATGTGTAATTCATTGCTATTGATTGTCTTAGTCACATACTAAGAACAGACCCCTATTGCCATGTTTGTAGGAGCATTTTGTCTTGACTACTTACAAATATCTTATTTCTGAATAGTGTAGCCATTTTGGCAGCCTGAACCATTTGGGGAGACTTTGATCACTCCATCCAGGATGTCAGTCAACACACTTAAGGTGACAAATCAGACGAGACAGAGTAGGAGCTACCTTGGGGAATTTCAAGAACTGTACAAAATCCCCATCTAGAGGCATCCTGTAACAGTATCAGTCAAATACATGACACTGAAGGTTCAATCAATCACCTTCGTTCCAACTGATCTCAAACCTGCCCCATGTTTCATCTGTGCAGTTCCCAGATTGCCTGAGGACTTAATGACTTGAGTGAACATACTGGGTGCGCTAACTAGCCCAGTTTTGGTACCCAGTGCAAAGTTGTAGCTAAATAAAAAATGTGATTTGCATACTTATAATTTAAGCCTGATTACTGTTGTGACACCTACTATATAAAGATGTAAGATGCATGGGATACTGAGGATACAGTGCTACAGGAAAGAGGACTGTTCTGCCCTGTCTGCTGCTGAAAATTTGTTCCCTGTTGTGTTATGGATGCTGCAGATTTTGAAGTGAGGTGAGTGGGTTGTCTTTCCACTCCTCTCCTTTCTGATACCAGCATATAAATGAGAAATGGTGTCCCAGCTTCACCGTTAAATTTGCATTCTTTGCTAAATGAGTTCGTAACAATTTGTAAGTTATGGTACAAAAGTACTTAGCATCCTCTTTGGAAGAACGAATGTTCTTTCAACTGATTTCAAAGATGTACCACATCCTTGCTCAACCCCCCACATTTTCTCCTGAAAAAAGATAGAGATTATAATCTTAAAAGAGCTAATTAGACAGAAAGACTGCAGCATAAATAATGATGGTTTGGGTTTGAGATCATAAACTTTCCCCGTATTTTGATGTTATATCTCTTTAGCTGTAATATACCAAATGACAGTCTACTCTAGCTTTTGATTATTGTAGTTCCACAAAAACACCCATCTGGATATATTTCTTTAGGTTTTTTAATCTTACGTATTCCGTGTGGTAGATACATGCTAATCTTCTCAGAAGTAGACCAGCTTTAATGTTATAAAATTTGTATAAAGTTTAATTTAAAGCTTCACAGGTAAATATTTTAAGTCGATTTTCAGTTAAATACTTTTATGATTTATTCTAATATCTTTACATATGAAACACCAGCTTAACTCAAAAGCCCTCTCCTAACTGTAACTGGCTCTGCATCTTGAAAAATGCAGCTATGTCCCTACAACTATTTTCCATTTTCCTTTCATGCAATATGTGCATTCTGCTTTTGATACCTTTTAGATGTTCAGCACTAAGCATATGTTTGAAGAAAAGTTGTACAAGACTATAAGGAAAAGAAGTCCACGCTGCAGTTTTGTAAATCTTTGCAGGTTCTTTTTTTTTTTGATCAACACCATCACTCCAGTGCTGCAGATTGCATGTTCATATTCTTCACAGAGCACAATGGTAAAGCTAATTTCTGCTGCTTCATTTGCATTTTTAAAATTTTCCTTTCCTTTCCTCTTTTTGAAATGTGGGTCAAGAACTCATAACATAATTCTATCTTGAGGAGTTTCTGTCTGTTCTCAAACATATTTTGGCATTTTTGTTAACTGTTTTATCACTAAATCCACAATTATATATATATATATAATACGTGCTGCTTTGGTTGCTTTTCTGCTATAATTTGTAACCTGTCATTGCAACAGGTTGTTTGATTCACTAACATTATGTATACAACCTGGAAAACCGTAGGGTATCTAGGACCTAGATAGTCAGTGACTTAAGACATTGGAGTAGAATTACAGGACAACGAGGTATTTACTAGTCATGACTGCTCCCTCTCTGGGTGCAAAAAACATTTATATCCAACTGATTTCTATTGTACTGGGGTTTTTTCCCCTCTGCTAGCAGTTTTGGAGCAATCACAGTGGTTCTATTATTTTATATTTTCCTAAAAACCATATCACAAATGTTACAGTTTTTATATATATTTAGGAGGCTTGCTTAATCATTCTGGACCAAGCTAGTGTGGAAAAACATTTACTACTTAGGTAATTTTGCTGACTCAGAAAAAGGTGATGTCAATAAAAAAGGAAAATGCAGGACTAAAATCCCCTAGACCTTGTTGCATAGACGAGCATATATATTATATTTTCTGTGCTCGCAGATGATCTGAGATGTTTGATGAGATAGTTTTACTCCGGTCTTGGTCTCTAGAGGTAAGATATGAAATAATAAATCAACTTTTTAGAATGGATTTAGGGGATGACGGGTGTTCTTCCTTTCCCATTCCCATGATGAATGTATGGAGCACAAAAGAGAGCAAGTTCTGGCATATTGTGGATTTCAGAGACGGCTTCTGTCAGAGTATCTCTTGTCAGCCAGTTCCCCAGGACTGTACTAATATTAGTTCAAAGAAACTGGCTTTATTGTCTTGACTTAATGGGATGATGGGAAAATGTGTGAAAAGAAGAAAACAGTAATAGAACAAAGGCAAACTGGCAGTGAGAGGGAGTCTATGAAAACAATGAGTGCTCCAAACTTAACTATAATTGACTAAATGCTCTCTTTGTGAAAATGCACACTTTCAGTCCCATGTCTTTCTTTTTTTTTTTTACAGGTGAGTCAGGCTATGCAGTCTATGCATAATTCATGAAGAAGGATGTGTTCCATTTTCCTTTTTTTGTGGCTGATTATTCAAGGTGTTTTGTGGCCCTCTGGACATGGAGGTACCAGCTGCCGCAAACTATGTGAGCTGATAATCAAAAGAGCCTGAGAAATTAACAGGTTGAGTGAGATGTAAGGCACAGTCCTATAAGGCAAATACCTCCCTTCTGTTTCTCTAAGCATGGCTAAACTCTTGGGATCTTAGGGAAGCTGTTATGATGAAAGGTGAACACACTTTAAATCCATGCCACTTACAGGCTTTATTTTAATTACAAAAATTTAATTTTTAAAAATTTTAAAGTGTCAGAAAGAAATTATTCATTATCCAACAGCATTCCCTAGCCTAGCACTCACTTCAAAAATGTATGAAACTAAGTTTAAAAATTATTTTTTTAAAACAAACTAACTTACTGTTATGGCCAGATCCTTTCAGGGTTACACTGAGTGTTCATTTCCCACAATGAGTAGATCATTCTAGCTGCCTTTCACTGGAAGGAGATAACCTGAATTTCTGACACCTTGGTAGAAAATCTTAACACGTGAACCCAGCTGGCTTGCAGCCATACAAATTCATCCCGATCAGTTAGGGTAGGGCAAAGGAAGCTGAGGAAGGAGGTCCTGTGGGGGCTAGGAAAATCTGATAAGGCCTTTTTTTTCAGTTTGCACTTGTGAAGTGGAGCAATCTTTGCATCAGGTTTTCCCTCAGTGGAGCCAGAGGTGTTGAATGCTATGAGGACCACAGTGAAGATGAAAAGTGATGAATTCAGGTAATTGAGGCCAAGTTAAGAACACACAGATAGATGAATGTAGTGCTGGGGAGTAATTGACAATGCAAGAGCTTCTCTGCTGCTTATGTTTTTCCCTGCTTTAACATGATCTTTCAGAATTGCCGTACTGACTACTGTTCCCTCTCACTGTCTCTGGAGATAAGTTTATTTCTGGCATATCTTTACAGGAAAATTATTTCCTCAGGTCCAATAGATAGATTTCAACTTTGATATTCCATTAGCATTAGATTCCCTGTGGTGAAAGGGAGGAGGGTTTAGCTTTTATCTCTTCTGCTGTTAGAATTCCTTTCTTTCCCAAAAGAGTACGTCCAGCACATGAAAAAAAAATAAAAATTAATGTCATAGAATGTATACTATGGTATTGAGATAACTCTTAGTTGTTATATAAACTTTCAAGTCCTAAAATATCATAATAGGTCTATCAATATATGTTTATATTCTTTTAACAAAGCTGTTTTGATACTCCTACTTTAGTCTAGTTCTTACTAAATGTATTGACAATATTCATGTATTCAAGAAACACTTACCACTCTCATCTTATACACGTGCAGGCAGATGGAAAAGATTCTTGAGTTTCTATCTCTTGCTTTATTCACAGTTTAAGCATAGAATTGGAAATCCTCTAAAGCAGCTACTCCTGTTCTACTCCTTGGATATGTTAACTCATTTAATTTAAAAGTAAAAATCCTGACCATCAACCTGTAATTAAATTGTGACTGTCCTGTGGAACCAAGAATAACATAAAATTATTGATTTTGGCATTTGACTTACATGAAAGGTAATCCTAGTGCTTTATGTTCCATTTTACAGTTGAAAAAGTCAGGAAAGGTAGTGACTTGCCAAAATATTTTTTTCAGAGGATAAAGGCTAGTCTTAAGCTTGAGCTGGTAAGGTATAATGAATTATTTAATTATATTATGCTGTGGGAGTATTCATGGTCTGAAAAAAAGAGTTGTAATTTTGAGTCTCTGTAGTTTTAGATGTATAGGGTAAAAATGGTGCTCCTCCAATGGAGGAATGCAGTATATTCACAGTACACAAAGCCTCATAATGAGTTAATAGGAACCCAGGATTGTATGCCCCGTGTTATGTCAAATAATTGCTTTATTATTGATACACTATATTTTCCTTGGACTTCATGGAGCTGAAAGACTTAATAACTGTAACAAACCTTAACTCGACAGCTATATACCAAATGTTATTGCTGCTACTGTTTATATTTCAAAGAAGAAGCTTTATGTGTTCAAAGCGACTGGAATGTACCTTGGGGAATGAGATTTGTGTGGTCAAATCTGCCATAACGCTATACCTTCTTGCGCTTCAAGTCTCTGGAGGGTCCATTTAATTTCTGTTAACAGACCATGTTCAAATACTCCATGCCATTATACGGATGTATTAAATGCAATGTACCAAATCTTGATGGCATCTTTACCTTGAAGCTTGAGGAGGGGGAATTCAAACACTCCTTTGTTAAGCAAAAATTTAATTTTTATGGGAAATGGTCTTTACTCTTGAAAATTTGGAAAAGCTAAGGATCAAGAAAGATATTTCACTGCATAATGTAGTCATAGGAAAGCTACTCAGATAAGCCATTTGCAACCTGGGTTTGCATGCACTTGACATCTTTCTTTGTGTGTGTCTCAAAAACCTGAGTTCTAACAGTGGACAATGTACATAAACCCTCTCTGTAAGTGGGTATGTATGTAGGATGTTATCAGCCATCTGAGATAGCACCAGTGAATAACTGTAGAGTTTTCAAAGCAAGAAGAAAAATATTCCTTTAATCAGAGTTTAATCTCATGAGAGTAACTTTCTCATTATTGTAACAACAGTAGTCTTTTAGTTGCACACTTCAGTGATTCTGAGAATAGAAAACAATTCATGGCCAAGCTAGAGGTGAGCAAAGTAAGACCCATAAAGAGTTTATGTGAGAGTATTTGAAAAATTGTCTAACTAGCTATTTCTACTCTGCCGGTTACATCACTATTTAGACGACAATAATCACTGCGGTAATCAGTATTAATTATCCCAAGTACTGCCAAGTTAGGAAACTCTTGGTGTTATTGCAAAGAAAGATGAAACATGAAAACAAATTTGAAAAGAAAAAAGTCCTCAGAACCTACTTTTTTTTATTCTTCCTCCAGCTCCTTTTCTACTTCTCACATGTACAAGTCACTAATTAGAGTATCTCATTAATGGGAGACTCCTGCTCAGTAAATCTTTCAGTATTGCATAGGGGCTTGCAAAACATCCATATCAGATAAAAGCTTGCCTGTTTTTGCAAAATATGTTAATCTGTTCTATCTGCGTGATATACAGTCCTGCTCATAGGTAGCAAAAACGACTTCAACTTTTAAGACTGAAACAATATGTATATTTAGGAGTTGTGAAGAAAAAGCATAGGCATGAAAAACCTTTAGGCAAAGCTTCCTCCAAAATCTTGTAAAATATGAATAAAGGTCTAAGAGGTAGTTCTGCTGCTCTATCTAGAGATAGGATTTGATGGAGAGCTCTGGGTGCTTTTGGATTCTTCAGGAATGTTCTGGCCCTGCACAGTACATTCCCCTGTGTTTAGCCACAGTTTAAGGAATAGATTGTCCCTTTACAAGTTGGTTAAAGACATAAATAATCAAAAAGGACAGCCCTGAATACTAGCTGCAACTTCCTGCATGGGAACTAATTTCCATTGTGCAGATTTTTGGTACATATCTACTTTAATGTCAGATTTTAGGTCACTAGTCATCATAGCCCCATGACACTGACATGTTGGTGCCACTCAGGTCTCCACGTCAGCTTCTCAGCGGGTTCTGAGCTGCTGATACAGGACTTTCCCCCACTCTGAAGCTGAGAAATCATATGATGGTTGCAGAAATTTTTTCAAAGCAAGCCAACACAGAAAGGATGTGGGATGGGATGAAAAAGACACATTTGTGGAAACGTCTCCTTTGGCAGCATTTGCCTGTCAGTCTCTCTGCTGTCTAGCTCAGGGTTCTTCATTACTCCTACTGTGGAAGTTGATGTCTTAGGAGCAGATGCACTGCACAGACCTCTGCTCCCAAGCCCTTCATGCAGCACACATGCCTGGGAAAGGTGCCAGCACATTACAGCAGCTTCCCAATGCTGGGAAGCCAAGCTCAGCATCTACAGAGGACAGGAGGATGGTGAAAGCAATAGTTATCTCTATAGAGAGGGATATTATACATGTCTGTAAGAGGTCTCAAATGCCCAGATTTTAGGCAAGATCCAGGCAAAATTTGCCAGTAAAATCCTTCAAATTTTAACTCTATCCACTAAGGTTGTACTTATTACTTAAACCAAACCAAAGCACCCAACCCCCAAACCTTCATTTTTAAAAACCCAAGGGAAATGATGAGCAACAAAGGGTATGACACTGGAGGGATTTTTTTTGTCGTGGATGGAGTTGCTCTTCCATTTGACTGCTAGACTAAATCCCTTTCATCTGGGACAAGGGTTCCTGTAGTGACAAAACTGAAGTCCAGATATTGTATTCTGATCCTAGTGGTTTGAAAATCAAAAGAAGGTAGTACATCAATTATTTTTAGGATCCTCTTTTGTTCTTTACAGTGTTTATACAATTGGCTTTTTTTTTCATGCAGTAGTGGGATATCTTTTCTTTTTCTTTCTTATTTTCTAGCTGCATTTGCGTATTATAAAAGTTGCTCCACAGCCTGTATTCCTCAAATAAGTATCTAAAAAAAAGTATGAAAGAGAAACAGCCATTGAAGCGACCTAATGTGCTACAGTCACATGAATAGACTATAGGTTTTAAATCTGGGAAATGCAGTCTGTTATTCCTCCTTCTAGTCCAGTATTTTGTTGTCTGAATTTTCTGAGTGTTTATTTCTGTAGCATAATTATTGTTCCAAAGGGTTTTTTCTCTGCTCTCCTTCTCCTCTCTCTCTGAAACAGTAATTATCACTTCAGGGAGGATGGTGAGAAATGCACAGGTCCTTCTCAAGAACAATTCTCACCCACTGTAAACTACACTAATCAGTTTATATCAACTATTAAAAATTTAAAAGAGACACATTTCTAGCTCAGTGGTTTATACTTTGGGAACTTTTTACCTTTGTAGTCTAATAATGCTCCTCTTGATTAGCTTCATTTTATGACATTGACTTCCAGCTAATAAAGCAAGCAGTTTCTTAGGTGTTGCCTTTGACTCCAAGTTAATTTGGTTTCATGTCATCTGAGGATTTTAAAGCATAATAGTTTTTAGAACGTATTTTAAAAGTCAGAAGTGATACGATCTGTGATCTGGAGTCTGTGTTCATAGGGTTTTAGAAAAACTTCTCTGGAATAATGCATGGAGGAATGGTTCTCTGCTACTGTGCAAATGAACTCTGAAGTACCCTGCTCTGCAATAAACTGTTGAACTAATTGAAGGATAAAATCCATAATTAATCCTTTTTCTTTTATTAAGATTTTTTTTGCAATCTCTTTCACAGTTGCATTGTAGTCAACTCTAAGCCTATGTTGCACTGAGTACAGAGGCAAATCCTGTGCTAGGATAGTGGTTCTGTATTAATAAGAAACTACTTAACTCCACATAAGTATAAATTCTATAATTGTATTAAAATGCAGGTAAAGAGAAACCAGAAAAGTACCAAGCAAAAAATTTTGCTACTGCTTTTTGTGTTTTCCATATGTCATGCTGATCATGCCATTGTGCTGGTCAACATAGAACTGGATGTTTGTGAGCATGCTTTACACTTTGGGAGAAAAGGGTAATTCATTCTGGAAGTGCAGCTAATCACTCTTAAGGAATTTTTCAATTTTTATTTTCATCTGATGATAGTTCTGCAAAATTCTCTGTCGTGGATATAGAACCATGAGGATGATATTTATATTTATTTCCTGAAAATTAACTCAAGGTGACAGGCAAATGTCCCAGGTATTTTACCATTTGGTCAACAGCTATTGAGGAATGATACAGATGTGTAACCACACAAAAGGATGAGCTGGATTTCCCTTGGGAGGTTTTTCAAGGCAGTATGCTAGCTATGAAAAACCCTACAGATGCATACATTTCTCTTCTTCCTATATTAATCTTTTAGTCATCGCTGTGAATCTGTACAATGGAGTTTTGTATTATATAGGGCTAAGCACTAGGACAAAAAAGCATTCAGTATGAGGCCATACCACTGAGGCTCCAACGTAAAAGTATTTGATTCTAGTTTTTCTTTAAGTCTGTGTTATTCAGTATACACTCTTTGCTCAGTACTCTTTAGTGCTTTAACTCCTCTAGGCTTCTGTGTTTCTCCCTGCACTTAATTACTAATGCTTGAGTTTCTCAGAGAGGAAACCTGTCTCCATGTAAATAATTCACCAAAACATTTATGAGCCAAATTTCTATGCTACATCTTAAATAATCACTGAAATAGGAAAGTGCTTTATATAGCAGGCTGGATAATTTGCCTTTTTATTGATTTCTATCATTTTATTGATTTCTTTCTTAAAAAGTAATGTAGATAGACATAACTTGATGTGTTAGAGCAATTTTGGCTAAAAAAGGGAAGCAAAAGTAGTTTGAAATGAAGTGGTAATTCAATGCATAAGTTTTATACATATTTAAATCATTTTAATATTATTAGAAATTTCAGCTTTATTATAAAAAATAATATCACTGCTTACCCCACAAGCATTTTCTTTTTAATTATGCATGCATCCTCTCTCTTTGCTCTTTTCTATTTGTGTGGGAAGTTGGGTGCTTGTTGGATTTTCTTATTCTCAGAATAGCTTTCTGGATTCCTCTAGCATATATTATGCATTAGCTGAAAATGTAGCTTCTGTGGCTAGTCAAGGTCTCTTAAGAATAAATTAAACTACTGCCAAGACTCAAGATAAGCAGTCTGGATATGAATAGTTGGAAATGTTTGGGCTGCTTTGATTTTGGTTAGAACCATCCACATTATGAAATTCTGAGTAGTGAAGCTGTTGATACAGTGAAGTTAAGCTTGTTCCAGTTTTATTGTTGCTTTATGCCAAATTGCTATCTCTTAGATGTGGAGAAGCTCCTCTTAACATTCTGTCCAATATGACTGAAGGAGTAGTCTGAATACTTCAGGTGTTCATGAGTTTCTTTACTGTGATAAATAACCTGTTGTGTTCTAAAATCACTTGCAGTTGAAATCACTTTCAGCTCTTGCATGTGCTGTGTCATATCAAAAGGATTTCAAAGAAAGAGGAACAACATTTATAGATGTTTTAAAGATTTAAACTGATATTCAGTTTTGTTTCCCAGTAAGTCCTATTAGTATATTTTTCCCCCTTTTTTAAAATCCTATTCATAACAGGCAAGTTTCTATTCCTTCAGAGAAAGGAAACCTATACCTGAGAAATAAAATTATGCTTGAAGGGAACATAGTTCTTCCAGTTGTGTAGAGTGTAAAGGTTCCATTCTGGTCTGTGCAAACAACAAGCAAAAGCTCTGAAGTCTGTGGTTAGTGCAATATAAGTAAGAAGCTAAAAAAAAAAAAAGATAGAGAGAGAGACAAAGTCTCCATTTTAAAAGAGTGTGAGTATCTTAAAAAACTGGAGACACTAAGATGCAGTTTTTGATTGTAAGGTAAGGACTAAGAAATCCATAACTCTCATTCCAGGCTTAATCTTGCACTATGCCATTGTACTTACATTTATTTAAGGGCAAAAAATCAATGCTTCTAGCAATGCATAGATGTTTGTACACCTGCACCTTCCTGGATAAACAGGAAGGTATTTTTGGTTGTGGAAGAAGAGAAAGGAAGATGCTTTTAACGAGATCTTTCAGTGCTTTGAAACTAAATATAGATCAAGCTTAGATTTTATTACATTGTCTGCAAGTCACCCAGCACAGTAAAATTAGAATGTTTGAATATGTATGTATGTCTGTGTGGGTCTAAATAATTTTTTCATGCAGCATAAATAAGGGATAAGTGTCAGAAAAGATGGTAGTTACAACTTGATATTTCAGGTATGAAAATGTGATTTTATAGTAACTTTATATTCCAAGATTTTTTATTGTAGGAAAGAAATTAATTTCTGCCTTAGCATTTCATTATTTCATAATTGGTTTTGTATATCTATTAATTACAATATTACAAAAATCCTCATTTGAGAAGAGATTATTATTTTTCTTTGTAAAAACAGGTTATTTTGTTTCAACCCCTTAAATATGTCAGCAAATCATATGTCAATATAAATATATATCCTATATGCCACTTTCCATTTTAAGATTTATTTGAGTTTAAGTACAACCACTTTAGCCTCAGTGGTAGGCCACTCACAAAAACTTCTGCATGAATAAAGGTGTTATTGGCTGCTGAAGAAGGCTGAAACAAAAGTGACCTTTGGCAAATTTGGACCAAATATGACATATGAAAAGAGTATCACATTCTCATATCTGAACACACAGCAGATATTCCCTAGATGGCCTATGGAAACCATTTTGCAGGGATAGGAAAAACATGACAGACACTGATGCAGATCCAAGTTATTCAGTTATATAAAACACGAATATGACATGATTTTGCTGATTGGTACAAGAGACAGGAGGGGGAGAGTTTACTTTATTTTTGAAATGTTGCTTTCTTGATATATTGGGCAATTGCATCTGTAAAGTCTCCACTTTGTCTACCTAGACATTCTTGTCTTTATTTCCGCATAGATATGTGCCAATGTCTCTTTAGAGTGCCATAAAATGGCTCCAAGCTCTAGGTAGGGTCCAGGGAGTTCCCAAGGTGTCCTGCAATGGCAGAGGTTCATGCTGCCATGGGACCTGAAAATCCTCATAGGCAAACTCGCTTTTGATTTCCCAGTTCTATGTGCAATTCTTTTGGGGTTTTCAGATACTGGAAGAAGTAAACTCTTTCTCCTTTTTTTATGGGAGGGAGAGAGAGGATTGGAAAGGAGCAAAAACAATTCTTTATTGTTTTCTGCATGGAAAATGGCAAGTTTTGTATGGTTTTAGCTAGTATATTTGAATAAGAAATTGCAGAAAAATTTGGACCTTTTTTCAGGCCCCATAATGTATCCTGAACAAGCCTAAAAATTAGTAACTAGGTAGACAGAGATAAATACTTTTTTTTTTTTTTCCCCAGTCATGAATTACTGACAGAGAGAAATACAAGGCCTGAACCATTCTAAAGTTGGGCCTCACTGAGAAACTCAGTCATGGTTTGCAATAGTGTCAGTACGTGAGAAGATTTTCTCTGCAGAAACTCTGTGCTTTTCCTTTCTTTATAAGCTACTGGACTCTTGTGAATTCACTATAGCTCTGCTGAAGCCGTAATGCCCAGTGCTTGGCAAATTAATAGATTGTATTAGCTTTTATAAAGATTATCCACAGCAGTGGTGGGAGCCTGCCAAGGTACTTCTCCATCTCTGTCAATTGCATATAGTCTTTCCCTACCATCTTCACACTGAGAGTTATGTTATGGCTGTAGAGCTTCTGGAAACAATATTTTCTACTTTAAATGTTTTCCGAAAAAAGGATGTTAATTGACTATTCACTGAGTCCGATATGGTTGTTGCAGTATGTTACCCCATAATGACTAAGTGAAAGAATAGGGTGTCATTACCAAATCCATATCAACTTTTTCAACCAGCTTTTACATGCTGGCGGTCCTTCATTCATTATAGTAATGCAATAATTAGTGTTCTTACAGAAAAAGAAAAAAAAAAACCAACATGCTGGTGACCACAGCTGCCATGTATCAAGTGGCAAACCATCTGATAAACGGGTCATTGGGAACTTTTATGTGCCCAGTGTATTCATGACACAAGCTAACTTGACAACACTGACTAAATAATTTAGTCTTGCCATTTTATGAAGTAGTTTCTAAAATAATAAATTGCTCGAGCTTATTGAGTTACTGAGCTCTCTTTCCTCAAGATATCTGTGGCTTTGAAACAGTCTCCTACTTCCCCATCCCTCAGCAGTGACAGGCGCTACTGTGTTCATTAAAGCCTGCCACTCTGTGTAGATGTGCATGCTTTTCGCTTTACCCATTATACAGTAGAGGCTATTAATATAATCCTGCCTTTCAAAATCCATAAGCATATAGCAAAAAGAATTATTCTGTTATAGAGTCTATTAACACCACATTACCTAGTCGCTGTTAGGGCTTTTCGTGACATTTCTTAAATACTCATAAGTAGTCTCACTTTGGCTATGAGCAGAAAGACCTGGTGTTGTGAAATGATGATACTTGTGGAAACTGCTAGAGGAAAATTGCAAGGACAGCTCAGCTGTGGGAAAGAGCCAGGCTGTGTTCTCAACAGGCAAGGATTTTGCAGCATGTGCATGAAGCTTTTGTGCTCTGCTCAGTAACCGCTTCCACCTTGTTTCCGTGCTGCTCTTGGTTAAGGCACCCATGCTCTTGGTTAAAATTGAGTATGTAGAAAATAGGAACAACAGTTAGCAAAAGGCCACAAGCTAATTTCTTTCTCATCTTAGGAAAGCCTACTTCTTCCAGTTTGAAAGAGGGGGCAAGAATTACAAATGTTGGTTTCATTATTTTCGTAATTCAGAAATTCCAATGTATTCACTTTTAATATCGATTGAGGAAAAATCGCAACATTTCACCTAGCATGCAGAATTGGAAAAAGACTGAAATAGAGGTTCTCACTAAGTCTTCATTCCAGCATATCCTCCCACCTGCCACTGTGAGCTGTGTCAGTAACCAATGTGCCTCAAGCATCCTATGGGCACCACTGGAACATCTGAGGCAGTGTAACCTCTTTGGCACAGAGATTGAAAGGACTGCCATATTACATTGAATCCAATGTGACTCAGCCCATTTTAGCTGGAGAAACTGAAGTCCTCATTCTTCCCTCCCTGTTGCCAACTTGTGAAAAACCCCAAAATTCAAAGGGAACAGGATATATTAGTGAGAGCTTATGATAATTATTTGTTTTGCTTGAAGATGTCACGGTAGTTTGGCAAAGTTTATATTCAGGTTTAGGAGAAATTGTTAGAGAATAGCAGAATATGGGAAATGTCTCATACAATGGCGATTTTGCAAGTAAGGTAAATCAGTCAATGCTGTTTTCTAGCTATTTATCTTATTTTAATGTTTTTCTTGGAAGCAGGAAAGTTGCAGCTTAACAAAGGAAGAATTTCCTAAGTAGCCAGGAGAGATGATTTTTTTATTTTTTTCTTCTCTCCACAAGAAAAAGCTTGCTAGAAAACAGGGCGACCCAACCTGATGGGTTTTATTTTCTCATTTGAAGAGTCCTTTCTAGATTATTTACGGACTATCAGAGATTTCTGGAAGATGTTTTAGTTATTCAAACTTGAGGCTGTGTTAGTAACAGATGACTATAAAGGACCAAGAAAGCTGGCTAAGGAAATCTGTGCAGCAATTTTGACTGCAAGAAAATCTTAACCATCAAGACTTGGATTTGACTAGGCTGGCCTAGGGTCACTGTCAGCAGGAACTCTAATAAGCAAGTTTGCTCCAGAAGAAGCCAGAAAAATATGGATTAATATTTATGCTTGCCCAGCATCAGCCATTAAAAGAAAGAAATGAACCTTACACTCTGAAAACATGGTAAGCCTTCACCACAAATTGAAATGGATACTAAATGGAGTTTGCAGAGCTTATTATTTATTTAGTGCTGGAGGTGTTCATGGTACATTACAGACAAGTAAGAAGACAAGGTCCTTGCCCTAAGGAGCTTGCAATCCAAGTTAGATAGCAACAGATAATAAATATAGACTCTGTAGTGAATGAGAGAAAAAGAAAGACAGGATCACAGATTAAAAAGAAAGAATAGTGCCCTCAGGAGAATACTTTTATAGAGGAATTTTTTTTTTTTTTTGGTCCAGGTTATGTGTGCATGTTGGAGTCTTTCACATTTTTCTTGCTAGTTTATTAGCTGATTTTTTTACCTTATTATTTTAGGCTTTTAAAATATCAAGACTGAGTATCAAAAAAGTCATAATGCCAGTATGCAGTAGAGTAAAATTATTTTATTTGTATATCCATATTCAGGGCCAGAAATATAAGACAAAATTTGAAGCCACTTAGGAGGAGAACAAAAATCTTTTAATCATGTGCCTAAATTCCTTTTCTCCCCTTGAAAATACAGAAATATCAGATTCTTTTTCCGTTTGACTTATTTCATAAATTCTTTAAGCTACAGAGTATTTTGTGTCTTACTTGCAATGAGATTCCTCTCCCTAATCCCATTTTGATTATCTGGCATTTTTTGTGTGCAACTTTTTAAGAGTAGAAAAGAAAATGAAATGTAAGTTTATGTTAGCTTGTGGAAACAACAGGCTAGATCACTATTAATCAAATCTGTTACTAAAAATTAAGATTGGCTGTTGAGGGAAAGCACATGAAAATAATGTCTAGCACAGCTGGTCAAAGGTGAGGAAGGGTGAAGAGCATGCTGAGCCCAGGGTCAGAGGGAGGGGCTGACAGCCACACTGCTGTGTCTGTCTGGTGAAGGGTCTGTGTAGAATATTGGGTTGGACCCGTTGCTGGTCAGGACGGTGGGGACTGCTAATGACGAGAGATCTCTGTAGAATGGACTTAGAGCATGAGGTTTATTTCAAAGGGCGTGGGTATTGTGGCCCTGCAGGGAGCTGCTATTGCAGCTCACAGCAGGGCAAGGGAGACTGTGGATGCAAGTGAGAGAGAGAGAGTGCATGCAGGTAAGAAATACAAGAATGAGTGTGTGGGTGAATGTAAGAGTACAAGAGAGAGTAGAAGAAGAGCAGAAAGTGAGTATAAGAGAGAGAGTAGAAGAGTCAGATTCTCAATTACAATGCTATAAATCATCTTGTGTCTTGAATATTCTGATTTTCGTTAACCAATCTAATACAAGATACAAATCCTATAGCATTTACATACAGCCTATAAGAACTTTTACATTACCATACTGTGTTACACTTTAAACCCTAAAACTACCCTTTAGACCCCTCCTGTCAGGCTGGCAAGGGTCTGCTTCGACCTTTGGACCAGTTTGCAGGCCGAGGGTATTGTTCAGTCATAGCAGGGATTAATTTCAGTGGTCATGCTATTGTTTTCCAGTTGTTCAGTAACTAAGGCCTGGTATCTCAAAGCTGGCTTTCATTTCAATCTCGCTTACAGTTTCTATATTCTCAGCATCTTTTGCCAGGCAGTCGTATTTATAAGGTTTTCCTATTTCATCTATCCCAACATTTGTCCCCTTCAGGAACCTGGTCACAGAGCACATAAACAATCTGCTTGCTATCACTGGTTGGGACAATGCAGACCTTTTCAGGAAAAGAATCACCACAATATTTTGCGGATTTCAAAGTTATTATTGCAAGAATCCAGGATGCATTTCCATTATTAGTTGCATTGTTTTTATCATATGCTGTGATTGGTCATTAACCAATATTTTTGCATGTAATTTTTATGATGACTATCCTCTGATCTGCAGGCCCAGGAGTCAACCACACCTTCTTAAATGTTAGGAAAGCTGTGTTTGTAGACATAGAATTAAAGGATTTAGGCCAAAGACATATGGTCTGACTTTTGGAATAATTCAAGCTCTAGAATTAATCATTGCCTGAAATAGAATATGGCACTTAAAAAAAAAATCTCCCCCAAATTAATCACCTTCCACTCTTAATTTCCAAATTCTTAGTGATAGAATGAGTCCAACAGTAGCTTTAGTAATTCTTTTTGATGGTAAATGTCTCACAATTTTGGTTAACTGACTTCTTGCTTTAAATTCCAACTCATTTCAAATGTGAATTTATTAACTTACAATTCCCAGTGTAAACTGAATGAATCGCATCATCTTTACCAAAAAATTTGTCTGATATATTTAGCATATGCATTTCCATACATACACAGGAATTTGCTCTGCTGAACAAGTTCACAGTCAAGAAATAGGTAAGTGGGCAAAGTTGTTATATTCTGTGATGTTGACTAATAGCAGCAAATACTAAAACTGACTTCAAAACCTTGCAGGCAAGGCTCAGAATCCTGAGTCATCAAATAAAGAGAATGCAAAGCAATGTACGTGGGACAGCAGGGGGAAAAAATACCAACCCTTCACACATAAATACAGACCTGGGAGAGATCTTGAAGTGACCAGCAAAATCCTCTGAAAACATTTATTCAGTTTGACGAGTAAAAAAGACAAAACTAATGCTAGGTTTTTCAGAAGAAACTGTGAACAAAATGTAATTATTGTGCCACTATATCTGTCGTGTTTCTCATCTTGAAACTGTACAATTTCTGTCACCATTCTCAAAAGGATATAGCAGATAGAGGAAAGTAGGGAAAAGAGTGATTCATTTCATAAAACAGCAACTGGCTTTTTTAAAAGCAGAGGTTACAAAGCTCAGCACTCTTTATTCTGTAAAAAAGGTGGTAAAGGTCTTTAAAAGCATGGCTGTCACACCAAACTTGGAAAAAGTAACTGGCACTACTTCTCAGAGCCAGTGAGCTATTGGCAGCCAATAGTTTGAAGCATTAAGTTTAGAACAAGCTATAGTACTCAACTTTCCCAGAGGCTGGTGCACAATAGGGAATATGACACATTCACTCAATACCCTGCTCTCCAGCCCGGGTGTTATGAGGCTATTTTCGAGATAGTACCCTTGTTTGACTCAATTCTTTCTGCTGTGTTGCCATAGGACTTGCTTTTTAAGGCCCAGGATGGCATTCTGGGCAGTAGCATGAGGCACAGGGTAGGTGTCCAACCATGCAGTGGTTGTCTCCTCCATCGTGAGCTTGCCTTGGTGTGTTTGAAGCAGTGCGATGTCATCAATCTGCCTGGCCTCCCCATACTTACATATTGACCATTGTCCCCATACCACAGGGGCTCCACCTGCTTGGCCTGCTGGATTGCCACATGTCTTTCGTAGTTATGGATAACCAGGGATATAGTGTCCATGATTAAGTCCACCCCCTCAAGCATGAGCCCATCTATATGTTTCATCTCTTCCCTGATGACCTGAGATGTCATGGGCCCACCGAGCCAGAAATAATTCACCCTTATGGTACTAGTCTTTAATTTGCTGTTTTAATTTCTGGAGGTCCTTGGTCAGCCTTTGCCCAGATGAGAGGCAGGCCTGTATCGGGGTGGAAATAATTTCTTCACATAGCCAGAGTTTGGTCCCTGGAAATATCTGTCCTGACTCTAAACGTGTGGTAGACCGCACAGAGGAGAAATAGCAAGCATATCAACCCGGGCATGCTTACTTTAACATACAAAGGGAATTCAAAAATTGTCAAAAAGCTCTTGTAGCAGACCTAAAGAAGGAGAAGGGGGCGAAAGGCTGGGAGAAATTATCCTGTCATGTTCCCCCCACAGCCTGGGTATGAATGAATCCCCTGATTACACAACCGAGGCCAGGACAGGCGAACACCACTGAATACACATTCCAAATGACCCTCATTGCCCTTGATGTTATCATGTCATAAACTGATGTCACACAGTACATCAACAAAGAAATCCTGATCTCTCTCCCTATTTTGACAAGGATTACCATGAGAAGAACATACAGTAATATGTGCAAGGCTAGGTACTACACCCACATGAACAGATCGAGCATAATCTTTAGCAGAGGGGGAAGCAGAGAGGGAAAGGGAATTTATTTTTTCACGGCATTTGGGGAGTGAGGCATTTGCAATCACTACAGTATGGTTTGGGCTGACTACAACACAGAGGGAACTGGCAGGAGGAAGGAGAAGGAACTGTTTACTGCTGTAACAGGAATAAACTCAGTCCAATTTTACTTTACTTGAGGTCATATCACCTGCTGCTGAATGCTCCACCCGTACTGGATAATGAGTGTGAAAACAATATATTTATTGTGGAAGAGTCCTGCAGTCTGTTTTGAATGCTTTTATACATACATATATATATATATATANTTAGATAGAAATTATACGTATATACAATATATATATATATATATATATATATATATATTCATACACATGCACATGCATGCAACGTATACACACACAGATATATAAAATTTATTTTTTGTTTCTGTGAGGCACACTTTCATCTCATAGTTTTCCAGTGAGTGGAAGCTGGATCTGGATTTTTTCCAAAGTAGAAAATATAGAAACCCAACTTTATAAGTGATACCTCCTCAGTCTGATGCTGCTAAACTATACAAAAGGGATTTGGTGATGTCCTCAAGCTGCCTACATGGACAAAGTGACACACCAGCTAAAATTGATTGGTTTTATATTCAAAGGCAGGTTTTTGGAGATCAAGGTCAAGGTCAAAGTTCCTCTTTTTCTTTGGGAAGAGAGCAGAATAAGTGGATTTGGAAAATGCTGCAGAGGGATTGCCAGCAGGATTTAATGCAATGTCAAAATGGAGGGATAAGAAGAGAAGAAAAAAAAATTACTCATGCTTACCCTCTTATCTGACATACCCTGCAATCTCAATCTGCTCTAAGGGCTGTGCACATCCTCCTGATAAATTCTGTTTCAAAGGACAAATCGTAACATCTGATTATACGTTAGGTCTAAAGTAATTAACTTAATTGAAGCAACCAACCGGCATAAATACAGAGATGATGTTCATGGGATTCTTTCCCATTTCTGATATGATTTGCGATAAGAATTGTTTTCTGTATCAGGAACCATGTGTGACAATACACAAGACTCTCTAAGATAATATAAATCCAAACAACAACGGATGATTCCAGAAGCATGCTCCGCTATAAGAAAAACTTTTTTCTAGCCTTTGTTTCCCTGTATCTGCCTGGTATATATTTTCTGTTTATGCCAGATGTGGAAAATTCACTCGTTTTGGAGTGGGAGGTGTTACTGGTGTGTGAATAAAGCATGAACATTTGTATATCTTTCATCTTGCACATCTAAGTTGGTAGCTGCAAAAACATATGAAAACACAAGACACTATTATCCTACCATTTTAGTTGAGAAGAGATGTGTGGGTGAGAGACTAGATGTGTACTGTTTCTGTTTCATAACATTTATGTTTGTCCAACACAGCATGATCAGTGCTACGCTGCTTCAAGTGAGGATAATTTCCTGACAGGCAGAGTCCATGTCTCTTCATCTTCTTCTCCTCAGTTTTGTGCTCCCCAGCCTTGTAAACTGTCTAAGGTAGCTTGTACCACACCATGTCAATTACGACTAAAACCAGGAGGGGAACAGTGTGACTGATAATCTTTTGATTGTGGAATCCTCAAGTGGTCCTGCAAGAGATTTAGATTATATGATATGAAGACAGTGAGTTTTATGCGTAAATTACACTAAATCTTGTCCTTAGTAAAGCTATGGTCTCTCCACAAGTACTGCAGTCTGTAATTTACTGAATGGTTGGCATGCTTCTTGGGGCAATACACAAGACTGCAAAATGCACTGTATTTTACATTAATAGAAATATGGATGTTGTAATCTGGCATTACGTGTTGTTTACAATTATCAACCTCATTTAATTTATGTAATAAAAGCATGGCAAATGTCTTTGAAATAGCAGTGTTTTCAGTACAAAAGTCTAGATAGTATGTTTTTTATAAAAAGGACTTCATTTTTTGGAATCAGTCTTTTATGGATAGCTATTGATACACTTGCATTACGCAATGTTATACATCATTCTTTTCTTACATTTATCAATTCACTGTTGATGTATGAGAAGAATTACTTAATTTTAAGAGAAAAATCAGGAAACTATTATATTAAACTACCAGCTCTGCATTTTATTATTGTTCTTTGTTATTCTTATATGTTTATATCATCTGATAAATGGAGAGAGATTGGATCCTAAGGCTTGCCATTCTGAAAAAATTTATTGCTCCAAGTGTTCTGGTATTTCTCAATCATTGACACAGGCCAGAAGGAAAAGATATTTACAATGCAAAATTAGGTAATGAATACTATGGAAAATCTTTTGACTTTTTAGTTTGGTTTTGGGTTTTTTTGTTTGTTTGTTTTGGGGTTTTTTTTCTGGGTTTTTGGGTTTTCTTTTGGGGGTGGTGGAAGGGTTTTCTTTGTTTGGCTTAGTATATACTTTGAAACACTTATTATACTATTTGCTGCACTGCAGTGTTGAAGAGGGCAGCCCTTGCTAGTCTGTTCTCCAGTGAATTGCCAGGACCAGGATGAGGACCTCAGTGACTTTATTTCAGCTTATGGATAAAGTTGCAGAGGTCTTCTTGTTTGGTTGGTAGTTTTTGTTTGTTAGGGGGCTTTTTGTTTGCTTGGTTTTCATTGTTTTTTCTGTTTAACTTAGGATACTCACTATGTTGAGCAATAACATTTTAAACAAATTTTGCTAAGGGTGAGAGTCTTTCCTTTAAGCTTATCAAGATGGTTGCTTTTATTAACCTTGTCACTTGGCTTCTTACCATTAACCTCACTCATATCATTACAGAGGAAGAACAGTGATCTAGGGGACATTTTTACTCCATATATTCCTCTTATCATGGTTCTTCCCAGTTTACTTTTTAAAGGTAATTTTATTCTAAGGAAGTCCACTTTTCTACTAAAGCACTGCTGTTTTTCTTGGAACAGAAAAAAAGGAACCACTGACATTTTTTCCCGTAAATGGACCTCATTACACCTGCTCTGTGAATACTTTTGAGACATTGTTTGGTACTGTGTAATTGCTACTGTGCAGTTAAAATTGTTAATGCTGAAATTATTATCCCTAAAAAATCACTATGGGCTAACCTGTGTATGCAAATTTAGGCTTAGTTTTATAGCATGCATTATGCCCAGTATCTGCAAGAAAACCCTACAGAAAACCCCACCAAAACCAAAAAAAATTAATCCAAAAAAACTATTAAAAATAAGGCTTGCAATAAGCATCTTAGGTTGTTTCAATAAAAGAAGATTTGTGGGAAATTATATCTTACAATATCTTTCTGCTGCTTAAGGTATATTGTTGCTCAGCAACAGCATCTATTTGCACTGTAGAATTAGACAGTAAATTAAAGGATTCAAAGGTATTAAACTGTTTTTTTCATGCCAATAAGTGACTAATCTTTAAAAGTACCCCAAAGGATGCTGTCTGCAAGTGTTCCTTCAAAAGTTGATAATTGAACCACAGCAACAAAGTTTGCAATACAAAATAGGAGAAAGATAATTCCGGTGACTAGTCTATAAATCTTGTCTTATTGTGGCAGACCTGACTGACACAAGACACAAATGTAGTGGTCCCTACTGTCTTATAAAACTCTTTGGCAATATTCCTGTAAATAAGGGTTGCTAGGTCTCATTTTAATCTTTTTAGAAATTAATGCACTATTAATAGCATAATAATAGTTATGGAGACCATGAAAAAGTCTTTTGTATTTTAAGGATTATGAATTGAATAGTTTTAAGAGCACTTACTGATATCTGCTTATACTTAAACACTTAACCTGGCAGAGTAAACTAGTGGCTATTGATAAATAAATTTACTTGAATATTCAGAATATTGAATGTTACCAATAACCGTACTTCCTATGCACAATGACACTGAGCATACACAAGATTGAAAATATGACTCATACCCCAAAAGACTTGAAATCGAAGCACATTTCAGGGCTGGAGAAACTGGATGAAAAATAAAAATATCTTTGGCATTTATTTTTCAGTGATCCATCACTGAGTTCTGAAAGCTGAAATAACACTAAAATAACACAATGTCTGCACACTTCCCTGCCTTTCTTCACATAAGTTAACTGAGATATTTGGATGTCTGCTCATTCAAAAAATTCCCCATAATGTGAAATATCTGGTTAAGATTGGTCTCCAAGAATTGCATAAATTAAAGGTGTACCTCTCATATTTCAGAGACTAATAATTTCAGTACAGTTTTTTTCCATTTTTTTTAAGAACAGAATGTATTTTGTTTGAAACCTAAGGAAGGATTATTTGTTTAATATCTTAATTGTGTTTTGGGGTAGAGGAAAAGTGACTCATATTTCATTTTACTGGAATTACTTTTGGAGCTACTGGTGGAGACACAGTAGATTCATGACATTTGAGTCAGATTGTCATCATTAGAAATCTAGTAACTTTCAATCATCTATACAGCTGAACTTTTATGTGAATATCTAAAATAAACTTTCCCTTTCCTATTAACATTTTTAGCACACGTGAATTTTTATTAGCCTAAGTTATTTGGATGAAAGGAGCCTTAAAAATACTATTGACCATTATATAAAAACTGCGAAAACTATAGTAATCATGTCAAGAGGCAGAAAATTCTGAAAAAGTAATTGCTCTTCATTTGGAGTAAAAAAAGACTGTTGGAAACACTTCAAACTTTAAAATTACATCCAAAAGGTTTTTAGTAGCCAATATTTAAGGTAGCTGCCCTCTATTATGCAGGCCCCAATAATATGCAGTAAGGTGATAACCCATGTTTCTTAAAGATAATCTCATAATTTAGGTACATACAACACAAAAGAAACACAAAAGAAGAGAACAACAAAAACAATAATAATGTTGGATGCTAAATTACATACTAAAGAGGTTGTTGTTCTGAATACCAACCATCAAGGGTTTATGAAAAATATAGTCTGTCAAACTATCTTGATATTGGTTTTTTAGGTGATTATTCTGCTTGACAAAAGTAATATTGATGTATTAGTCTTAGACATATATGAGCAATTGACCTTGTGCTACAGCGTATTTTGTTTAAGGAAGCTGATTGATTCCAAATCAACCTGGCAGATAATCAGTGCATTAAAGGCTGTCTGACTGACAGGTAATAAACCAAAAATGTTAATGGGATGTTAAGACAGTGCATTGTTCCTGAGATGGTGTAGATAGAGCTTTCTGACATTATACTATAAAACATTCTTATTACTTATGCTAAGCTGCCAAATAAAAAAAGGTAAAATGTATGTAAAAATGTAGTAGTAATTAATCTGATTTTTATTTGTAAAGAGGACTATAGGCAAGAAATTAACTATAATTGCTGAGCACAACCATGTCTCAGAGAACAAAAAATGGAGGCCATTAATAGCAGAGAAGGCTGTTCTGAGGCACAGTGGCTCTGTGGGGTTCTTGGTACCCACTGGCTGATGAGCACCATTGTAGCCTGTGGGTAATATAACAAAACCCACAGATTTACAAGTATCTATGACATAGGAACTCCTCGCGTTCGCATCTCTCGGGTATTTGGAGATAACATCATGAATGTGTATAGAACACAGATTTTAATGCAAAGGTCAATGTGTCTGTGGAAATACACTGGTTCAGAAGCACAGTAATCATGATTTCAAAACCACGTAGCCTATGGACAGTGCTGTGGAGTACATCAGTGCAGTCCTCTTAAAGCAGCACCATCAAATTTGACCTCTGTGGCGTTAAAACTACTGAAGTGAATATCATTTATTAAGTTTTTTACTTATATTTAAAATGTATTATGCTGTTATTTAATGTAATTTTTGATTGCAATAAGTAGATATTTAAGTATGCATTTGTAATGAATGTTCACCAGATGCAGCTGAAACCTGGTTTTTTTTTGAAAGAAACTTAATGGAACAATGCTTGTTGAAACTGAGCCACTGTGTGAAGTAGGCCCCTTCTGAACTCCTTCACCCTTAGTTTCTACTGAAGACACATTCATAATAATCTCCTCAAAAATATTTTCTATCATCTCTGTCTTTAGCTTTGCTCTTAGATGATATTTTGATTTAAGAAAATAAACTTGCTATGTTTTGGTTTATAACTATGTCCTTGCTAATGCAACCACACATTTTGTCTCTTAATTTTGGAGTAGACATTAAAACCCCAATCATTTCTTATATAGTAATGCTTGTAATGTACACATTAGACTTGACACGATGACTGTGACTACGGAACATTAGGGAGAGGATTAAATGAGGAGTGATGACATTACAGTAATTTTCTTCAATCAGGAAACAACAAATATGCTAAAAAGTGTCTTCACTTGTAATTTCCTTAGAGCATAAGCACACTTACTCTACTTGCTCTACTTGCATAAGCACATGCTAAAACCTTCTTGCTTCTCTACTGAAGTCTAAACATACTTTAATAATTTTTATAGATTATAGAGTTTAATTTTTATAGAGCATGTCAGTATCACTTTCAGACACTTATTTTCAGCACTGATTTTATTTTGACTAGACTAAGGAAAAACTAATGTATAGTTTAGAAATAAACAGCTTTTTTTTCTCTTGTAATAGTCATAAAAAAATCTTAAGAGTCCTCTTGAAACATCCTCTAGATGTTAGTGTCAGAAAACCCACTTGTTTCCCCAAGGTTAAAAAAAAAACCAAAAAAACAAACCCAAACCATTTCTCTGCAGATCCAGGCTGCATCCCTTCCCTTTTGAACAGACAGCAGAGAGACAGTTTTGCCTTGATTTGGTAGATATCATTGCAAATTTTAACCATTTGATAGCTCCTAGTGGCCATGGCCACCATGGAACCCATATAGTAATATCTTTGTGCTAGAGAAAACTTACATTTATATTTTACATATATGTATATATTTGAGCTTATTTTAGATCACAGTCATGAGAGAGACTATTCAATAAAGGATGGAACTATGTTAGTTACTTAATATCAGCATTGTGGGTAATGCTAACATACCGTAGAGAATAGCTTCAATCCCATTTCAAAGCACCCTGTACCTTTTCTGAAGACAGCCTATGGAGCTCAGAAGGTTAATTTGAATCCAAGTGATTCAAGAGGAAAGGCACCATAACTTCTTTTGATCTTTGATGGTGTGTTTTAAGCAGTCTTTAACATTCTTTTTAAACACTGTGTTGCTGTAACCAGACGGAAGACCTACCAATGTACCACCACATTATGTTATGTTTTTATGCATGCAAGTCCAGATATATGCAAGCAAATCTTCTGCTAGTATCACAATTTTGATGTTAAGAGAGTAAGTTGATCCTGTGCAACAAATTATTTGTTACATGCCTGTTGATTAAAATAACCACTAGTAAACTTAACCCATCACTCTTTGTTTAAACAAGCCACAGAGCTAGGGAGCGAGTATGGCATGAAAGTGACACTTTGAGTTTAAAAGGTTGATGTATTCATTGTAGTGCTGTCCTACATAGACAACAGAGTAAATTAATCTCAGGTGTAACTCAGAAAGGATGACACTGGAGGTAAAATCTGGCCTGTTGTATCGAACTGGCTGACCTATTCTCTTCAGTAGTCTACAGTCTTTCTTTTATAAGATGTCTTTTAGCACAGATTGAATTTGGAAAGGTGACATTTCTTTGGCAAGGTGCTGGAGCTTTTAAATTGAATTGTTCTGCAACAGTGAGAATTTAGTTTATTAATTTAGCCTCCATTTTCATACAACGAATCTTTGTGAAATTATTTCTGTAAGCATCATAATTTATATGCTCAAGTGCACGTTTGCAAAGTGTTTGCCTTTTTACTCTGTTTCTTGTACTGGTGGTATGTGATTGACAGACATGTCTGGATACTTCAGATACTGTCCGCTGACTGAGCAGTTTCAGCGTTAATTTTTTTGATGGAAAAGTGAGTGGAAAGTTAGCACTATCACTGTGCATGAATGCCACATTTCACTTGCAAAGAGGCATTTTCATGGCTACCTGCCATCCCCAGATACTTTTTCAGAAAATCTGTTGTTGCTGATTTAACTCCCTTCACTAAATATCTGTTGATGCAGTGTTCTACAGCAGTGGGAGACAATGAAGATTTTCCAGTACTAGTTTTCACCACTGGTTACAGGAATATATTGAATTTTAATATCAATGATTTATGAAATTCTCTTTGACCTAATTGTGTGTGCATGTGCCTATATGTATGGTATGAGCACAGATAACAGTTGTAAATATTGGCTGAAAATAGAGGAATCTCTCTCTTTTATTTCTTAGTGGTTGGAGCAAAATATGAAGACTTTGAGCTTCCACTACTGAGATATCTGCTTTCTATTTATTTTTTCTGCTGCACCAAAAAGAGTTGTGAGATTGCCAACCAGTAAATATAGCAAAGTGTAACATAAGCAAAAACTGGTAAGTGTTTTTCTCAATTGGTTCTTTTTAGCTGTGGTTGTCTAAAAGTAACATATTTCATCTTTTAATTCTTAACTTTTTAAATATTGATCATACCATGTAGTTCTGTGGCAAATATACATCTATCTTGTCTAAGATTTAAATTTTTGCTTGCTGTTTCCCAGCCTTTCTAATATTGAAAACAACCAGCAAAGAGCTGGTGTGATGTAATACCTTTTCTTTCAACTGAATCTGTCCTTACAGAGATATGCTACTTCCTACTCTTTCCCAATCCCTACTTTTACTGTCTGGACTTCCAGTAGCTCCAGCTGAGAGTTTCTGAAGGTTGTTATTGAGTGATATCCAGCTAAAGCATCCAGACAGCCATACTGGAAATATTCATACATATAAACATACAGATATAAGCCTTCAAATTTTCAGTGTATAAGCATCTGCCAGTTATCTTTGGACTAGTCACTCCCAGCAAGAGCTTGCTGTAGCCCAGGCTGGCAGGGCAGGGCGGCAGCTGCAGCACCCAGCCTCCCCAGCAGCAGCTGCAGAGGAGAGCTCTGGGCTGCCTCAGCTGCACCCTCACCAGCCGGTGGACCTTACTCCAAGTAGGGGTAAATCCAATAGCTTTATCAGGATGAAACACCATTTTAGCTTGCATATTTTTGATCCATAAAGTTAATGTTTCAACATATTACCACTAAAAGAATGGAGGCTCTTCACTGAATGAAATTAGCCACTGGAAGACAGCTGCTGGTATCTTGCTTAAGTCTTCTGGGAGCAGTGTCTCTGTGCAGCCCTTTAACTTTCCTTTGAAGTAAAGGTCAGGTGTACAGTTTGCTTTAAGCTAGCCAGAAGATGGCACATACACATAAAGCTGTGTTCATTTGTTAGAAGAACTTGTAAAGTCCTTTGAAATTAAAGTACTGCATAAGTGATTTGTTAAGTATTTACTGGCTTTAGGGATCTCTCTTCAGAGGTGGTGGGTCCTTTGATGTCATGCATAACTGCTAATGTGATTGTTTGTACCATAAGTGACCACAAGTGAAGCATCTGAAGATGAAATTTCCTTTTCAGTGAAGCAGTTTAATCTTTCTGGATGTGCCAGTATTTACTTGAAAGCCAATTTTATGGCAGAAGGTGAAAGAGACTGTAGTAAAAATCAGTTAGGATCATGGCCTAGAGATCTTCCTTCTCCCTCCAGGTTACAGACACTTTTTACATTTGCTCTTGAGCTATCACTAAATGATTAATCACTAAATGGAGATACATAATTTTTACTTTACTAATAAATCAGGAGAAAAATTGAGTATGTGTTTTCTGAAAACAAGAACAAGACCAGTGATAAATCTATAATGGACTGATCTTTTACACTTTGTTCCTCAGTCAGGATTTGATTTCATATGACTCTTTGAACTCCATTACACTCAGTTTGTGCCTAGTTACAAAATGTAAAATTAATTGCAAAATCTTCCTTAGCAGGGTAGATATTGGCTGCATACCACATTAAAACCAGTTTTCTTGGTGAAGTTATCCAGGGAAGAAAAGAGAAAACTATTTCTCTGTTTATACACATGAAATAGTGTAAACACTATTTGTAGAGTTTAAGTAGAGATCTGAACTGTTGCTCAGTGGGAATAAAGATCATCAATATTTAAAATGGAGGTTTCAAGTCAGGCTAACTGGAGTGGTGTAGAGATGGGTCTAAACCAGGGGGTCTCGTTCTCTTATGATTAAGATACATAACTCTTGAACTTTAAAAAGCAGTAACTATGTGATGCGAGATGCAAGGGATGCATAGAATTGTCCTTCCAGTTCTGCTTGAATTATGGCTTTGACTGACTCTATGATCATATAATATCGTTTCTTCCCTATGACAGAAGTCCTTCCTCATTCATTGAACAAAATTTCACTGCTACGCACTTGGAAGCAAGCTGTAAGAATTTTATCATCACAGTTCAAAGTGTGGCCAAGTGCTTTATTTCCCGTAAATCATGTTCTGATATCAGGATGAATTAATTTTCTTCTGGTCTTTGTTAACGTATTGATCATGGTTATATCTGAGTGATCCACAAAAGTCAATAATTATCCTTGCAGATGTGGACTGTGCTGGAAAAAAAAGAGATAAAAGACTAAAACTTCTTTTCTAAGGTGGACAAACCCTGATTTTTCTACATACAAACTACGGTTAGGCGGACATGATTTCAGAGGTGAGCAGAACTGAATGAAACTTGCTTCCCATTTCAAAGAAAACACTGATATTTGGAAAATTACTGTTCTAGTTTAGAATGGAATATGGAGTTATTTATTAAAAGAGAATTAACAGTCTTAGTTCCAAGAAAAATTTATATTAGTAAAATGTTCTGGAAAATTGTCCTGTTGGATTTTCCCAAAGTTAAGGGGATCAGCGAACTGCCCCAGTTCAGGAAAGCTCCTTGAATTGCCTTGCCTCCAGTCACTCAAGTTGGAGAGCCAGTGAGCTGTCAGAGCTCCTGCTGCAGCTGGCGGTCCTGGGTTCTCCAGCCTGGTTTGGGCAATAGAGCCCTGACCTCATGTGGGGTCTCCCTGCCCCAGTCCTGCCTTCAGTCAGGCACCACACTCCCATCAGGAAGCAGCATCTCCCTGGTTATTCAGGGTATTGCTGAAATATTACTCAGCTCTTGCCCAGCCCTTTCACTAGGATTTCTCTATTTTTAGAAAGCAAGACACTAAGGAGGTGTGGAAAGAAGGTCCAGACCTCCACCTGATCTGGTGTCTCCAGCTCCTGATCCCCATAGCGAGATGTAACTTGAGGACTTTTTTCTGTGGACTGTGCTGGCTGGAGGTGCTTTTAGGGTGAAGCCCACCACATAATGGTGGGCTTCACCCTAAAAATTTCTGTGTACAGGGACATTTTCTGGAAATTACAGTTCTCAGACAATCCATAAAATGATATGACAGAAATATTCTAGTATAATGCTAATTGCCTTTACAGAATAAATTCTTTGAAAATTTAGACAAATATTTTAGCAGTTCAGATATCAATATTTCCACAAGCTTCATTAAGATGTCTCTTACTGTCTGAGACAAGAGGTAGTGGTACTTAATATTGCTTCAAAGTGTGGACCTTCCAGCTGTGGTTGAAATGTCTGCTGCGAAAAGGAGCAAAGAAACAACTGCACCTTCCCAGTTCTGCAAGAGGCAAATGCAATGGGACCACTCGTGGTGTAAACTGATGAGCATTTCTGACAGCTGCAAACTGTTTTTCAAGTACTGGTACAAGAAATCAAATTTGGTGTCTGTGTAGGGGAACAATCACCACTGAAGAGCTCTTATAAAATATTTTAAAATGCTTAGTTTTTATCTGCAGCTTTAATTTCCTATAAAATGCATTCTATCAGAACTTACCTGCCAAATTTTCAAATATTCAAATATTACCTGCCTCTAGCTTTGTGTTTTATATTAAGTTTTTATTTCTGTCAATTTGTATTTTAGATTGCAAATCAAGAACCTTTCAAGAGAGTTTTGATTAATTTCAGGCACAACTTGGCTTCATTTATTTTTTATGTTTTGATGGTAATTTGCCATGGCATAAAATTGTTTTGCATTAAACTACACTCATGAATCAAGAGTCTTTTCCATTAACAAGATCCATTTAAAGAATAAGCCCACCTACAAATCAAGTATTTTGTGTCAGTTTCTGTAATTATTGTTTGGAAAAAAGTGGTACAATGGCACCGTGAATTATTTCATGCATAGATGATTTAGACAAATAGAACCAAAATATTAATATAACTGGTACTGTGCTAAATTACCTGGCAGAGGCCATGGTTTAGGGTCTGTTACTCTCTTAAGTGGAAAAAGAGAGCTTTAGTTTATGCTGCTTTGGATTGCAACAGTATTTTTTAAAGAGACTTCTCTTTAAAACTCATTAGGAAATTATTGAGGGGTACTTTAGCTCTCTAGCTGGGAAGCAGAGTAATATCTAATGACTGCAGCCCCTAGCTGCTTTAAAACCGATCTATTTTGTAAAATATATATATATTTATTACTATTTCTTAAATATATATGCATGTATATGTTTATATGTGTATGTAAATAAAATGTTTGGAGAAGAATTCCCTTATTCATAAAGTTGTTTAGAAAGGCTGGCATATTAGAAGGAGATCAGGTAGCATCCATGGAGTTTATGACAGCTGTAGATAATATATCTGTAACACATTTGCTCTGGCCAGCCTTGTGGAGCTTATTTCGGTTGATTTCAATGTTGAGAGTATTTTTGCACTATATTCAATAGTTGTGCATTATTGACAGGAGTTCACTATGTCACATAATTATAAATAACAAAATTACCACATTAGCTCTCTTATAATTTTTAAAATTTGTTTCTATCTTGTCTTTGTCCCTGTGATTTAAGCAGACATAGTTATGTAGCAGGAAGGATGGGTGAAAATCAGATTGTACATATTTGGCTTTCATCAAACACTTGAAAACGAGTAGATGAGGCACTGGAAATACTAATTTTATTCCTCTTCTTGCAAACTTTGCAGTTTTATACTATCCATCTTTTAACTTGCTCTAATATATTAATGATTATGCTTATGAATCATTTAAAATCTGATTGTTCAGAGTGTATTTGGCAAACTTCTGATAACTGAACGTCTTCTGCCACAATAATAATAAAGACAAGACTGCTCATTGCAAAAGCAAATGGCTAATATTAAACAGGGCTATTTTAGAAGCTATGATGAAATGTAATGAGCCTGTAGTTGACATGGTTTCAGTGGCTGATGGTCAAGTTAAGCCCATTTGTTTTCAGAATGCTAATATTTTTTAATTTTGGCAGCAATTCCCACCAGTCAAGATTTAACTAGAGCTGCCTAGTGTCCTCAGAATTGTCTGCGGCAATCGATATCTTTTTCTCTTTACAATTAGTTTTAGTTTTCAGGAGTGAGGCAGAAGGCAGATTTTTCCTCAATGCAAGTGAAGTGATCCCTCCTTACACCTGCAGACTGACATCAAAGCTGTGAGAAATGAGAACAAGCCCATTTATCTCAGTAGGAGTTAACTTACATGCCCCAAAATGATTGCTTTACACCAAGTTTCTCAACATTTCAGTGTAGTCGAAGTATATAAGGCCGTAACTGCTGGTTACCTGCTTGTAGGATAATGGAGGACTAGCTTAGGCCACAGAGGGCGTGGGATCAGACTGTTTCATCTCGGAATCTAACCTGAGCTACTATTTCCCTGCTGGATACTTTAGGAGAGTGGGAGCAAGCATCGCTCTATTAGTTACTCGGTTCCTTTTAAAGCTCTTAAGTGGAAGAAGAGCAAGAAGTATTTTCTGTTCTCTTCACTTCTTGTGTGGCTTCTGATGTTTTCATTCTTGGAGTGAGTGCCCAGGCCTTAAAATGTCTTGTTTTCTGGCCTGACTAGAATTCTGTCCAAATCACTAGAGCAGAGATCCCGAGACTGAGGAGCACTGAGGCCATATGTCATGACTGTTGTTCAACATGTTTTTTTAATTGCTTGTCATAAGACTTTGGAACAACCTGATCTGAGACCTGTCAGTCAGCATATGCAATAGCATCAGAAGCCAGTCCTCAAAGGCCAGCATCAATATGAGAAACTGAGTCTGCTGTTAGGGCTCCTGCTGTCTGTGGTGCAGTCGAAGCAGAAACTGAAACAAATGAAAAGAATAATTGATGTTTTTATTGCATTAAATTTGAAAACAAAAATGCAGCTTCTTTAACTGTATGTGAACATGTGAATATAGACAAGTTTATTTCCAAAGAGACACTTTCAAAAAGAAATTCAAGACGTGAGAATTTGAGAGCTCACCCTTATCTGGAAATCTTTATGAAACTGAAGACCTCTCTTGTGTATATGTGTCTTTCTTATGAACTCCTGGGGAGGCTTAGAGATTGATGTCTCTGCAAAGCATGTTTAATGCTGAGGGATGATACTTCCATTCTATTTTTTTTTTTTTAAGTTAGCCTCTTTGATGGTTACAGGAATTTCCTGGTGGGAGAAGGACATTGGAGCTCTCCCTCCGCTTTGAGTGGTTAATAAAACATGTATCTGACAAGCAAATCAATTCACCTGATCCCCTTGCCTAGGTAAAAGCTATTAAGCACAAATTCTAGAAATTTGAGAAAACACAAAAAACAAGCAATCTCTCAGCCACTTCACTGTAAAATGAGATTCCTGAAATGTATGACAATTAGCTATAATGGATGTTCTGCCAAAGCCTAATACAGAGCTGTGGGTTTTTTTCCCTGATGATGTTTAACTGCAGCTAAATATGCCAAGCTGACATTTGCCTGCAATTACTATGGAGCCATATTGAGATCTTCACTCTCTGAAGAGATTTTGAATGACTACAGCATCTTCTAGGATAACATCTTGTTTTCATTAATCTTTGTAGTGACTTTTGCTGCTGGCAAACCATGACTTAAACACAGCTTCTGTCTCGCTTTGGGAGTTCGCATAACTTTTTCTGTTAAATAATTTTTTTTTTAAAAAAATTATTTATATATGTATATATAAAGAAACTCCTGAATGGTATTTCAAACATGAAGCATTAATAAATAATAAGATGATCTAATGTCCTCACAGAGTAGGCCCTTCAAAGTTTTTATTCTATGTCCTTTGTTGCAATGTGGACTAACAAACTATGTGGTATCTAAATATCAGGTAATATAAACCACCTGAAAACTCTTAAGTCTGTGCATATTTTGACTATAAATGAACTCAAGACTGATGTCATACTCTCAAGGTATGAGAATGATGTGGAGAGAAAGGCACCCAGAAATTTTCTGTTTTCTCTCCTGCCCAGGCATGCTCAGTGTTTTGAAATACGGAAATTACTTTCTAATTTACTGGAAAATAAAACTATTTCTCTGACAAAACTTGTTGTTCAGCCCTTGTAATGTCTGCCAATAGGTGTTCAGTCTAAAAATACAATTAATAATATTAGTGGAATATCTGAGGAAACCATTAGCATTGGATATGTATTAAAATAAAAAAAATAATAGAAAAAAAAAAAGGAAAGTGTTGGACTTTGGTTGTCCATGGTGCTTGCCCATTACTTTACAGTTGCCTTTGAAGGTTGAAATACAGGACAGCTGTTTCTAATCAAGAATATTAATTGGAAATCTAGCAAGCCTCCTAACAAACAGCAGACAAAGACATGATCTAGGTAATAGGCAGATGCATACTTGAGTAGGCAGGAGATTAGACTTTTAGAAAGGAAGGAAAACAGTGTATATGTAGTTATATCATCTGTGTTATATACTGCAGGAACAATTTTAGGAAGGATAGATCTATTCTGCAGTCACATTTGCTGATTTGGGGATTCTAATTACTTCCTTCCTCTTGTCCTGATTCATTAAAATAATCAAGAAAGGCTTTTTTATTGATGTCTGCTTAAGAGAAAACTCAGGCTTAGCAGAAGCAACCTGGTATGTGCTAGAATTTGCTGGTTTACATACTATAGCTTATGCATGATTGTATTTCTCATCTTATTAGTTGTAGGAATATGCTCTACCTTGCTTCTAGAAGTTGTAGATAACACGTTAAAGGTGGTGAGCTGCTCAGGTAGTGATATAGAAGCTGTAGAAATAACAGAGAGACACTCTTCATTTCTGAGCAGCAGTTTCAACACAGCCATCACATACTGAGACATTGACTTTTTTACTACTAAGTTGTGACAAAACCCCACTCTGGCCAGATCCTTGAAGTGGAACTGTCTGCAACTTTTCCTTAAAGTGATATTACCAAAAATCACTAATGAC
The DNA here is from genome assembly GCA_013400235.1 of Oriolus oriolus. NCBI lineage: Eukaryota > Metazoa > Chordata > Aves > Passeriformes > Corvidae > Oriolus > Oriolus oriolus. The sequence continues at coordinate 319,776 of VXBT01005405.1, read as the reverse complement.
TTTCCAATTGCTAAAATATAATCTTAATCTCAGTACAAGGAACAAAGAAACTTTTGAAATGGAGAGAAGTCAGATTTGCTGGCTGAGACATTAAAAGGTCTGACCAAAACAAAAACAACCAAAAACCACAACCCCTAGTTCTTGCACTTTTCTACTTTCTTTTTCTTTTTTTTAATTCTGTGCCATGCAGTTGGTTATGTTATTATACTCTCTTATCATATCCTCACTGTCTTAGTGGTACTTTACATCTCTCTTTGTCCGTAAGATCCCTCTCCTGCAATCCAGAAATTTTCCCCCAGCTGGTCATTCTCAATGGCTTCTAGGGAAAGCTCCATCTTTGATTCATTTAGTTATGCAGTTTTCGTTGCCCTAGAACAGAACAGTGAGCACATGGCCCCCCTCACTGATGGCAAACACCTTTTAAAACAAAACATACAGTAAACTGTTATCCAGTCTATCATGGATACTACGTCTGTCAGAGAAGTTTTCATGGAGTTTATTATTTTATCGTGAATCTTGAGTCAGCCACCAATAGCAGCACCAAGCTTCTTATAAGTGGGTTTCGATGCAGATGCACAGAAAAACTGCTGGAGTTACACCTGGCCTGGAATGGATGTATCACATCAGGCAACACAAATTTGGGGTATGTGGAGCATATTTGTTAAGCATTCATTCTGAAAACATTAGATTTTTTCATTTTTATTCAACTAACAGAAAAATACATTTTATGATCTATCCATCCTGTATTTTGGTTGAGGTTGGCTCTTCTGGAAAAGATTTTGTATGACCTTATATTCTACTGAAATGTGTTTAAGATGTTGAGGCTTCTGGCACTGCATAAGAGGATCTGGAAACACTGGTGTGTGAAGAGTTGAAATACGAGAATAGAAGAAAGGAGGTACTGAAAGGCAGAGTGAGCTGTCTAGAGTGGCACATGAGATGGGAGACAATCCAATAGGTAGAAGAGTCTTGTAGATACACCCCACTGGTAGAGCCAGTTAAAGACCTTTATATTAGTCTACCTGATGAATATGTTCGATAATGGCTCTTGGGGCAAGAACTGTCTAGGTATTGTTTGTCAGTCATAATGGACTCTAGAAGGTGTGCAGTCTGCAGAAAGAGATATAATTGAAGTTGAAGAATAGAGAAAAAAAAGTCATCTTGTTTATGTGCTTTCATTGCAAGGAAAATAGAGGGGAGGTTTATGTCATGTGGGGTTCTGATTTTTTGCCTGTTTTCAAAGCAGAGATGGTTCAGTGGGCCTGACCCAAAGCCTTTCAGAAGCATAGACAGAATTAAATTTTTTTTTGTCCCAAAAACGAGGTCTGGTTCTTAGCTGTGACAGAAGAGACAGTGAGAAAGGTAGGGAAAACAGGCAGAGCTAAGATCAAAATCTATTGGGAGGATCCTGCAGAGCAGGCTTTCTCTCTTGCTTGTACAGAGAAAGGATAGGTTTCTGCCTCACATTTCCCTGCCCTTCCTTACCTGCGTTGTGTGAGGGCAGCAGTGGGAATCTATTTTTCTTTTCTTTTTTTTTTTGTGTTCCAACACCAGGATATCAAGAAACAGAAAGAGAAATAGTAATTCTCCTAGCAACTGCCTGATTTTGCTGTATTTAAAGGTAATCTTTAAGCAACTTTAATCTGAATGCAGAACAGCGGAAGGTTTAAAATGATGGTGTGCCATAAACATCGTGTATTTTATGTATTATATTTATACAAAGATGTATGCATATGCTGATTCTGAATTCTGGCTCCCCCGCAGATTTTTTAAGTTTTAATTTAGTGTGTGACACAATGTTGTGATAGCTTCTTTCTCTATAGACTGGTAGGTACATAGCAGCTGACGAAGCAGCAGGTCCCTGACCCACGATCAGAGTTGGCCTTCCTCAATTTATACAACTAATTTTTCATTCCCTCTTTGCTCTAAAGAGAACGCTGAATATGAAAGGAGGACTTTGGCATATGTTTAGGCACATGATTCATTATCATATTCCAAATGGGGAGTGGGATGGAATGTGGGAAACCCTGGGCTCACTCCCTGCTCCATCCTCCCTACTGATGTGTTGGCTCTGCATTTACTCTTTATTGAAAGAGTGCATCACAGGGAAGGTACATCATTAGGTAGTGTTGTTCCACATGTATTTTAAAAGGTATTTGGATACCCCACCAATATAAAAACAGCTCACATATCAATGTGCAGCTTTACAATTCAAATACCTCCTCAGTCTTTCAAATTTAAATGCAGAATTAATAAAATAAAGCAATTAAAGATAGTTTATTGCCTGAGTTTCTTTTCAGTCACAGGCAAATATAATATGATCTCAGATACTGGAAAACTTACACAGTTTGATGTCTCTTTAGTCCACTGATTCAGGACATAAAGGCTGCATAACTGAAAAGAATATTTTAAATTTTTTTGAGTGTGCAATGTGTTGCATTGTATTCAGTGTATTGAGAATTCTGGAAGGTGATGGGAATGCATTCAAAAATCCACTATTAATTAAAATCATAAAAATGAGAAAATTTCATACTTTTTAAATAAACTGCAATTACAAATAAACAATAACTACACTACCATTTTAGATGCTATTTTATAGAACCTGTAGTACTTCTTTGTATGGGATAACTTTTTGATTAGATACCAAGCATGGTGGGTTGTTGATAAAATCTTTGTAGAAGGATGAGTACAGTTCTGGGGCCTCAGCGAGGAAGAAGTGTAGGTCTCAGGCCATCCAGGGCTGCTGGCTCCCCAGCTGGCAGTCTCAGCAGGGACACCAAGTACAGAATCAACCTCTCACCCCTAGAGGTCTCCCCAGGTCAGAATTAAGAAACCATGGCAGAATAATGTATCAAAGTTTATATCTGATGTTAACCATTTTTAAGCGTTTTACAGAGAAATGTATCGTTAGACACTTTCCCACATTTGATGTAAACCAACTTTTTTCAAAGATACCAGCTTAAGCTTAATTATATGCTTATGACTGTGAGTGTTATCTGTGGTAACAATTTTTCAGAAAATGTAACATTTTAAACTTCTTGGGATCCTTGCCTTTCCTTGGTAACATAATTAGTTGTTCTTTATCTGTTGAGCTTTTGTTTTCAGTGAATCATTAGGATCACTCATTTCAAGTCTAAATGTGAATGAAGCATGTTTCAACTTCCTTTCCTGTCAAAGGAACATATAGCCTGATAGCTCATTAAAATTAAACAAAAATGCCACTGAGACCCTTAAAATTCAGATTTTATTTATTTTCAGTATGTGTAAAGAATGTTAGGTATCTACATTGGATCAGAAATCAAATGAGGAGAGAAATGTTTAATTCTGGGAAGGGCTCAGTTGTTGTCATCAATGTGGGAATGTGAAGATAATAGAAAATCTGTCACCATTTCAAAACAGTAGGAGAGACACAATTTATATTTGTTACTAGAAAGATCAATTTTTTGGTGGTACATTGCAGAAGAATAAAGTATAAAAATTGTGCTAGCATGTTAAAAACAAAGCAATAATACTGATGGCTCTTTACTTTTCCTTGTCTAATTAAGTCCAAACCCACAGCTTTCAGAAACCAATCTTTTAAGTCTATAGTCAAATTTGAAATTTTTCTTTCATGTTCTGCATGGTTATGCAGTTGCAACAGGGTTAAATATATGGTTTTGCTCAATTAGGTGAGACTCCTCATCTAGCTAATTTATTTGATTCAATTTTATTTGTGTGTAGAATTAATGGTCACAGTTGTAGATGTAGGAGAAGACCCATACCTCAAATTTCTCAAGGTTTAAAAAACAGAATAGGAGAGCAGGGACTCCCAGTGTTTGTGAACCTTGGTATTTTAGCCCTACTTTCTAATCAATAGCTTAATAGCAACTACTGCAGCCTTGAGATCCCAAAGTGAGAGTTGGCATTTAAGTAATCTAATCAGTTGAGAACATTTATATCTGTGGAGTCAGAGCTATTACACTTACTGAAAAACAGAATATAGAGTTGGAGCAAGGGACACATCCATCATCAAGAGCTCTGTCTGAAGCAGGGCTTTGGATCTCACAAATGCATTATTGCTTTACATGGTAAACTTTATTGCTAAATAAAGACAAGTTTATTATGTCATGGATTTTACTTACCAAGTGCTTCTTCGTAAGGTAAAGGAAATACATATTTCTGGGGGAAGAGAACCTTTTACTTAATTTTAGAGTTTTCCTGACAAAGAAGAAAGTGCATCATTACTGTTGTCTGAAACACAACTGGGGTTTAGGGGCTCATAGGTAAAGTGTTACTTCCCACATCTGAAGTAGTTTTCACTGATTAATTTTGATTTTATGCAGTGTGCAGAAAAAGGTTATCTTTTGTTTTATTTCTCTCAGCTCTTTCCTCTCAGGGTGGAGGGGGGCCAGACAGATAGGGAAAAGAAGTAAACCACTTGTGGTTTAGCCAGTCTTCTTTCCCAATGACCTGAAGAGTTCAGAGGAAAAGTACAAAACTTCATTTCATAGTACATAAAATGAAGGCACAAATCTTTTGGATTTTTATCTGGCTCTAGAAAGAGCAATTTAAGGATCTCAGCATTACTCTTCTGTTAATATAGGACTGGAACAAACTCTTTTGTATGTTCTACAGTACACCTCTCTACGTATTTCTTTGTTAGGGAGGAAGGGACACACAAAACTTTATCTAGGCCATCTCTGTGTGTATATATATGTGTGTGTGTGTGTATGTGTGTGTGTGTGTGTTTGTTTTTTTGTTTTGGTAGAGGCTTTGTTTGGATTTTTGTGGGTATTTTAAGGTTAGTCACAAAGAAATCCTGTCAAGCCTCAGGTTGTCTTGCCTATCATTAGTCCAAGTGTATTAATTCTTCATTTTTGTGTTCCTCACTCTATAATTTACCATGCTAAAGATGTAAAAGTATTTTAGAACCCTATTATCTAAACATCACTGTGAGGCTGTTCTATACCTCCCTCTTTTGGCTAAACTCATGGGATAAAATATTAACCGAAAAAAGAGTATGAGCACTAAAACATACAAGTAATTTTTCAGCCAAATTATCTCTATTGTGCAGATGTACGTAAGATGAGCCCACTTATTTTTTACTTAGCTGAAACAGGCTTGATTTCTGAGCAAGCCGTGCTAACACTCTTTTAAGCTAGACCTAAGAAAGAGAAGGGATACAAGTTTAAAATGAGCTACTAATACATAGAACAACAAAAAAATCCTCCTGAAAACTTCTCAAAACTTTATTTTTATTTGTGTGTATTTCATGTCCAGTTGCTGTTAACATATTTCATTGCACAAAATAAATATGTGTAAAGATTCATAGACACGGATTCTTCTAATTCAAAATCAAACCGCATTTTACATGCTGGCACTGTATTTTGTTGTTCTGAGGCAATAATTACACCACTGTTCCTTGCGGTTTAGGAAAATATTATAATCCAAGGATTAACAGACTACATGTTGATTATAATTTCCTGGCTAGTACTACCCATGCTGGTAAGAAGAATGCAAATACAATAAAATTCTCCTTCTCCAGTTGCAGCATACCAGCTGGAGATCTCATTTTCCAATTCTCAGTGATAGATTTTGACTGCTTTTGCCTTTTGTGTCCTACTGAGAACAGGACATGGTCTTTGTCTCATTTATAAGCTTTCTCGTTCAATGCTACTTTAGTTGCAGGGATTTTAGGTCAATGTTCTTTACTTGTGGTCCACAATGTTAAAGGAGTCAACAGATTGCATCAAATGAGGAAACCTGCTGGTTTTGCCAGTTCTAAGATGCAGGAAAGGTTTTGATTGCCAGCAGCAAAACCTTATCTTTCACCAGCTGTTCTCCTTCAAAATTTTATGTCAGTGAGTGCATATGTGCAAGTCTTAAATAATCTTTTTCCCTGATCTCTCCAACATTTTTTTGTGTTATGTGCATGACTCAGTCTTCTTTCAACATGTCCTGGAAGATTTATCAGAAAATATCCTGTCCTAGGTAGTTTTGCCACCATTGCTCTGTTTACGGCTGCTTTCTGGGGATATATGTCACCCAAAATGGTTTAACAGGGATTTACAAAAGGTTTTTTGATGTTGTTACTGTGTTTGTCTAAAGTATATTTTTTATGAGTAAGAACACTTTGTATTCATCTTGCTAGCATAGTCACTGAAAATGAATAAACAAAAATTCATTTGCCTGTGTAAAAATAGTTGCTGAATGTTTCTTCAACACATTCTCGTTCATGGGCCTTTTAAACGAACAGAATATTTCCTTATTTTCTTGGTCATGTGAGGTGCTGTTTTTTGAGTTTCTTTTTCATTGTTCATATTATAATTCAATTGGGTTTTTTTTTCTTTTTCTTTTTTAATTTTGTCATATAAAGTTCATTTGATTCATTTAAGGAAACTTCAATGGCCCTGTTAGATGTCAGGAACTCATTTTGATTAATTGATTACTCCGAATGGTTAATTTTTCATTTGAAACAGTCTATGTTTTTTGTTAGCCTTTGATCATTAGATGATCTCACAATGCCCAAACCAAGTTTATCCTGTAAGTTCTGGTATGTGTTAAGACCCATGCAGAGTTTAGAGGCATGATTTATCTTTTCTACAGCAATTATTCAAAAATGCTGCAGCCTGTTGACTTTTTCTCCACAGTCCCAAGCCATGTATTGATTCTTCCTGTGTGACTGTATGAATCGTGAGTCTGATGCCTGAAAAATTTCTGATACTTCCTACTGCTATATCTGCTGGAAGCATGTCTAATGGAAAAGATATTAACAACTAAATAACAAAATTTGTTAGAGAAAAAGTGTGCTAAAATCAACCAACAAGAACATTTTTTAAAGTGCAAGCCATTTCTAGTTTTAAGCTTGGAATCTGTTTGCCAGTCATAGAAGGGCTGACCTCTCTGTGAAGGGCACCAGGGTAGATTTCCTACCGCTGGTCCTGAAGCCTGGCACTTGCCTAACATGAAACCGCTTCTTTAAGCTGATGTAAAGTACACCTGGAATATCATCCATTGCCTTGGAGTCTTTGCACACCTGTGTGAGGTGAAAAGCAGAAAGAAGGCAGAGGGGCCCAAGAATGCTGGCTGATTTTCAAGGATCACCTCCTCCAAGCTCAGGAGCAAGGCATCCCAACAAGGAAGTAATTGGGCAAGAATGTCAGGGGGCCTCATAGAGTGGACAAGGAGCTGCTGAGACAACTCAGAGCAAAAAAGTTTTCAGAAGGTGGAAATGAGGGCAGGTGCCCTGGGAGGAGTACACAGAAAGTATATGGGAAGCTAGGGGCAAGGTTAGGGAAGTCAAGGCCCAGTTAGAACTGAACCTTGCCAGGGATATTGAGGATAACAAGAAGGATTTCTATAGAAATGTTGAAAGCAAAAGAAAGGCAAGGGATAATGTGGGCCCTCTCCAGAAGGAAACAGGACACCTGGCTACCCTGGAAAAAGAGAAGGCTGAGGTTCTGAATGACTTCTATGCCTCAATTTTGACAGGCCTAAGAGATGGGCCAGTGAAAACCTCATGAAATTCAACAAAGCAAAGTGCAAGATCCTGCACCTGGGTCATGGAAATCCGAGACACACCCACAAGCTGGGTAGAGAAATTATTGAGAGCAGCCCTGCAGAGAAAGACTTGTGGCTGACGGTTGATGAAAAACTCACCATGAGCCAGCAGCATGAGCTCACAACCCAGAAAGCCAATGGAATCCTGAGTTGCATCCAAAGCAGCATGGGCAGCAGGTTGAAGGAGGAAATTCTCCCCCTCTACTCTGCGCTTGTGAGACCCTACATGGAGTACTAGGTACGCTTCTGGTGTCCCCAGCATAAGAAGGATGTGGAACTGTTGGAGCAAGTCCAGAGGAGGGCCATGGAGTTGACACAAGCCCTGGAGCACTTTCCATATGAAGACAGGTTGAGAAAGTTGGGGCTGTTCAGCCTGGAGAAGAGAAGGTTGTATGGACACCTCACAGCAACCTTCCACTATGTGAAGTGGGCCTACAGGGAAGCCAGAGAGGGACACTTCACCAGGAACTGTAGTGACAGGGTAAGCAGCAATAGGTACAAATGGAAAGAGGGGAGATGGAGGTTAGCTATGTGGAAGAAATTCTTTACTGTGAGTGGTGGGACACAGGAACAGCTTGCCCAGGGAGGTTGTAGACGCCTCAAACCCAACAGTGTTCAAAGCCAATTTAGATGAGGCCTTGAGTGGCCTGGTCTAGTGGGAGGTGGCCCTGCCTATAGCAGTGGGGGTTGGAACTAGATGATCTTTATGGTCCATTGCAATCCCATGTGTTCTATGATTCCAAAACTAAAGGCTGTGACAAGGTGGTGGAATGAAATGATGAAGGAAGAAAAGAGGAATTGGCCCCAGCTCTGTAACAGCGCTCAGGACAAGGACACACAGTCTGTGTCTGTGTCCTGGTAGCTTCTGTGGGGACATTTCGTGTGCTGTGGGACTGCAGCAGGTGTTTGTGCTGGTGTTTGGGGCATAGAGTCTGCAGCCCCCTGCCCTGCTAGGTGGCTTCATCCTGTGTGCCATGATAAACAATGTATCCACACCTAATAGACATGTTGAGAATGCGTATGATTTTTTTCCTGGGGAGAGGGATAGTAAAAATCATCAAATTGTATATTTGAAGTCTTTTTATAAATATTTACAGAGTTTCAATGAAAAGAAATTAATAAACAGCAGCAAAAAATAACGTAATTAGGGGAAACTTTGTGATGCTGCTTTTCTGTGTTGGGGTAAAGAACACTGTCAGTTACTTGAAAATATGAAAATACGTGCATGTTTTGAAACGCGTAGAAGAGAGGGCATAACAATAACTATACCAGAACTGTACCTGAACTATGTCAGAATAGGTTGATACATTTATGACTTGTTTTGTCAAAGCTGAGTCAAAATGATGTTTTCTTCCATTTGTATTAGGATTTCAAAACTAGAAGGGAGGAACAAAAAAAAAAATGAAGAAGACAAAACCAAAATGTGTTGCAGGAAAGTACAGCTCATTTGTAGTTCTTACCCACTGCTTCTTTGAAAGGAATGGCCTAAGAATTATGTTGAACTCAAGAGTGAAAGCTACTGTATTTTATAGCCCTTTCAGTGATAAGAACATCAGTCTATGAGCAGATGCCCATCATGCTTTGCCTTTGCTATAAGTATTTATCACTTAAATGTTGCCTGTATAATTTAAAAGGCCAGTATAAAAGACGGCAAGGCAGCAAATGAATGTGCACAGCTTCAGCAAGAAGGTTACTAAGTAACATCATCCTCAATTTACAGATGTGAAAACTGAGATGTTACGATCTTTCTCAAGTCACAGTCAGATTTGAGAAAGACGCTGGGGCTAAAGCTGTTAATTTATATATATTTATCCAGCAAACTTAATGCACACGTAAAAATGTCATCAGATTTGACAAAGTAGAGATTTGATCTCTCTCCTGTTTCAAATGCTGGGCTGCTGTGCAGTCAGGGATGTACTTTATGCATGATGTGAAGGAGCTGCATATGTCTGTCACAAAGTGACTGATGATCCATATGTAAAAATGCATGTATTCTGGAATTGCTCCTCACACGACCGTGCTTTTTCTCAAATTTAACATTTAGTGAGTGAGGAGAACTGCTTTGTGACAGCTGTGATGGTCAGTAAATTGGGAGGGCTGTTTGCTTTTGGGAGCTTTGTCTTTGTTTGGGTTTTGTTTGTTTGTAGTGAAATAGGACTGCTGAACTGCAATTCCTAGCTTCCTGGAAATCTTTATTTCCATATTTTAAATTATTTTAACAAGCTATTTCTTATTTAATTTATTTATCATGAAGAAATAATGAAAAAAGTTTAGCAGTCACCCTTTCTTATTTCATCTTTTTTATTTTGCCATACTAGTTTAAGTGTCATTTCAAAATTATGTATAATGAAAAAGGCTGCTATAGTTGATGGATGAATTTTTTAGCCAGTGAAAAATAATGAAATTTCTTTTTACCTTAAAAATTGCTGTAAAATATATAAATAATGAAATTTATTTAATTGAGAGCTAAATAATTAAAATGTTCTTATTGTTCACCTTTACATGCATTTCTAATACTGCAGAAATTTATAGTGTGGAAATTCTACTCTGGTCTTCCAGTTTTTTTTCCTCTCTCCTTATTTGACTAGATTTTTTCAACAGACAGTCACTTCAACAATAAATAATGAAAACTTTAATAAAGAGGAAAGCTATTTAGATATTTAAATGTATAAATATCACTCATCTGACATCCATTGTCTCATTTTTTTTGTGACATCAGGTTTGCTTGTTTGGAATTTCATGTTTCCAAACAGAAGAGAATGTAAGAGTTCTAATTCAAAGCATCAGTCACAGAAAATGAATGTAACCTAACGTCACTGCTGAATCAGGCCATCAATTTATTGCTTTGTAAAAGCAATCAGCAAGCTATCAAGCAATAAAGTGTATGGGAAAAGTGCTTCTTTTGAGATAGCGCAGCCATTGACAATGATATACTGATGGAGAATAGCAACTATTTTACAGCGTAGTGTGCCTATTACTTGTTAAAAGCTCTGAACTGTTCAACAGATGTGAAATATGTTTCTTATTATTATGGATCAATCTAGTTTGTTTAATAGCCTTGTATGCCACTTAGATTCGCAGTCTTATTTAATGAGGTTATATTTGCACTCTCTGGCTCTTTTGTTTTAGTTGAAGGTATGATTTCAGTTTTTCACTTGGTTTTCCAAGGAACAGTGAATACTCAGACAATGTTTTTTTCACTTGCTTACTATGGCAAGTGCTACAGAGCAAACCGCAGAGCCATTCAAACCCTTTTACTGTACCAAAATAACAAATGTTTTACACCGTGCTTAAAAGATTTAAAGGAGTTTTTCATAGATGCCTAAAATGCATGCCTTTAGCAGTGTTTTGTTGTTGGTTTTGGCTTTTTATTGGTTTTCTTTCTCCATTACTCCTATGTCCTGTTTTCTTGTGATAAAAAAGGGAGCTAGAAGGAGTAGGATAGCATATAGTCAGCTTACTTGATTTGTGCTGATGAAGTACATGTGTTATATTGGTATAGTGAACCCTGTAACTGTTATCTGCTCTAGCCAGGAGGTCTAAAACTAACAATCTCATCTGTGTCATCGATGCTGGGAAAAGCTGATGTGGCCTCAGGGACTATGAACTGTTGGAAATAAAGCATTAAAAGTCTTTGCTACTCTTGATGTGTCCTAAAGGATTGCTGTGGTAGTTGGTACCACACAGTTAAATTTACTAGCCAGCTACCAGAAGTTTTGATGGGATTTCCAGCCGAATTTTTAATCACTTAACCTTTCTAATTGCATTAAGATGAGCTGTCAGGGGTCTCCTTTCTTAATGCTTAATAAAAACCTCCTCTGTCTCAACACTTTCTTTACTTTTTAAACTCCAATAAATTCCTAGAACTCTTTTGTTGCCCAGGGATTTTGTAGCTCCATGTTCAGACCTTATTTGCCTAAATGCACAATTAAAAAAAAATAAATGGCTGTGGATTAACCCACTATATTTTGGTATGATTTTGAGGTTTCTAGATTAAAAAAAATATTTTTCACAGTTACCTATAAATCAGGGATTTTCCTGTATAGTCATTAAATATATGAGTTTGTTGTGGTCTTTTTACCCAACTCAGTTCTAAAAAAGTGGATATTCAACTCCCATTTACAAAATATGAATTAAATAAACATCGCAAAGTTACTTTGAGGATAAACAGTGTGCTTATTAAATTAATAAAAGAATGCTAACTGAAGAATTAATATAGTAACACCCTCTTATTTTAGCAAAGTGAGGGGTGGCAGACTAGGACTAGGAATCACCAGTGCTCATGGTAAGCCCTTTTCCTCAGTTGCAAAGAGTTTTTAAATACACACTTTACTCTATCATTCAAACACTGTCTTATGGTACATAAGATGACATGGCCAACAGCTTTAATATACAGTTCTGTCTCTCTCAAGAAGCTCCAGAAATTTTCCATTGAAATGTGCTGTGTTCAAATTGTTATTTTTTTCTTATTTAAGGAAATGTGCATAATGCATGCATATATCTATCCTGGGTAAAGTACAATCAAATATATGCATTTCAATATTGCTGCTTAAAGTGATGGTTGTCTTTGATTTCCATGCAATGTCACTCATCATATTTTTGCCATTTCTTTAAGAAATTTGATGGCTTGTACAAATTGCTTTCTTCATGGTTGTTGCCCACTTCTCTCATCCCTCAGTATGGAATCTCCTATTTTGAGTTTCTTTACCATCCTGTAAAGAAATTGCCAATGAACACACGAGTAAAAAACTCTTCTGTTGTTATAACATGAAAGTTCCGTAAATAAAGGTAGTGAAAATTAAATTTCCTACATCCTTCTCTCACACTTACGAAATTAAATAACATTGCACTACTTGAACATCTGCTTTATAAAACTCTAATCAAGACACTGAAAAAAATAGCCAAAAACTAGGCAATTTTAAAAGCAAGGTATTTTTCTTTTCTTTCCCATTCTAATTGAAAGCACATCTTTCTCCCACCATTGGGTTCTCTGTAATTGCCTGTTTTTTTCGGAAGAACTTACTCCTGAAACCTAAAGAAGTGGACCATTTCATAGGTGACTATGAACTGGCAAAGAAGAAATTTTAGAAAATACTTCTCATTGAATAGGTTTTTTGTTTTTACAATACCTCCAGTTTGTCTTCAAATTTCTAATTGTTAGATAGGTAACAAAGTTAGGTAAATGACAGGTAGCCTCAAAAAGCTTCAACACAGGACACTTTGTGGTCTTGAACAGATGAGTCTGATTTTAAAAACAACTCAGGCTTTTTTAAAAAGTTATTCCTCCATTCACTCATGACTTTCTGGAATTAAATGGTTTTATCAAGACGTATGCTGGTTGAAGCAAGTGCATTAAATACTGTGGCTTGATGTCAGTAAACCTCCCGCAATGAAGGGGAAGCTATACAGGAAAGTCTTTAAGAAATATGTTTCAAGATGCTCTTTCTAAACCTCTCAATACAATTATGAGATGTGATTCTTTGACCCTCCATAGACTTGGCATTCAATTAAATTTTAATCCATTTGTTAAAAAAAACCCAAAAATTTTTAATTGGCCTCTATGGGATATCAATAGTTTTATTCCTCTGATGTTTAACTGCAACATTTATGTTTCTGCTTGATGGCACAGGGTCAGCTAAATTCACACTGAACATCTTTTTAGCTTCTTATGTGTTCAAAAATCTTATTAAAAACTCAAGCATTCTCTCAACATGGTATTGTTTGAAACTTCCATAATGAACATGCTTTACAGAATAGGACTAAAGAGCAGATTTTTGAGAAATAAAGAGGGACATGTTGTCTACCTCTGGTGTTATCTTTTTAAAATACTAATTTTCCAGTTTTTTCTGTTTTCAAGAGTATTAAATGACATACAAAAGTGATTCTGTTTCAAGATTAACAATGCCCACAAAAAGCTCTAACATGAAGATTTAGTACCAATGACAATTTAATACTTGTGTACATTTATTCTGTAGATACATCCTGACCCTACTTGCCTTTTCATCTTTACTAAACACTAAAATTTAATAGAATATGTATTTTTAGTGTCAGGATTTGAGAATCTTTGCCTTTTTCATGTTTTGTTGACCATAATCCCCACTAAAGAAAAGAAGGGAGCATAGAAGGGGTTCTCCATTCTGATGAAGTTATCTAGAGCACTTTTAACTTGTGGATTTGTTTAAAAGTTACTCTTACTCAACCCCTGCACTTTCACAAGGAGAAGACAGGCAATTTTGAACATTTGTCCAAACATTCTTTTTGCTTGTTACACTTTTGTCATAAGGCTCAAGATTGTAGCTTCTTATCTTGTGTGCTCAATTCATAGGTGTTGTAGAAATCTTAATCGCCTCTTTATTAAAATTAGATAGAGTTTTGTGGCTTGGAGTATTTATACAATTTGAAAATCTCCTTTTGAAGAGAGATTCACTTCATGTAATCATGGATACTCCTCAGCAAATGCTTGATATTCTATTTACTTTGAATCCTTTTGAAAAAAATTCCTCTGTGAAACAAAGAAAAGTAGATTTGTTTGCTCCAAAATGCACTACAATTATTAGACCTGATACCCCTGCAACTGGAATAAGAAATAAGAAAACTTTAAATAACTATTTTCTACTTTGAAAATAAAATATTATTTCATGAAGAAATTTGAAAGAAAATGAAAATCAGAACCATGCTCTATGTGCTTTTAACACAATCAGGGGAGATTGTGTGTAATATTTAAGTTGTTGAAGAATCGCTTGCTGATACAGGTTCTCAGCAGAGAAAAAATTGTACAGTATTTATATATTTTTTCTCAACTTTTAACAGATTCACACAGTTTATTTTGGAACACTGAGACATACTAAACACTGTACTTAGCAACTATATGAGCAGGTGATTTTTGTAATATTTTATAGAACTTGTGGCTGGATCACAGTGATACTTTCTTTATGCCTCTGTTGTTTGTGTTTTGCTTGGTCTTTTTCCATGACTGAAATTTCTGAGATGTGTTGTTGTCTACTAGGTTCTTATACCTTACACATGTTGTTCTTTCATACAAAATTTTTCAGATTTATAGACAGATACCCCACTTTGAAGATAATTTATATTTGAAGTACACTGTTGTATAACAGCAGACTTAAGTGATTTAGAAAAATATAATATGATGCCACAGCTGTCACAGCTCTAAACAGCTTCTATGCCTCATAATAAATGACTACTATATTTAAAGTCAAAATAATTACACGCCTGAGAAAATGGCCTGTGGTAAACAAACTTCTATGGCACATGGAGAAAAGCAGATGTCTAGTTAGAAAATTAAAATTTCATACCACCTAGTATGCTAGGTAGTCACAAGTCTGTCTTCACCACTTTGCCAGAAAATTGTAATGTACTTATCTTAAAATCTTTTTTCACAGACTTGGGGGTCAATTCATTTTTCCTGGGGAGGTAATCTATAGGGAAACTGATTTTTCACCTTTTCCTTAATCATTTATAAGTACAATTAACTTGTGATCAAAATATCTGCATCTTCTGTCTCTATTGTACTGAATCATGTGTAGATGATGTAGATGACCTTAAAATGTATGGTAAAAGGTATGATGGTTGCTTCTAGACTAATGCTTATGGTTCATCTTTCTTAAGAGTACCTCTGTTACAGACTATTAAAAGTTACATTTTTGTTCTTTGGCTTTTTTTCCCCCACATTTGCTTTCCTGAGTAAATCACTTTGCTCAGAATAACTGCTTTTTAACAACTAAGTAACCAATTATCAGATTGAGTCTGACAGAGACGGGTAAACCAAAACTAGATCTATTTGTGAGCTTGCTTCATTTGCTAGAGGTCTAATTATAATTGAAGATAGACACAGCTTTAGTAGTTACAGGGTTTTGTAACATTTCAAATGTAATTACTCCTTTGAAAAAAATGTTCTTGAGTGAAATTTGTGCTACTGCAAGGTCTCAATTAATGTATCTACTTTATTCTACAAGGATTTCTTCTCTGTCCACAAGTTTGATTTGAAGACCAACATCTGCTTAAACAATTTGCTCCAGAGAGAAGACAAGCAGTCACTCAAAGCTATTCTGAGAACCAGATGAAGTTCAGCAAATGGAATACACAAACATTGCTAGAGGAAAACTTGGGGGTTTTGTTTGGGTTTTGTTTGTTTGTTTGTTTGTGGGGTTTTTGTTTGGTTTTGTTTGTTGGGGTTTTTTTAAAAAATGTGATGACAAATAATCTAAGAAAGTCATGCTGGAGATGGGATTTGGTGTTTACATCAGGAATATTACCTCTTTGAGAGGGGATCTATATTGACCTGACCCTTGTAGAACCCTGAGATGCAGATTTTATTTTTTGACAGAAACCAGATTCTTTTGGTAGATGGTTTTTGCTTCCTCTTAGATGTGTTGTGTGCAGAATTTCTCACTCTTACAAGACCCCAGAGAGTTGTGGAGCTCTGTTCTTCCACTGAGGTATCATGAGTTGAGCGTGTAGGAAACAACAGCTCTGTATTATACACAACTGCACTAGCTGATTTTAAAAGACCTGAAGAGGTGTGTTAGAGCTTTTATAACAGATTCGTAAAATAGCACCTTTTTCCCTTGCCCAAAATGTCAAAACTATCACAGGCTGATAGAGTGATGTAGTTTAAAAACATTTCTAATTTTCGGAATCAGTTTTGTTTGAAATTACTTTTAGATTAAGTTCTCATGTGGATGTGGTAGAGCATTACTCCAGTGGTAGATAGTCCCAACGATCCAGAGCTCTAAAGCGAGGAGGAGCAGCTGGACCTTGACATGGGAAAAGCTAAACCGATGTGTAGCCATTGGGATGGCCAGTGGAACCATGGTTCCTACTTGACTTGATGGCTCTGTTCCTGTTCCAGGCCAATTCCCTTTAGAAATCACACTTAAATTCACAATGCTTATCAAAATAATAACAATTCAAAAGGTTCAACATATTATGGCCTTTGTTCTTAATACTTAAATTCAAGTCAACAGTGACACTAGTGAAGCTTGACTATATAACAAAATATACATAATCCATCTTCACCCATTTCCCAGCCCTCATCATAAAAATACTAGACATTTAATATATGTTTTTATGAACATTAATATGTTATAGTAACATCAAAACTTGCTTTCCTTTAGTGCATGTAGTGAGTATCTCCTTATTTTTCTGACTATCCACTCCCTCATCATATGCAGAATCTCTCAATTTTGCTTTTTGTCATCACAGACAAATATAGGTTTTGTTAGTTTTTCTCAGGAAATGAAAGTGGTTGTATTTGGTGAACCAGTGATATTTATCTCACATAGATGAAACCCATTCAAAACTTCCTGTGCCATTAGTTCTGCAGCTTTGTGTATTGACAGAGAAATCCTTATACACAACAGAACTGTATTTTAGAGCCATTCAACAATAAACATTAACAGTAGACCGTATTTGTGGTTTTAGCCTCTACCCTGCAAAGAATGCCTAAGAGTACTCTTAAGCCATGAAGTACTCATGCCTAAAGTATTTTAAATAAATAAATAACCCACGGGAAAAAAAAAGAATAAGGAAAGCCTTTGGGCCTTATTTTTATCTAATGTCTTTGGGTAAAGGAAGATACTCCCTTTTTGTAGGTTGTTGTAGGAGACATCCATCACGACTCTGTGGAAATCACAGAATTGCTGGGAATTAAGGTCTAACAGTCTTCTCTTCACAGGCCCTTGTCTACTTTGAGGCTGTCTGTGGTAGCACAGGGCAGATGTGTTACGTTATGAAACACATAACTGTGATGTAAGATTAGAGAATGATCACTGAAGTCTTTACAGCATTATTACAATTGCTTGTATCTACAGGATCTTCATGGTTCCTTGTTTTGTTTTGCTTTCTTTAAATGCTGTATCCTTAACAGCATTTGAAGTGTTCATTGCACAGTCATAAGATAACCATAAATCAAACATCCCTCATGAAATATTATGTCATTATGTTCTGAGTTACATAATGACAATCTAAATCTGACTACCTAAAAGTCTCTTTCCATTGCTAGCTGGTACTATAAGGATATTACACCAATTTCATTACCACCTTAGTTTTCAGGAAGCCAAACTCATGTTTTCTTGTTGAGACTGTCATCCTGACTTCAACCTGCTGTTAGGCATTGCTCAAGTTCTCCTGAAAGGCTGCTGTCATGTTGTATACTGCTCTCCATTCTTTCCACACTGTAAGATTTTATGTTTACTCTGGTGGACTTTTTGTGTGTTCCTGTACCATGCTTGTTCTCTGTGTGGATATTACTTTATCAGTAGTTCATGTAGGACCCAACCAATTAATCTTAGGTCTCTATTAAACTATAAATAACTGAGCACTTTAAAGACATCTGTAAGTGCAGCACTGTGTAAAATGAAATGAAAGACAGCGGCATAGACTTCTTCATGCTGCCTTTTTTACCTAAATTTTTCTTTCTTACAGTCAGACACTTTCCAAAAAATTTGAAGCCTAGAGAAGGAGGACTTCATGCACTAGATTTTTAGATGCCAATGTAGTTAACTTTGGTGACTGTTTCTCTTCTCCTCTTAGGTCTTAAGTTGAAATTGCTCACTGTGAAAAGCATCTGTCTGACTGCCAGAGAACGATACTATTTCATGGCCCTTTCGTCAATCATCTCCCATTCAGGGGAATCAGATCTATTAAGTACTGCTCTGGTACTTTGACATTCAACTCTAAAATGACACTTTTTTTTTCTTGACCTGACTATAACTGGGTTTTGAAAGACTGTGTTAAAAATTATTAAGGTGTATTAGACATGGTAGGAAAAGTAGAGCTTATTAGATGAACCATGACAAAGGTAAATCTTATTCTGTTGCATATGAACTAACACAAAGCATAAACCTAAGAGTAAATATATTCAAGAGACTATATTCCTTCCTTTCTTATGTTGAGGTCATCTGGCATCTGTGACTGCTTTTCTTCAGGGACCCTTTATAGTCTGAATTCTGGTAGTGCACGCTCCAGGATGCAGAACAAACAGTAAGTATATTTACTTTGTAAAAGAATTGGATATAAACAACTCATTTCTTCTGCTTGGTCTCTCTCTTTGAGCATATTATAATATACTCCAGAGGAAGTGTTTTTAAAATTTGCTGTCTGTCGTGCAATAGTCTCAAAACTGTAGAAGTAGAAGTCACTGACTGGAATTTCTAGTGAGCTATTAATTTCCTTGCTTACTGACCACTGCCTAAAACGGGAAGAGATCTTGAGGATTATAAGTTCTCTTGCTAATGTAAGATTCTACATCATACAAGAGAAATATCCTGTGCTAAGGATGATGTCTTAAGATCAATTTCGTTCAAAAAACATTGAAATTTGCTAGTGCTGCTGGAGACCTCAGAATCTAAGTGATGTAGACTAAAGCTGGTCATAGTTTGCAACTCACATAATGATTTCAAAATATTACTAGAATTCTGTTTTATATTTTTTAACTACCTTAGCATATTTTCAAAACTCAGGAAAGCAGATATTTTTTTTTACCTGCTTGCACATTCAGAGGGATTTTAAGGAATGCATTACATAATTGTATTTTTTGTCACAATTTCCCCATTATATTTCATTCTTCACTTTTTATATTATTTCTCTCCCTTCTGGGTTGCATGCCCTTTGATGCTTTTCTCCTTTTGCAGTACCACACCTCTATGGCTCTCTTCTGTATTTGGTCAGGTTAATTCAGATCTGGTCTGGAGATGCTCACACTTAGAATCTTGCAGTACAATTTTTCCCTCCTTTTATTTTGGGGGAGGTGTTTGGAGTTTTTTCATTTCTCTTTTGACCCTCATTAATATCAGTAGTCACATCCAGTGTTCTTCTGAAACCCTCAGCCCTTATTAGTATAATCCTTACTGTTATATCCTTATAACCTTACTGTTCTGACTATGATAGATTTGAGAGCTTTAAATTGAAAGTTAACCTGAATTTGACTGAAGAAAGGACACCTATTCTGTTTATTGTATCTTCTGTCATACTAAATATCTGCTCTGATAAGCTTACTAGCAATGTCACTTATGGAAGCTGTGAGTGATGGAAAGTGCTGTCATGTTCGTGGCACTGCATCCTCTTAAAAGGGTATCCCAGCACAGTTAAGACAAATTAGTATTAGTGGAATAAAAATTTGTGATGTAGTGTAAAATAGTCATGTCAGTCATCTGCACAATGATGTTTGGGTTTCATATCTAACACTTCCACATCTTTCTTTAAGACAGAGGGAAAATGCATCAAAATTGCATCTAAGCATAAGTGAGTTAGGGAATTATATTTGGGAAATTAATAACTCATTAGTCAGAAAATGGCTTAAATCCTCAAAATTTTCATACTTTGTCAATACTTTTAGCAAGAGGAAACCAGTCATAACTGAGTTCCAGTTAAAGATATTTTCAATTGCTTTGCTGATATCCTCTGAAGGACAGAAAAGTTTACAAGCACTACGTTATTAACATAATTCAAATACGTTGTCAGAAGGTGTAAACAAATATATAATTACACAGTTTATTCTACTGTTAATATAATTCAATTTTCTCTTTATAGGTTTAATCGTATAATGCTTTTTAACCTTATTTAACCTTATTATTACTGGAGCAATTTCCTCTTCTCTGATAAAGTAAATGAAGAATGAAAATGGAAATCCTGATTTAAAGCGATCTGATCAAGTTGTCTGAGTGTCAAAATGGAGACATTTTATGGAGTTTTCTCCCTGTGTCAAGTGGAAGACCTTTTTAATTAAATTGGAGTATTTCTGTAATAATCAAAAGATGACTGTCTACCATTCTGATGTTGTATTTTCATTGCACTCAAGAAAATAAATTCTAGACGAGTATTCAAATGTTTCAGATAAAGCAAATTATAGATTAAACTGGGTGGAACATGCCCTGTGCTAAGGTAGCTGTGACACTGGTGTTAGGTGATCTTCCTCATATAAAGTATGACTAATTCATAAGTAATCATTAAAGTAATCACATTTTAATAGTCTGTGGTATGGCCTATGTTTCAGGATATTTTTTTATATACTAATTCAAATTTGTTCTGGTGCTATGACAATGTGAGAGAAACGGGTATGCTCAAAAATGGCTTAACTGTAATCCTCTAGAGTTAAAGCCTGGAGAACTGAATGCTTTGATCTTGTTCGTCTCACTGATAAACTTTACATGCATCTCTTTTGTTGTTATAATGGAGATATTTGTACTGTTAGTGCCTCTTTTTCTAGTTCACAAAATAAATCTGTGTAGATTGCTCTTTCCCCCTACCAGGTATTGCTCACTGTTGAAATACTGTCTGTACTTTAGCAAAAAACCATGCATAGTTGCAGCTCAGTAGTCTTGCTATGCTGCAAGGGTTGTTTTAATGAAAGAAAAAAATGCCCATAAAAGGCAAAATGCAGCCTTATATATGTAACTTAGTATATTGCATTATTGAACCCTTCTCATCCTTGATTTCTACAAGGCAGAGCATCTGCAATGCAGTTTCTTAGGCTGAAAGCATGAAGGAATGTGATATATGGTAGATTAGGGGACAGAAAGGCGTTGCTTCAGACCCTTATGTTTTTGTGCGAAATTCTTAAATTGGCATTGGGTAGCCTCTCTGACATGCTGTGTGCTCCTTACTGTAACTGTTTGAACGGAATAGGATCTGCAGTTTTGCCACCCTATTGTTGGTACAACTTCACATTTACCTAAGCAAGATGTAACTTTTCGGAGAAAAATTAATTAGGACTAAATAAACATCTTTGGAAGAGACAGTACTGAAATTAAAAAGGGCAGTATTTCTCCCTGTAATTCCCTGTCTGTTTCAACTTAATATTTGTTTTAACATTGCTATTAGACTTCTTTAGGAAGTCAATTAGTTTTAAAATTGTAAGCCTTTTGGTAGTCTTATCGAGCCCCATGACACCAAAGAAGAGTATTGTGGTTGAGCTATAACATTAAGTTGCTAGAGCAGTGTACGGTCCTTTAGGAAAGACGGGCCTTAGAGGATGTTTGAAAAGGAAAGTGGTAGCTGAATAGCGGTGTCCCCTAGGGGTGTCCCCAAAGCAAATACTTTAACAGGAATAGCAGCATAAAAGATCTCCTCTGTTAAGGGCCATATTAAGCAAATGTACTGTCTAGACATTTTTCAGCCTGCCTATATTGATAAGATGGCATATTTTCTAAAACTGTTTTCATTTTTATGGTTTGCATACCAACAGACAATAGCATCAAAAGTAACTTAAACATTTTATACCATTTGCAGAAACTCAATGAGTGTCTTTTTCATGTGTTGTCCTTATATTTTATTTCTAGTTTTTATATGTTAACATTTTTCATGTCTGCCCTAAAACACACATTTTGAGGTGATATTGTCTCTGTTTTTGGCATGTATAACAAAGAAAGAAAACATTAAGCCATACATTCAAGATAATATAATTAAATTAGAAACAAAGTCACATGGGAAAAAAACTCAAAACAAATCCTTCAAACAAGGTAAATTAATTCTTTATCCAGAATACTCTTCATTCTTATGCATTGAATCTAATGGCCACCAGAGTTTGCTAATTTAAGCCAAATCCATCACATTAAATTGGTGAGAAGGACAAACATGTAAGCAGAAAATGTCACAGGAATCTGCAATACGTGCTTCAAGGGTCCACTGAAGTCAGATCTTTCTCTCAATCATTTTGGGACAAATTGAGAGCTTGGCTTACACAAAAATTTGATATATTAATTCACGGAATTTGTGAAAGTACAAGTCTGTCTCAAGTACGACTAATGGCCATTTTGCTAGGCACTGCCCTCTTCAGGACAATCTGCTTTCTATTTAGTAGTTGTAGGCCACTATGAGGAGAGCAAATGGTGGGTTTTTTTAGCAACTATTTATTCTGTCAACTTCTTTCATGGTATCTCTAAAGTTACAGATATTTATTTCTTTCTATATAAAGAGTTCCACAGAGTAATTTATGGAGAACTTATTGTCAACAACTATGACTAGTGGGGGTTCTTCTGCCTTCAGAAATATGCATTAAGTTGCCAAAATGTATAATATAATTCTTTGTAATAATATAATATAATCATTTTGGCTGTGAAGTTTAGGAAGATTTTCAGGGCAAGGAAAGATGTGTAGGGTATGTGTGAGGAGGATTAATGAAATAACACTTTAGATTTATTTGTATAAAAAACATTGCAAAAGTGCTAGAAACTCTATTCTGACTTGATATCATGTATTACCTTGTATTCATGTGACACTGAACAATACAATTAATCGTGTAGTAAGTCAGTAAGCAAAGCAGTTGCCAAAGGAGGCAATGTCCCTTTAAAGATGTATAAATGCAAAAGGATGGCTGACACCTGTAACAGATTTGAACATCTTGTTTTTCTTCCTTTTTCTGGCTAATGATGAACACTGGTTATTCACAAATGAGAAATTTTTCTTGCTATTTTCGAAAAGAAGCTCATAGTCAGTAATAGGTCTTGGGACCAGGATGCATCTCTAGAGACAGCGAAGTTTCAAAGGAATTGATACACAGCCATTATTAAGGAGAATAAAAGAAAAATGAAAGTCTTTTGCATTTTCACTCTGTTTATGTGTTATAAGAACAGAACCTCGATTCCATGTTGATAAACTCCAACATAAATGGTAGCAAAAACGGACAATCTCAGTAAAGTGAAAAGAATTACAGGAGCCCAATATATCTCAGTATATTTTCTAGATGTGAAAATTAGTGGACCGTTATCCATCCAAAGATAATTAGTTTCAATGGTAAAAAAAAAGGATATATTTGGTTGTATTTATGTCATTTAGAGAGCTCATGAGCCAGCATTACCTAGGAAGGTGATGGGACACATCCCTCATTCTCTGTTAGACTATATGTAACAATCTAGTGCTGGAGCCATCGTTAACATGTACTCAGTGCAATCCATAGGCAGCAGCAATATCCAAAAGAAGTATGCTTCTTCATGTAAGCAGGACATCTGCCTTCACCTGGAAGTGGGTAGTTTTCAAACAGGAAAGAAGAGTATACAAATTTTCTGTTTTCACATTAGAGCAGCTGCATGTATTTGCTCTTGTATGAGAACAATTAAAGACTGGCACAGTTGCTTTTTTCTCAGATGTTTATGCATTTGCCTTATCATTCCTTGTATTTAATATTATACTTAACTTTGTAGCTTCATAGTTCCTGTTTTGCCTGTTGTGAGTCCTTTTCACCTTAGGTCATATAATTAATTGGGAAGACTGAGTCTAATGAATCAGGTAACTGATTTTGCAGATCTTTAAACTATCAAAGTGTGGCTTTCACACAACCACAGTTCTATCTAACATTTAAGATGCCCTGTTTCAAGTTGCCTTATAAGCTCTTTATTAGTAATCCTGTTTTTTAACCCACCTTACACTCTGTGGACATCTTTGTGAATCAGATATCTTAAGTGTACGTAGTAAGGACAGCAAATAACATTCAGCTAAGGGGGGGATTCCAAGAGTAATTTTGCTACTTTTTTTCTTTTTTCTATAGCCTCCTTTGCTAAATGAGCAAAGCAGACATTTCATGGCACCCTACTAAAGAGCATAAAGAGGTATATTTAGCCTGTTATAGATTTGCCTTCATTACTACAAACTCAGTGGGCCTGGCTTTCTCAACCAGACTGCATAAGCTGCGTTGCAAGTTTTTTCTGAGTCAGGCTGGTTACACTGACTTCAGTCGAGTTATCCTGGGCTCCTGATGGTGTTGGTGGTTTCTGAGTGGCAAAGAAATCTCAAACAGCAGGCACATAGAGGATGTTGTGTGTAAACCCCTGTTGTTAGCTTAGCGCCACACCACCAATAATTCACTCCTCCCACTAGTGGGATGGGGAACAGAATACACCCTGTAAATTTATGAGTTAAGGATAGTTCAATAAGGAAAAAAGGACGAAACAGAAAGAAAATGAAACAGAATGAGTGGTGCAGAGACAATAACTCACCACCTCCCACAAGCAGACCATTTCCCAGCCAGTCTCCAAGCAACAGTTACCTAACCAAAGTCGTATCCCTCAGGTTAGTTGCTGAGCATGATGTTATATGGTATGGAATATCCCGTCGGTCAGTTTGGTTCAGTTGTCCTGGTTGCATCTCCTCTCAACTTACATACCCAAAATGTACTTGCTTCCAGGACAGTGGGAAAAAGAAAATCTTGATGCTGTATAAGTGCTGCTCAACAACAGTCAAAACACTCGTGTTACCAACGCAGTTTTACTCACAAATCCAAAACACAGCACTATGTGGGGTGCTATGAAGGAAATTAACTCCATCCCAGCTAGAGCCAGTACTGCCGAGAGCACCAAATTTTATTTGCAAATGCAAATCTCTGGGCTTAGTGGAATGCTAATTAAGTTGGTGATCTGCAGAGAAATCAAAAAAGACTTAGCCTTTATACAACAGCTAAATAGAGATGATTATTTTTTGCTCTGTGAATTATATTTCACTCTTGCTCATTTTAAATATACAGTTTTTCTTGGGCCTGATTTTCTTTCTCCCCCATCCCCCTTCCAGGTTTTCCTTTCTAGTCTTTGCATAGTTGTCTTCCATTTTTTAATCTGAGCCAAACCTTATTCCTAACCTCTCCAATGAACCTAGGTTGTTGAAGTGACCCTAATGAGCTGCTTTTTCTATTACTGGTCTTCTAAGATCCAATTACCTTAGTTTGTGTCTGTATGCGTGTATTTCTTTCAGTCAGTGTTTCAGGCTCCTTGTTTTAACCAATACATTAGAAATTCTCTTATACTTTTGGATAGACTATGAAAAAAGAGTTATATATATATTGCATATATTTTAATATTATTAGTAATAAATAATGCCTGGTTCTGATATCTTCATTATAAGTACATCTTTTAGGTTAATGCATAAATCCTAATTATGTGAGGTTTTTTTCTTACTGCAGAGTTTTCATCAAAGTTTTTATTTCTGTTTTTTTAAACACTACTAACATACTTGTAAATATTTTATGAACACTAACTTTAATGAATTTGTGAAATAGATGGATTTTTACCCATTTAGGTATGCATAGAATTTGTAAATCCTTTCAAAATGATTCAAAATTACTTTTGGATGAATTTGTATTTTGTGATTTTAAGAACTAAGATTTTATGAGCTACTAAAGATAGAAATTAAAGCTGTTTTTCATTAGAAAACTAGAATTCCAGCTGATCAATAGGATAAAGAAGGCATCATTTATTCTGATGCATAATGGACCTTTAATGAGGAGCTGTTTGACAACAAACTATGACCTAGTCTGGAATGCTGACCATTTTAATTCTAGTTCCTTTTAGTGAAAAGACATTGAGCAGGCTGGTGGCATTCTCATGTTGTCTCGAACATCCCTTGGCAGAAACAATGATTTTAAGTGCTGGTGTGGCAAAGCAGTAGCAGGATTAAATTCTAAACTGTAAAGATTTACAAACCTCAACAAACTCAAACTCTTTCCTTTCTCTCTAACTGTCTTTAATTGGGCAGTAATAATTTTGAATCCAGTCTGCCTTGGATGACTGACCTACACAGCCCATTGTGTCAGAATGGGTATTTTTGCTCCGGTGAAGTAGCCCATACCTTTTTTTAGGCAAGCAGGAAAGGTTACTGATGACTAAGCAGGAATTCTTGGGCACAAAAGTTGCGATGGATTTTTGAGTTCTGCTTCTGCACTCTTTCAGTCCAGAGCAGAAGTGGAATTTTGGCTTATAAGAAAGATGGGGGCAAATTTTTAGCAGGGCCCGTTGTGATAGGAAAAAGGGTAATGGTTTTGAGCTAAAAGAGTGGGGATTTAGGTTAGGTATAATGAGGAAATTCTTCCATGCGAGGGTGATATTGGCACAGGTTGCCCAGAGAGGTGGTAGTTGCCCTATCCCCATAAACATTCAGGGCCAGGTTGGATGGGGCTCTGAGCAACACAATCTAGTTGAAAACCTCCCTGCTCACTGCAGGGGGCTTGGACTAGGTGACCTTTAAAGGTCTCTTCTAGCCCAAACCAATCTAAGAACCTCTGATTCCATGATTTATATGGTGTATGCCTACTGTTAGGTGAGATGCCTCTAACCTGCAGAAATTTTGGCACTTGGCAGTTCCCTGCCAAGTATGCTAGCTGCCATGAGCCAGGAAAACAAAAAGAAAAAGAGGAAAAAGCATAATAAAAGAAAAAAAAAGGAAATCTATTTATTTATTTTAGGGGGCAAGCCTTCCAGACATATCACACTTCCTCAGGAATTTCATACATCAGTGAAAAATAAGTTATTATGCTTTTCTGCTCAAGAAAATAATTTGGAGCATAATTCACAGTTGTGTAAGACAATTACTGAGATCGATTGCATACTATAGATGTCTTGCTATAGTTTGCCCTAGTCTTTCCTACTGTGCTGATTCCAAGTAAATATGCTTAGCTGAAAGATACATGCAATACAGAAAGATTCATCTCATTATTAACAGCTTCATTCCTGATTTAATTTAACCACGATAATGATATATATCTCGAACCTGCACACTAAAATTGTCTGTCATGAAAGAGAGAGTGGGCTGAAAGAGAAGTCATAGTTGTGTCAGCGAGAAGATAGAAAACATAATGGCTGTGTTGGTGGATTTTATTTAATCAGTGTGAGGAGAGGGAATAGAGAGTTATACAAGCCCTGGTTAGTGCTGACAAGAAAAGGAAAGGAGGGTGAATGGATCATCCAGCCAGAAAGCATAAAGAAGATTAGTGTGAGGCTGAGTTTTCAGAAGGAAAGTTTCATGAAATCTTAGAATGGTTTGTGTTGGAAGGCAGCTTAAAAACCATCTCATTCCAATCCTCCTGCCATGGTCAGGTACACTTTCCACTACACCAGGTTACTCAGATCTCTGTCCAGACTCATCTTGAGCACTTTCAGGGTTGGGGCATCCACCACTTCTCTGGGTGTTCCAGTGTCTAACTACATTTACAGTAAAGAATTTCTTCCTAATATATAGTCTAAACCTACTCTCTTTTAGTTGAAGTCATTATCCCTTATCCTATCACTGCATGACTTTAAAAAAAGTCCATCTCCATATCTCTTGTAGACCACCTTCAGATACTGGAAGGCTGCTGTAAGGTCTCCCCAGAGCCTTCTCTTCTCCAGACCGAACAAAACCAACTCTCTCAGCCTGTCTTCACAGGAGAGGAGCTCCAGCCCTCTGATCAACTTGATGGCGCTCCTCCAGACCCAGTCCAACAGATCCATGTCCTTCTTGTGCTGGGGGCCCCAGAGGTGGATGCAGTACTCCAGGTGGAGAGTGGAGCAGAGGGGCAGAATAACCTCCTTCAGCCTGCCTAGCCACATCTCTTTTGATGCAGCCCAGGATACAGTTGGCTTTTTGGGCTGCAAGCGCGCACTGCCGCCTCATGCTGAACTTCTCGTCAACCAGGGATGCCTCTACCCATGTGCAGGACCTTGCACTTGGGTTGATTGAACTTCATGAAGTTCATGCAGGTCCATGTCAATGTCCCTCTGGATGGCTTCCCTTCCCTCTGGTGTGTCAGCTGCGCTATACAGCTTGGAGTCATTGGTAAATCGTCTGGGGATGAAATCAATGCTATCACCGATGTCACTGACAAAGGTTTCAAACATTGCCAGTCCCAATACTGACACCTGAAGAATACCACTTGTCTTGAGCAAGGGGGGGCCTTCCCCTGACCTGAATTTGGACTGCAGGCAGGGAAAGAGAGATTGCTGTGTCAGAAGGCTCTGTTCTTTCTTTGGTGCATTTACTGTGACACCTTTACTCCCTTTTCTTTCCCGCATGTGGATGTCTGACATATGGTGGGAACAAAAAAGGTCACTGAAATGGAATTGGGCATATATGAGACCTCAACAGGAAAATCTGAGGAACCAGAGATGACCTGTGTCTGCAGAGAAACAGAGAGGTAGTGTGTACTGGAAAAGCAGTAGAGTGGATTTGGTGATGGGAGGGTCAAATATTCTGATACTTTGAAATTATTTCAAACTTACATTTCAGTAACCATTTCAGTATTTTGTGGTGTACAATAATGTTAACAATGGTTAATTCCTGTCTATTTGTCAGTAATGAATTGGGTGCTATAAGCCCTTCATTCCTTCCAGAATAGAAAAGAAATTAGAAGAGTGTTGAGTGTTCCCACATACTCAGTATGCTGGAATTTTGGAAATTATTCAGAAAAACAAAATAGAAAAAAGATCAACAGGAAAAGCAGACTAATAAGTCAAGGAATCTCACAAACGTATGCAAGAGCTGTTCAGAATCTTGAATTTCCCCACAAAACAGTAATTCCAGCAACACAAAATAAATATTTCAGCTAAAGCAAAACCAGAAAATATTGTGACCAAACAATGGATTCTAAGCAACAGATTCCTCTTACCAGAGAACTTGCAGCCTGTTTGTTCTGTTCAGACTCCACTGACTCGAATTTCAACTGTCATATACATCAACAGATTGTTATGGCTATGATGTAGATCAGAAATGATCATGGACCTCTGAACAGATTTATATAACATCTGCGTTCAATAAAACAATGATATTTCAAGGAGAAATATCAAACTCGTGTAGACAGACATTAATTTGTTTGCATAGATACATTACAATTATATAGTATTATGTACAGCGCAATAGCTAGAACATTTTAAATAAATAATGTAAATAAATATTCTATATATATACAATAAATACATAAACAATATTATGCACAACATTATTAGCTAGAACATTGAGTTTATTTCCATAGCTGTTTTGGATTTTGTAGCAATATTTATTTCTTTTTCAAGATAATTACTTGCAGGCTCTTCAAACCATGTGTAATGAACAATTTTTTTTAATTTTGTAAATGAGTCTTCAAAGTAGTTATCAGCATATGTTTTGTCAGCAAACATTCTAATTTTCCTTCAAAGCATTTTGGTTGCTAGATATTTAAAAGGGAGAATAATGTTATATATACAGAAAAGGAACAGTCCTCCTCTACTCTTGCACACATTGTCTGGATGTTATACTTTGTATGTCTAATGTTGCATTACTGATATTAAAGATGAAGGAAATTATTACGCAGCAAAATAAGAACAAATTGTGAAATTGTTTGAATTCAGACAGGCTGTAAATTATGCAATTGCATCTGCATGATAGGACGCCTGCTTGCTACTTTCATATGCAAAGCATTTAACATGTTTCTATGTAAACTTACAGTAAATTAGCGCTCTCTCAATGGGTTATAAATTGCATGTATTATTTAACAGGGTCCAGTATGAAATGTTTACTGAAATGTTTACCAAAATGTATATGTGGACGATACTGTTGTGCTCATTCAAATTAGATTTGAATGGTTGTGTTGATTCATGCAAATTGTAAGATAGGAATTGTGCCCTTTAAAAAACAGTAGACAGAATATTTTCTACAGATTACTCTTCACACTGGAATGTCTTTGCTAATCTAAAGTTTATTTGCAATGACATATTTGCATCCTTATGAGAACTGTGACTAGCAAAAACTGTTTTAATTTATTGTAATTTACAAAAAAAGCCTCAATTGCTATCACCAAAATGATGAATTGGTCTGGAAATCAAAAAAATGTGTTTTATAAATTAAATTGATCCGTGCAGAACCTTAATTATTTGTAATGTAGATTGCCTCAAGATGGCAGAGTGATGGAAAGCTTTGCTCTGTCTAAAGTATGATATTTAGACAGAGTATTTAGAAGACTCTGTTTCTTATCTTAATGCAACATTGGTCATTCTCTTTGAATAGGTTACTTACATTAAAACCATTAAATTATTCCTGATTGCAGACTCTTTTTTGTCATTATTGAAATAATTGAGATTTTTTTCCACTATATATAATTTACTTTTCTTTCAACCAAACTTGGCCTGATAAATAGGCTGTGGAAGAAATCAGTGATGTTAGTGAAATAAGGTACTACTATTTGGCTTATTTCTTCTGACTCATTTATGGAGCAATAGGCTTTTTACTCAGCTAGATTTAGCCATGCTGAGGATGAAAATCATGATTATAATTTGAAGGTATCATTAAAACAATAACTAAATCAGTTGCATGAATTTTGACAGCAGTGGACAGTAGAAGAAGAATCCATCTTGGAGTTTTGAGACTGTGTAGGGAAAACAATAACTAATTGCTGATTAGAAAATAAAGAACTGTACTTAACTGTACTGGGATCTCAATTATATGGTGCAGGGAAGCACAGGATGAGTCATTCTTCCCCAAAATGCTCATGTTCAGTTCTAATAGCTGTAATCATCTTTCCCGACATTAATACTTCTGTGCTCTGAGACTATTCAGAACTTAAACTGCTTTTTGCCCTACTCTAAACTCTAGGTGATAGCACTGAGCTTTCATCAGCAAGACCAAACAGAACCAATAAGAAGAAAATCAGGGTTCCAGCTGTTATTTTTTTATATAACTTTGATCATTAAGGTAATGTATTTTTGACAATACAATGAAATGAGTATTTATCTTTACCAGAGATGTCTTGTTTCTCCTTGAGACTCCTGCCAACAAATTTTAAAAGATTAAGTTTTATGATGCCCCTGAATATTTCCTTCTACACAAAGACACTTTTACAGTTCAGGTTTGTTAAAATTCATAAGCTATCAATTATATTATCTCCCTCAATTTTCCTGAAAAAAACTCAACACAAACTAAAACAGCAAAACTTCTGCTACAATAACTAAGAATCAATATGCATCTTTCTCCTATTGGACTTTACATGTGATATATTCCAGGGATCAATGGCCTCAGGAGGAGTAAGTGTTAGATATCCACTCATTTCGCCTTAAAGTGTTGTTGAGCATAATTGGTGATGTGTTTAAAAGTTTTGTATGTTCACCTAATTTATGCTGTACGTAAATTTTATGTGTGCTACACCTAGGATTAAGGTGGTACAAAATTTCTTACTACATGACTCCTACTCCTTAGTAATAATATCTATTTTATTTTTGGCATGGCAAGACTGACATATTTGTGACTATTCTGTGTTTGCAACTATTTAATTGAGAATACATTAGGCTACAACACTTACCTGTATGTCATTATTCTAGTTGGACTATTAGATGGAAGTATATTGGGTCTTCACTGGTGAATATCTCATCATATGTGAGTATTAATTTAAAAACAATCCATACTGCAGGACATAAATTTCCCTTTCATTACATTAGAAACCATACTAGATACATGTTGAAGGTCTGCATAGTGTTTGGGTAACATGTGGAGGTGTAAGATGCATGAGTGTGTTTTGACAGGTCAGATTTACCAGTCCTATTACCATTTACTTTAGGAGACTGTCCTTTGTCTTCACTTAATTTTTAAATGGGCTCTTGTAATCCTAAAACACAGAACTAAATCTCAGGGAGTATTTTAAGACATTTCTTGACTTACATATTAAGGAGCTATGAAAATATATATTGTCTTTGTGACTACTGTGCACAATACCTATTTTGTAGCAGTACTTTCTAGCAGGTCTTGTAATTCCACACACAGGATGTTATTTTACAGCAGCAGCATCCACTAGGTGTTTGAAAATTTTTGTGTTAATTTTCATGTCAAAAATGTTTGTAGTAATTATATGGTCTCACAGGTAAAATCCAACTGTTAATAGAAGCAAAAGTCTCACATCTCTGTGGGGGTAAACACACAGTTAGTAAGAAATATACCTGTAGGTGAGCATTTTCCATATTTTTAAAATTATAATTATCCCCTAATTCAGACTCAGCATTAATACTTAATACAACATCACTTAAACCCTCATGCACAAAGCTTCAAAATACAAATTTTAAGTAAGTCCAGTGAAGAAATTAATCATAACAGATTGTGGTTGCTCATCCTGGTAGTAATAAAAAGATTTTTTTTAAAAAAGTTGTGCAACAAGATGGTCTCATGAAGTCCTACTTTGACTGAAAAACTAATTGTTTAAATTTTTTCTCCTTCTTACAGATATACTGACCTATGTCTATATAGCCTTCTTTAAGTTTACTGCTTTCTTCTTATCTTTAAATGCATTTATTTAGGAACTTTAGAATTCTTTTGCCATATCTTGCTTCATTTATTTCCATGTGGCTTCATAGATATGCCAAGTTTTCACCAGGCAAATTGTTTGCCCCAGAGTACCTAAGGAACTCTAATTACCAGACATTCTTTTCCCTATTGAGAGAAAACAGGAAAGGTTGCAGGTTTATTTTCCTTTTGCTCTCCTTCTACTGCAAATAAATATGTCTGAGTCACGAAAATACCCTCACATTGTTTTGGGGGACTGGCTTTTATACACTTCTCTGACTGTGTGCTAAATTAGAGCACATACTTTAATTGCTATGAGTTGTTTTTTTTGTATTTTGGGGACCTTTTGGACACCACACTCATTCTTATGGCTGTCTGTGCCACCCTATGCAATCTGCATCTCTTCCTGACCAAATATTTTCCTGATATTCGTAGTTCTAAAAGAATCCCTGAAACATACATTGTTCCTGGCAGGAATGGGACATGATGGAAGAAAGGCTTAGTTATCTTCCCAAATTGTTCCTGGGACTGTGAATCTCAAGCACAGGAAAGTGTTTAAAGCCCTGAGACACGCAAGTTCTTTAGAAGATTTGTTTCTTGACCTTTTCTACTGAATAACATATTACTTATAAATAATCATATACTTATTTTCTTTGGAGACACTAAACTATCTGAATTTTTGTTCGCTTTACCACACCATAGTCTGTAGAAGACAGCAAATGCATGTTAAATGCATAGAGAGTGATAGAAATAGGGTAAAACTAATGGAACTGTAACGATGACTGTATGTTTTAGGTATGAGTACACCAGGCATTTGGAGTTGCACTTCTAGCAAGGTGTGAACAACATGTATAAAGCTAACACAGTACACAAAGCATGTGTCAATCAGAAGTCTTTGCAATAGACATGAGGTGAATCTGTTTGCCTGCATGGGATAAGGTGGCAGGAATTAAATGTAAAGCTCAAAACCACAAAAGCCTTTAATGTATCTCTTTGTGCAAACTCTGAATATTAGCGGTACTTCAAGAAAAGAAAAAGGTGGTAAGTTTCACGGTAAGGTGAAGAGAGTAACATTACTCCTTCAGAATGATAACAGTAAAATTTTTACTTTATTGTGCAGTGTAACTTTTAATTGCAGCACCACAGAACATATTTTATATATCATTAACATTCTTTATCACCAGTGTTTAATTTGGACAGATTTATGTAACTGTGTGGTACAGCGAATTGTCTGACTTCTCTCAGATCCAGCCATAGCTGAGCATTATGACAGTCCAGCAAAGTTGGGCTCTTCTCTGTCATTTTAGGTAGTAAAGTGGAAAGATCCACTGCCTTTCTAGTGAATTCACTTCCCTGCTAATTGTCCCCTGAGGAGCAGAGTGTCAGCAGCAAATCCTACCAAATCTTGCATAATGATTAAAAATGGAGAAACCAAGGCAGCTAAAGTAAAGGTCACTGTATAATCTCCATTTATTGAAACAAATAGAGTTAATCACAGTGCTCCATCTCTTGTAGATATCTTCGAGTTGAGGGGTTTTTTTTCTCAAGAACTGAAACTTGCAAATTTTGTTTAGCATTGGGCTTAATGTTATGTTTATAAGCTTTCTGCATTGATAATAATGAGATGTCAATGTCCTTTCCCTTACAAGTAAATTAACTTTTAAGCAAGACTTAATTATACTTTTATTTATCAATGACTATGGAAACGGCCATTTAGAGGAAGTAGGAAAACATGGTGAGTGAAGTTATTGTGGAGATATATAGTGAATACCTGGTGCAGTCTCCTGTGCCATCGTGAATTTGACTGGATGAAAAAAGTAACGTTATTCGGGTTGGAATAAATCCTCTGTATACATATATGGAAAATATTATGTGAAGAGGTTTAGTTACATGGTGTTATTCGGATATTCAGAAACTGTTGCAATATAATTCTGTTTCCTACTTTCTATGTTTCTGTGGTTCTGTGCTGCTGTTTCAGTTTTAGCTAACTAAGGTGGGAATTCTCATTTATCAGGATTTATTTTTGTTTTAGTAGAAATTTGATTTTTTGAATTAAATCAAATCCAGGAGTTTTCAGCATTTCACTGAACTGAAATTTTCAGGAAATTCTTGTTTCTTGGCCAAAATTATAATTTGAAAATGTGAAATAAGATCTCTTCCCTCGGGGATGACAGAGTTTTGCCAGAAAGCTTTTTTGGGACTTCATTTCCTTGCTAATCATTTGCAGTCTGGTCCCAGTAGACTTTAATTTGCTGGTTTCATGCATACACAGTTAACCTAGACATTTTAAACAATTGAATAAGGAAATATGAATCTTCTGAAAACTGAAGGTACCAAACACAGGTGCTAGCTGGGTGACTTGGAACATAAAGTTTAGAGGAGAGACTAAAACATAAATTTTGCCAGCACTGTTCCTTACCAGCTTTCTAGACTGCTGTAGTGTGCTTCATTCTGAATGCAGTTTCTGAGGACGTTGATAACCTTGAAGAGATGATGACTCAGTTTTTGAGTTACCCCATCACTGAACTCAGGATAGTCATTGCAACTCAGGACTGGCTGGCATCAGCTTGTTTTAGCCCATAATTGGGAAAAACTAAACTGCCTGCTTCTTTTAAATGCAAATATTTCCTCTCTGTGACTCACATCTCCCACTGCAGGTTCAGTCCTTTCTTTTCATCTGTTTTAAATGGTTTGTCTTGAAAGTTTTGTCGGGGAAAAATATTACTCCCACCTGGAATCATGATAGGTACTGTCTGTAGGTGCGCTTAGTCTGGTGTCCAGTGTGTTTCTTCAGAACAAATTCAGAGCAGTTTTCAGAACAATAGAACAAACAGAAAAAAACAAATTTCAAAACAGCGAATTCCTTTTATGAGAAATTTCTGGGATTACTTTTCTCAGACCCACTAGGACCAGCCTGAGGCTCCCCTTCTCAATGAAAGTCATCTTGGGGCTAACTGGTGTCTATTTTAAACAAAATAACTCCCATACAAAACATCTCTGGATGACATTGGATTCTGTATCTGTTTCATAGTAGTCGATAGATACCATCAGTGAAATCTGTGTGGATTAAGAATGTTATTATACCAGTTCCAGGAGAGCACAGATAGCCCTGCTGTGATAGATGCTTCTGAACCACAGAACTCTCTTTGAGGCTACACCTGTACTTTTGAATAAAGCAGAAGCAAAGTCTGTTATTTGGGCCTGTGCCACATGGTGTAATCTGGACCTTTCAAAATACACGATGCTTGTTTCTGGATCTTTCTTAAGGCATTTGGAATAAATTAGTCCCATAATAATACCTTACAAGCTCCCTTTCTCTCATGCATATGTACACGCACACATATCTTCATCATGGAGTTTCATTCCCCTGTGTGCTAGGAGCAGCCTGTGGTCTGTGCTACTCCAGTGGTCACGTGCTGGTTTGGTGCAAGATCATTCCAGGGAGAATGCTAGTGATGGAGCTTGCCTGGTTTGTTAAGCGGTGTAGGCACAGACTCATCAAAAACTCTGCAAAGTCAGAAGATATTGCAGTCCAGACTTCAGCCAGAGTTCATGGCATTAGGATTTTGGTGTTCCTTTCTGTGGAGAGCTAAACAGCACTTTGATCCCCAGCTCCTGGGGCTGTCGCTGTGAATTAAAGAGGTGGAACATTTAGGACAGTCTGGCTAAGCACTGTCTCCGAATCAGACTTGTCAGGCAAAGGGTTCCTGTGTATTGAGAGGTAAAAAGGTGGCTGCTCTGAAGGTGACCAGTCGAAGTGTTTCCCTGAGAGTCAGGAACCCAGTGCTCTCAGGATCTGCTCTGTCTGCACCAAATCCTGGCCAGCACTTCATTGATCTCAAAGTATATTAAATTAAACATTTCAGGCTCTCTGAATCAGCAAATTCAGCTTTAATTGTATTTTGTTTAATTAAATCCTGCAAACAAATTAATTATTTCTGCAATATATTACCATTTGCAGGACATTTTAGATATTAATTGCTGTAACTACAGTACTGAGACAACCGTAATAGTTCACAAGCCTATGCTGGTTTAATAGAGATCTTTATTTTTAGGGGATTTTTCTAGTCTAGTTTGTGGTTATTTGTGGGGTTTTTGTTTGGCTTTGTTTATTTTATTTTATTTATTTGATTTTGGAGGTGGTTCAGGTTTTTCATAATTTTTTATTTTCTTTTTTTTGGTGGAGGACCGTGTGTGCTCTTTATTAACAAGGCACTCCTGTTTACACATTTCCATGTTATCCAGAGGCTGGACAAGTGGAAGAATAGCAGTGGCTGCTTTTTCAAACCTGTCAGTGCATATTTTTACACTTAGTATTAGTCCATTTGAAATTAACTATTTCACTGAGAGAATGCATATATATATGGCTGTCTGTAGGATAGTGACTATTAAACAGTTTTGCCACCTTTTTGGAAGGAGACAGAACATTTCTTCTCACAGACAATTTTGGGCAATTTCGAAGTTTGTTTTTTTGGGTTTTTTTCAATATATTCAAGCATTCTAAGACATTTAGATGAAAGACAGTAGAGATGGTCAAAGCATCCACGCCCACCACTTCCAAAGCAGCCTTTTGCGACTTTCTTGGCCTGCCTAATGGCTGGCAGGGAGCCAATGGCTGTATAATGAGCTGTGTGAAGGACAGGTAGCCCCTGGAATTACAGAAGAGAATTGTGGCAGAATAAAGGCAAAGATGAAACTCATGTGACCTCTTCTCATGAAGAAAAAGGCTGTGACACTTTCTCATTGTAGTCTATATTGAATAGATTGGATCTTGACCTTAATTTTAGTTTTCTTCAGTTTGGGAAAAAAAAAAGTATTTTTTCTAGGTTTAAATACGAGAACAATGTTATTTCCAGGGATTCAATAAATGGGAATGTTCTTCACCAGCTGAAAAACCTCTTTCACTGAGGTTGGCTCTACAGTAACCCCTTCGTTGTTTGAAGTCACAATTATTCTCTTTCAAAAGAATGTAAAACTTTCATATTCAGAGTTTCAACATAGCAAAATGACTGATAAAGTAGATAATACTAAGTAAAAGTGCACCATAGGACAAATATAAAGTGCAAAAAGGATTAAAAAATTAATGGTCTAAGGAAGTCTGTAGATATTCTAGGAAAAAAGTCATTAATCCCACTCCCTTACCTTCTGTAAAACAGTTTTTTTTACATAGTTGTAGTCATGTTGATAAAAATTTGTAGGTAAAAAGTGATCTAGTGTTAATGTGTTTAGGTGTTGGAACTTTTTTATGATATCGTCATGGAGAATGTTTGGGTTCTGGCTTTTTCCCATCTTGCCGCTGCCTTTCTTTCAATAACAGATGTGTAAATACCTAATTTATTACCAATCAAATCAGAGTAGGATAATGAGAAATAAAGCCAAATCTTAAAAAACTCTCCTTCCTCTCCCTGGTCCCTTCTGCCCTGGCTGAACTTCACTCTCAATTTTCTCTACCTCCTCCCTGCACTGTGCTGCAGGGGGATCAGGAATGGGGGCTTCTGTCATGTCACCACATGTTGCCCCTGCTGCTCCTTCCTCCTCAGGGGCAGGACTCCTCACACTCTTCCTGTGCTCCAGAGAGGGTCTCTCCCACAGGAGAAAGCCTTCCACCAACTTCTCCAGTGCAAGTCGTTTCTGTGGGCTGCAGTTCTTCATGAACTGCTCCCATGTGGGTCCCTCATGACGTACCAAGTCCTGCCAGCAAACCTGCTCCAGCGTGGGCTTCTTTCTCCATGGTGCCACAGGTCCTGCCTTGATCCTGCTCCAGCATGGGTTTGCCACAAAGTCACAGCCTTCTGGGCATTCACCTGCTCCAGCATGGGGTTCTTCACAGGCTGCAGGTGGATCTATGCTCCTCTGTGGATCTCCATGGGCTTCAGGAGCACAGCTGCCTCAGCATGAGCTGCACCACAGGCTGCAGGGGAAATCTCTGCTCCAGCACCTGTAGCACCACCTCCCCGTCTCTCTTCACTGACCTTGGTGTTGCAGGGCTGTTTTTCTCATATTTTCTGCGCTCCTGTCTCTGACTGCAGCTGCTGCTGCACAGGGGTTTTTTCCACCCTT
The DNA here is from genome assembly GCA_013400235.1 of Oriolus oriolus. Lineage (NCBI taxonomy): Eukaryota > Metazoa > Chordata > Aves > Passeriformes > Corvidae > Oriolus > Oriolus oriolus. Next base: position 281,184 of record VXBT01005405.1, on the reverse strand, counting down.
CTTAAATCTATTATCTCAGAGGTGCTACCACCATCACTGATGTGCTTGGGCTTGGCCAGTGGGGGATCCGTCTTGGAGCCTTCTGACACTGGCTCTGTTCAACATGAGAGAAGCTTCTGTCAACTTCTCAGAGAAGTCCTCCCCCTACCAAAAGCCTTGACATGCAAACTCAGTAGAGTGAGACTGAATGCTTCACAAATAGAAAAAATAGGGTTCAGGTCTTGTATTGCATACATTGCTTTTATATGTTAAGTATTTTTTGACACGGACTTTGAATCCTAGCAGTATTTGACTTCCAGTTATGGGCTGTACCAGAAGATCTGCTCCCTTTTAAGGTCAATTATTATTTAAATAGTTAATGCTTTAAATAGTTGATGCTTTAAAAGAAGCAGATCTCTCAGATCTTTCCGAGTCTGAGAGGACACAACAGGAGTTTTGGGACCACCTTTTCTTTTCAAATTAGTCTTATCCCTGTTGATTCAAGCCTGTTATATCCTGTGATGGAAGAAAAGGTGAGAGCTGAATCCAGTTTTCTTCTGCTTTGGCAAACATTTTGAGCAAGCCTTACGTTTCTTTCTCTTTTTGTTCCATTTTAAAAAGAAGCTTTCACTGAAATTCAGAGGAGAAAAGGAAGAGGCATTTCATTCACCCAAGAACTTCTGTAGGATTCCTGTATGAATTCACTTCCTCTATTACCCACCTGCAGCCCAACATTCATTTCCAACACTACTCCTTATATCTGGCTCTGGGTTGTGCAGGGGCAATAGATTCTTCATTCCTTCCAGTTGGAGCTGACTGATTTCATACAGAAGAGTATCTTTGAAATACACTGAAAAAAAGCAGCCATCTGTGTTCAGAGAAAAATTGAAGTTTTTTTATTCTAGAAAGGGGTTTTGTACTCTTTTGCACACTCACAGAATTCTTTTGCTTTAGCTTCAGCAAGTATACTTTAGGTGCAGATACAGCATAAGAATACCATCTTCTACAGTCTATCCAGTCAGGAAACTAAAATAGTAATGGTGAACACTTAACCTTCTTCATCCATGTTGTGAGATAATTCAAGTATCTAACTGGGTATTCTAATTTGAAGTTGTGTGTGTGTATCATTGCACACAGAGTCCTTCTTAGATTATTCTGAAATTCATGGAGATGGCAAACAAGCTGTGGCCACACCTATAGTTTCTCATTCATTGTGTATGAAAATCTGTACCACAAATTTTTTGATATCCAAATAACATGCTGTTAGCATCAGTGAACTGTCCCGAACCCCGTAAAAGCCAGCCAATTAATTAAGTTGAGGAGTCAGTTGGGTTTGAGAGCAGCGTTCTTGGGTCCAACAACAAAAAGTCTTTCTCAGTTCCTCTGAGTCTTATCTCATGGGTAGTGCCATGTGAGCTCACATAGCAACTTGTATCACCTCTCCTTCTAAGCATCATGCAGAACACAACTGAATATTTCAGGTGTGTTTGTGTAATGTTGCTGCTACTCTGATCACTGGATGATTTACCTAAAATCTAGAAAAGACCACTTAAGCTCAGTCACAGAATGGCAACCAAGATTCTCAAACATCTGGTGTACATTAAAATTCTGTGTGCGTACATAACCAGAAACCTCTTACCATTAAAAATTAAAAAAACAAAAACCAAATCCCTTTCTGAGGGTAGCAGATACATTGTGTTAAGGAATCTGTACTAAACGCTGGGCTGTTTAATAGCACATTGTGTAGAACAGTTGTCTCTTAGGGGTGGACTCCCAGACATTCCAAAGCATACAGTGCTTCCCTTAACCTGCACGGAACCTCCCCTCCAGATGACTCTGGTTTAGAATTTATTTATTTCTTGTCAGCCAAATGTCTTCTTACTGGAACCATTACAGCTGGAAGCATGACCAGTTTTCCTCATTGCCATGGAAGCCTAAGTTGATGTACATTAAAGTTCAAACGGAGAAGATAGTTGCAAAGTTTGTGTGGATTTCCACACTTTGAAAAAACAGCTAGCAGCATCTCTAGAAAAATATCTCCAGTTTATTCTACATTAATCCTCTAAACTTCCAGTTAGCTTTCATAGTATTTTTTTCACTTAAGTATTCATGTGTTTGCATTTTGAAAGAAACTGAATCATTTCAACATTTGAAGGAGTCATAGTAGAAAAAAAGCTGCTGTTAATTTGTCCAGATGAAAATAATAAACTAAATGCTTTCCACTAACAAATTCAGCAAATCACTTCTCAAAACCCATTTAGCTAATGTCTATTGAAAAAGCAGTGTAGTTCAGTCATATAATTGATTATAAAGGTAATTAGTTTATTGCCAGATACTGCGTGTCCAACTCTTGTTTTCCATTCATGTTTATATTTCAACGAGGATACTAAATATTTATAAATACAAGCTGTCTCTGCTAAAGAACTATCAATAAACAATTTTCTAGTCATCCTTTTGTTCATTCTGTCACTTATCATACTCAAGAAGTTAAATATTTTTAGATACAAGCTGTCTCTGTCAGAAATTACTTTCATCTGATGCTCTCACTGTTGCATTCATTGGGGAATCAGAGATGTGGAGAATGCTCATAAGAGGCTTAAATAATAAAGAGCTGTGTATTGCAGCAAGGAGACTTATTTTTTCTACCTCAAGCCTTTACGCTGTTATCTGACCAGGAAATTCCTTTTAAATTTCTTGATTTACATTTCCACAATGAAGATTTGAACCTATCATGCCACATTATCACACAAAATCTCCACTTAGTGAATAAAACTACTTTCTGTCTTTAGGCTGTTTATTATTCCTGGAGAGGTATTCCAGTGAAGGAATGTTAGTGACCAGTGCTACACCCTGCTCTGCTCCTAGACCCTGCAACTCTTAATTTTTCCAGGATAGGGGTCAAATGGATTAATACTGATACACTCATAACCCGGAGTTGGGGGCATATTCCAGCCGCAGTGGGACTTGTAATGAGATCTTGTCCTTCCTTTCTCTTGTGCAGCTCTGACACTGGCCTACACTCTAACAGAAGGAAAACTTAATTATGAATATCTGATTCTTTCTAATGATGAAAACGAGGACTAATCACAAAGGATGACACATTACAACTTTAATACAATTACCAGTGTAGTTCTGACTGGAATCTCTCTGCATCACATTTTGACACATAAATGAACCAGAATAAAAAGATTCTCAATCACAGTTTCTATTATAAAGGGTATCTACTCTGGGTTTTGTGTACATTTCATACCAAGTTTAATTTCTATTGGTAGCAGTGCAGGGAAGAAGAAAGAAGAGTTCTGACATTACAGCAGAGGCTTATAAGCATGTGAAAGTGTATTGCAATGAAATGTATTTCTAAATAGTGACAAGTTAGGAGCAGAAAAAACACTTACAAAAGAGCATCACAGGTGAAATCAAGACTGACTGAGACATGTAAATTGAGATATGACTAATTTATTACATACTTACATATGTTTATTTCCTGCTGCTATCTATGCTGTTACCACGTACAAAGTGGTACAATAAGAAAAATAAATACTGCTGATTTTTATATGCCCCCAGCTTTTCTTAAAAGGCATTGAGCAAGTCAAAATCAGAATAGGAGTCTTTTGGCAAGGTTAGTAATCCCAGAACTATAGGATGGATGAGGCTGGAGAGGACCTCTCCTGGTCCTGCCTCCTTACTCAAACAGGGCTACCTGGAGTCTGCTACCCAGGATCACGTCCACATGGCTTTTGAATGTCTCAAAGAGTGGAGACTTCACAACCTCTCTTTTTCACCTCCTACACACATAGACCCAGCTCTCATCCTAGAAGCAAGGTCCTTGAGAGTACATTAAAGTACACAGGTGGCTAGGACTGATTCTCAGAACTGTTCTCAAGGAATATGAATTAAAGTCTCTGTGACTGAGTGGAGGAAAAAAAAGGAGGAGAAGGGGTAGACACTGCCATAAAAATAAATAAATAAATAACTCAGTGAAAATAAAATATCCATTGGCTGTAATTGTTAATTATCTGGCTGGGCCAACCCATGTCCATGTGTATTCCCTAGTACATACAAACATATTTATATATATTTTAGTGTATTACAGAAGGTTTCTTAAAGGAATTCACCTGTCTGTTTCTACATGGCATACCACAGGCATTTGTGAACACATTCTAACCACATGCAGAGCTGAAAAGAGAGCCATGACTGTAATGGTATCCAGAAAGTCTTGGGCACGAACTCTGTGAAGAAAAACCACACTCAGAAGCAGGGGCATCACATCCTATCAGCAGTTGCAAGATCTAGAGCAGTGCATAGCTTTCTGTATGTATATAGATCTATAAAATTTAGCATAGATTGATTTCACAATGTATATGCTTCCAAAACTGTAGTTACTTTTTGTTGTTAGTGCCATAAAAAATAAAGTCTACAGTCAGTTTTCAGATTAGGCTGGATTTTACATTGTATAAGGAGTCATGAGGAGCCCCTATGCTTATAAAACATAGTAAATACAAATATTGTAAAGAGAAGTGAAAGAAAAGTGTGAAACATTTCAATTATACTGTTCGGTATTCTTTAATATTCATCCTCCTGTTTTCAGGTTCCAAGCTCTCACAGGATTTTATTATACTTCTTTCCAGACTGCCAATTGGAAACACATATGCATATAATGTATATATATATGCGTGTGTTTATGTAATTCTTATGTTGCTTGAAAGCTGCTCTTGTCTAGAAGAGAACTCAGCAGAGTAGCAAACATGTAAACATCTCAGTTATCTGGCAGAGAGTTTCCCATATTCAGCAAAACAAAATGGTGGATAGTGCTTTATAAGCTTTTCAATTTAATGCTGGCTTACCAAAGCTGTGCTTTTGTGCAGTCTTTTGGCTCTCATTGGATACATCTCATATGAGAGAGTCCTCATTTCAGGTTTCTTCTGCTTATTAAGTTCAAACCCACATAATCTGCCTTTTAAGAGTTACTTTATCTAAGATACTGTCTATTTATATGGTGCATGTAAGGAGTTATCACATTACACATGCAGTTCTGTAGGTGTTGCTCTGATATTTGCCCTATGCTGCTTATGCAGTTTGTGCCTGCTAACATTATATATTTATGTAGTAAAGAGATTGGTGGTCTGTTTACATTGTAAGTGTTCACACCATATCAAGTGCTTCTGGAACATAAGGGCCTAGGGAATGACCTAAGATGTAGATGTTGCTAAACTTAAAGATCTACATTTTTCAAGTAAAATTTTTTTACATTTTGGAGTTTGCAGCTAGGATCTGAGATCTCAGTGATTCAAGTGCTCACAGGCTTCTAATTTCTTCATTGCAAGATAACAGTTAAAAGAAAACTTGGAGAATCACATCCTGAATTTAGGAAGATGTGAGGTGTCTCTGTCCCTTTTAATCTGGCATCTTAAATATTATTGTTTCAGAGTTGGATGACAGCTATTCAAAGTAGCTCCTCAGAGTTTAAAGGTAACTTTCTAGTTTTATTTGACCTATAGGAGTTGGAGATTCTCTAAGGAGTGAGCAGTAGACATTGCCTACCTGGATTTCTCCAAGAATTTCAATACACTTCTACAAGGCTTTCAGGATTCCCTAGCAGACTCATGCTAGAGAAACTGATGTGTGACAGTCTAGGCAATGGTCTATGCATTGGCTGGAGAACTGGGATCCACCCAGCTGGGGAGCAGCCCAGTGGAAAGGGTCCTGGCGGTTCCAGTGGACAAGCTCAATGTGAGCGAACAGGGTGCTGCTGCAGCAAAAAAAAACCAGGGTACTGCATTTTATTTGCTGTTGTGGCGAGTGTAGTGGGTACCTTAGCATGGCATTTGGGTGCTTTGCTCACATTTTGGTAATACCTAAACATTCCCCACATAATTCAAGCACGGAAGAGAAGAGGTACTGCATTGGGATCGAATGTCCTTCTCATCTGGTGTTACCATCAAAAGCAGATGCATAGAAAAGACTATAATAACAGGGGAAACAAGAATAGTGCCTCTTTGAATAATCTGTGAGCCTTCAAGCATTTGTGGTTAAATAAATCCCTCCACTTCCCTCCAACTTCTCACGTACCTGAAGGATTTTGAGGGAGGGATAGTACATCACATTTTATTCATCTGTTTTACCATCAAATCTCTAAGGCCTTGGATGAAAATTATCTGCTTCTAGTCTCTCATTACTGTCTTTTTTTCTGAAACTTCTCCCAGGGGAGCTCAAGTTGAAGCATATTTTCTGAAATCCTTTCCCAATTTAAAAAACTATAAAAAAGAAAAGGAGAAAAAGGGTGGGTGGGGTGTACTGGTGGGAAGATTTGTACATGCTCTTCAACAGTGAACACAGCCACAAAGTGTCTGTTCAGCTTTCTTCTGTGACTTTATTTTTCCTGAAGGCTCCTTTTATAGCTTGATAATCTGTGGGATTTGAAGTCTCTCAGAGTTCTTGCTCCTGATGTGTTTGAAGAAAGATTTATTAATTTTTATGAATTTTGCTTGTTCTACCTCAAGCTCTTCTTTCACCCAGCTTTATGGAGTTTTTTAACTTTCCAGATATTACTTTTCTTCTATTTTCTTCATTTCAACATGATCCCAGTTCTTTGAAGACTGCTTTCAAATAACTACCCTTGCCCCTGCCTTTTAACCACACTTGCTTCTTTTCTCAGGACTTTTATGAGTAGTATAGATTTGTTCTCTGCTTCTAATACTGCTTCCCTAAGAAGTCTCCAAGATGATGTAAGGTTTTAAGGTTTTAATTCCCTTAACTGTCCTTTTGAACCTTTTTTATTTTTTTTTTTGTAACAGCCTTTCAGATTCTTAAGATCACATGACATTAACTTGTGGAGATAGAGAAGTGCAACTTGGTTTTCATTTTAAGAATTCATGTGTTTTACATGAGGATTTATTTTCCTTACCTCTTTGGACTTGGTCTTGTTAAGGGTCAGTGTTACACTGTTACATTAAATTATAGTGATGCTAGAGAAGGAGGGTGCTCCCAGTTTCTGCTAGTGTAATTTCTTTCCTGGGCAGCACACCAGGACGAGTTATGGTACATTTATTAGTCAGCCGTGACTGGCAGTGTACCCACAGCTGTTCTTGGTGTACAGAAGATGATGGCTGTCGGTGTCTCAACGAGCTGTCTGTCTGCTTAGCTTTCAAAACATAACTTGTGCTTTTTAATGCTTTCCTTCAAAATTGGGTTGTGGATGGGAGATGATATTTTTCAAAAGATTTAAAGACCTTTAGAGAAATGTTAAGAAGGAATCCTAACACTAAGAATATTTCCAAATGACGCAAGTTTTGTTTCCAAAGTTCATTTTCCATAAAGTAACACTGAATTTCACTAAATTCCTTATTTCAAATGTGTCCTTGGCTCAAATAACTGTTTCCTAACATTTCTTTCTCAATCACCCCTATGTGGTAAAATAGTAGGGATTTTTTTTTTTCCTAAATTTCTCTAATTACAACATCAGTGGTGTTTTCTTTGGTAGCAATTGGTGAAGGAAGTAGGATCACATAATTATTTTGGTTTAGTCCCTGTGTTTTGAAGACTTTTATTTCACTTTTTTATTTCCCCCAAACAAGCATATCACTGGGGGAGCCCTAAGGCAGTTTCTGTAAAATGATAATTCAAAATTAACAAAATAAATATAAATAATTCCATATTAAAATAATTCCTCCTCTTTTCCACAACTGTTAAACATTTCAGTGTCCTTGACTCTAAAGTGGAGGGACATGGTTTTGATGGGTTGACATCTTGATGGATAAAGAACCAGCTGATTTGTCACACACAAAGAATTGTGGTCAGAAGCTCCATGTCCAAGTGGAGATCAGTGATGAGTGGTACTCCTCAGGGCTCAGTACTGGGACCAGCATCATTTACAATCTTTGTTGGTGACATAAACAGTGGGATTTAGTGCACCCTCAGCAAGTTTGACCATGACACCGTAATGCGTTGTGCAGTTGACACGCTGGAGGAAAGGGATGCCATCCAGACGGTCTTTGGCAAGTTTGAAAAGTGAGTCTGTGCAAACTTCGTGAAGTTCAACAAGGCGAAGTGTAAGGTGCTGCACCTGTACTCATATAAAAAATCCTTTTCTTTATCTTGTGTCTGCTAGCATTATTTTAAGGTTGGGGTTTTTTACTGAAAAATTCGTATGTTATGGAAGTCTCCAGACTCTTGCAATCAATAAAATCTTCAGGAATTATTTGAAAAGATTAAATAACTGGTGGGTGAAACAAATGCTTCTTACTACCTTTAATTATTTTACCTTTCATTTTCATTTGGGATTCTTAACCTCAATCAACTTAATAGGGCCTAATCTTCAGAAAAAATTATGATAATCTAATCCACTTTAAAATAGTTCACATTGAAGAGCCCTGGAAAAATGGAAAAAAGGTCATCAGTCTTCTAGTCTAATGTTAGTTAACTATACATGTTGACACTTGATCCCACTCATTCTTGGCATTTTTTATAGTTATATCAATATGTAAAATAAACTTGTTTTGATAAAACCATGAACCTGTAATTAAGATCTTGCTCTTGGTCAGGGAAAGGTTGATAATCCATATTGACCTTTGGCCAAGTCTCTACTTAAACTTGGTTATCAGCAGCTGGTAAGAGAGCTTGTCACAGGTAATCAAACAGTTTTCTATCAGTAGATCTCATTGGCAACAGATGACAGATCTATTCATTTGTTCAACAAATGCACAGAAGGAAAAAAGTAAGGATCTGAATGCTATTCCAAAGATCATGATTCAGTCTCAGACCTAACAGCTTCACTGCAGTTCCTTGCTTGGCACAATGCAACAGGCTTCAGTCAGTATGTTCTCAATATTTTAGTTACATGTAACAGAATACATTAAACCATATAATCAAATTTTGTCAAAGTTTTAATACAAAAGAAATGTCATGTTCTTCATCAGAATTAGGCTCAATTGTTATCTGAAATTTTAATCACAGCACATGTTCTATTAGTTCTTCTGCTTGCTTCTTAGATATTTTTATCAAAAGTACTTCAGTGTGTCCTTTTGAATGACACATCTTCTATTCTGCTTAAGCTGTCTTAATTCATCCTTACACTGCAATACTCTAATATTGTTTTGTAGTGGTAATTTCATGAAGCATGTCTCTTATTTCCTTAGAAATTTTTACTGAAAAGCACGAATAAATTTAGCAGGCAATAATATTTAATATTAACTATCAAATTTCAAAAAATACTGAAGAACCAAATGTTGGTTTGTTTGGGGTTTTTTTAACACAGATCTAAATAAAGAAAATAATTTGCAAATTTTTATGCAAATCACTGAAAGCTTTGTTTTCCTCTCTTCTGAACCTTTAGTATTCTCAGTCAGTCAGCTTTCTGAAGAATTTCTAACATATTGCAGAGAAATGACTGTCAGCTTTATTGCTTTGTACTATTCTGGATCAAACAGAAGAAAACCGAGTCTAGGTGAATGAAAAATATTATTTTACCAATTAAATCAAATTCTTTCATAAACAGAAGCCATCCCACGTGAAGCGCTATACAGCTGTATGCAATGTACTTTAGAACAATAAACTTGTTCTTTTCAAAAGTGTTGACAGAATGAAAGGGCTCCAGAACTTAGCAAAACAGTTGTAATAACTTACACACATTGATTGACACGCTCCTTGTTGAGAAATCTTTAAGAAATCTTTTCCATCTTTAAATTTCAAGATGGAAAGCTGGTGGCCAGTATGCCATATTGTATTTAGAGGGCATTTACTAAAACTCCTTCAAAAGTCTTCTCTGAACATCTGCAGCATTTTAGACAACTTAAATTTCTTCTAACATTGTGAGGATTTTTTATTTTTATCAGACACTTACTCTCTCAGAGCCAAAGCTGTTATATTTTAACATTTTTATCCTTGTAAAAACTGTTTTTCTCTGCTTGGTATGACCATAACTCATACAATAATTTTAATATAATGAAAATTGCAACATTTTAAGGCAATCAAAACTATGAGCACTGAATTACTTTGTTTAGGACATTTAATCCTTTTTCTTTTGTGCTTTCCTATGAAAACATCAAAAGCACCCATCTGCTTTGTGACTCACTGAGAATGTTAAATAATGCTTACTCTGGCATACCAACTGTAGCTTGTTTATCCAACTAAATATCCTGATGCAGGTGAATTTGCATACAATATAAAGAAAAGTTTTAGAAGAAAGTATGAAAAGTATTGTTAGACATTACTGGGCATTGTACTAAAAACCTATTACAATTTTGGGCATTAAATCAAATAAATTATCCCTGCCAACACTCCAAGCTTCATTTTAATATTCTGTAAAAACTCAAAGGACCATTTGTCTTTCTAAAAGATGACGTTACCTTGCAATAAATTTAAATGTACTGTGTGAATTATTTATGTATAAGGCAGCATATCTGGATAATTCTGTTTTTCTCTAAAGGATTTTCTCACTTGAATGGAAGTCTATAGGTAAATGAAATGTCTTTCCATACCTAGGATTCCAGACATCTTTTGGTCATATGTGTACTTTAGGTTACACCCAAAATGCAGCACTTCCAATTTGACAGCTCATTAAAATCTGTATTAAAAAAAAAAAATTATTAAAAAAACCCCCACAAAAAAAACCAACCAAAATCCCAAAACAGACGAAACTACAAGAACAACACAAAAAGCATTCACAGTAAATCCAAACATGAGTGATCCATAATTGCTTTCCATCGTCCTGTTTCTGGGAACTCATGAAAGTATTATTACAAAGAATACTTTAGTAGTGACCTTTCATTCTGAAGTTTCCCTTTATACAGGTTCTACACAACAGCAGAGTTTGTGTGAAAGAAGAGACGTGGGAAACTTTTCATAATTATATTTCCTGTAGACTTGGGACAGACTTTTATTTTGTCTTTTAGGGATGTGTGGCTAATAACGACCAGGTATTGGCTTTCTGAAGTCTATGAATGGGCAAATTAGCTCATGACCCTTAAAGCGCTTGCTCTGTCTTCTAATAACTCTCACTGTCAAAGACAAGTGCTAGAGCAGAACAAGCAGGTACAGAGCTATTATGTGGAGCTTGAGAACTTATTATATCTGACACACTCTATATTAATCTGCATGGCTGTTCTCTAACATGCATACACCTAGGGCTCCCCCTCCTCCTCACAGCGCTAGCAATGATTATCATTCCTAGTACCAAAATATGCCTTTGGCATGTTATACCACTCATTATAATCACAGTCAATGTTGATTGCAAATTAATTTGTTTCTAAAAATCAAAGTTGTAGATATTACAGCCTGATGTTATTATTATTATTATTAGACAGAGCTAATAATGTTGTTTCTACAAGAGGCTTGACACTTAAAGGACTGATTCATTTTTATCATACATCAAAGCACAGTTGTTCTATTTGTTATCACTTTTTTTCCCCCTCCTCTTTCTCCTTTTAAAAAATTATTTTACTAAATTCATAATTGCTCTTTTTGTTTGAATTTTGATCCCTTATTTGCATATAATTTGTCTCAATTTGAAATCCAATTTTCTAGTGTATGTTATCATGAATTTTTCATCTCTGTGCCTTATTATGCATGAAAGCAAATGACAGTGAACATTAAATAAGTTTCAAAGTATTAATGATCTATTTAGTACTGGTTCCTTAAGAAAACATGCTAAGTAAAAAAACCCAGTATTTTAAAATAGGAGAAAGATGACTGCAAATTTAAACCTACAGAAAAATCATTACAATTTCTTTTAGATTATGACAATACTATTTCAACTGGTTACTTTATTGTATAAAAAAATATCTTGCAAAAAACTCACAGCAGCTCCTTTGTAGCCTTTTGCTTAAACATCTATTTCAGCATACATGTAGGTTGCATAACTCAATGTATACCCAAATAATAGATTATTATTTCACAGTTTCCTAAATCTTTTACATAAGGATGTACATTTTATTCTAGGAAATCATGCAAGTGAAGTAATATTTGTTCATTATTATTGTATATAGAAATAGAGAATTATTTAATAAAACAGAGCTTGAAATCTAGCTGAGCTACTCTATCCTTTGGCTACAGGCTGAGTATTGTCTATTCCTAGTCTTTGCAATCTAGTAGAGATTATGTCTCCTCAGATATGCTGCTATAATGTTTTCCATTCATGTAATTAAAAAGCTTTCTCAATCTTGAATGTAAGATTTGCTGTAATGAAGACTAGTCATGACTATTTTTTTGTCATTGGTGGACTCAGGAAAATAATGTAAAACTGGTACTTATACAACAACATGTTTTGTTGTTACCCTTTTAACATGTCATGCTGTTACCCTTCTATCCCACTCTCTTTTGTTCTGGATAAATCTCTTGCCCAAATAAGATTGCTTTTGAGATGGCTTAAAACTACTCTTTTCCTTCTCCTGAACCCCGAATTTATTAATTTGTTTTTGAATTGTATTCATGGTGAGTAGAAGTATTATTTCCTGTATTCTCCTTCTGGCAGTCTTACTAGCACAACCCAAAAGAATGTTTTTCTCATTTGCGGGACATCAGGTTGTTGACTCCTATCAAGCTTCCAGTCATCTGCCAGATTTTCCTTATTTTATATTTGCTCCCTTCTAAAGTGTAGCACTCTGCACTTATTTTCATTGGATATTATCTTGTTGATCTCAGACCTTTTCCCACTCTATCAAAATGATTTCCATCCTGTACAGAAGAGTGTTTGCTCTTCTACCTATCTGCTTACCATCTATGAACGGTGTAAGTGCTGCCTTTAGTTCATCAATCAGGTTGCTAACAAAAATGTTTCAAAGGATTGAGCTAGAGGCCTTCTTGGAATAAAATATAGCATCTCCTTCTGTAGAAATGTTTTAACCTGTAACATAGATTCTTTCATGACCGAATGTGAATAGGGGGTTGTTATTAATGTTTCTGGGGAAGGATGGCATGTCAAAAGCTTTATAGGGCATTTTTGCTTCTGCTGCTTGTGGTCTTAAAATACTACTTTAGCTACCCTGTGAAAGGAGTAAATTGGATTTTACTAGATTTTTCTGGGTTGGTTTTTCTTGCATTTTCTTTTATGTTGTTTTTAAATTTTCCTTAATATTCCCTCAATACTTTTAAATGTATATTTGATGTGTAGTTCCCATTTTACGTCTCATTACATGCTAAGAGTAACCGCTTGATAATGCCTTGCTATTTTGCTTCCCTTACTTTTTTTGAAAGACAGACTTTATAGCTTCTCCTTTCCTGGCTCTCAGTGACTGATAATACAGCCACTTGATATAAAAATATTATTTTCTCTACCTTTTGATCTCACCACAGATGCAATCACTTCGCTTAACAGATGGTGTCAGAGTTGATATTTTTTCATTGGATATTGTTGTCTTCCTCAAATATCCCAATCGGAGTATTTATCCTAAAGCACTTCCAGGTGAGTTAAAAGCCTTTTCTTGTGCTGCACCATGGAAAGTGAAATATCCATTGATTTATTCTTTATATCATACAACACACCAATTTATGCTTTTTACCAGACAAAGACACAATAGTTTACCTGTTATTAAAACCCTTTCTCATCTAAATAAATATCTTCCAAGAATTTCTAAATAGTTAACTCAGCTAGTGTCTGCCAGAACATTTTCATTAACTCCTGTTAGAACTCTACCATCTAGGTAGCTGTCTTGGTTTTATTACCAACAGAAGGTACACAGATAGGTAGAAGTGCAAACACTCCTTGGGACAGGATGATTACATGGAAAAATTATTCTATGACTTCTGATTCAAGCAATATTACCTCCCTTCTTCAAATAGTGTCATTAAGGCAAAGACTCTGCAGTATCTTGTCAAAGATTACCTTAACAGACCAGCAGCAGTGCAAGGATTTAGGGCCTTCATATTCTGAATTCTCTTCTTCCATTAAAGCTAGAAACTTACTCAAATCAACAGAGTCAATGTATTGTTGTATCTGGGGATCTAATGTTGCAGGTGCTGTGGGAATCTCAATATGAAAAACACAGTAAATCTACAGAAATCTATAGAAATAGAATTAGAAACAGGCAAAAGAATGACAGGAAGATGGTTTCCTTCAGGAAGTATTATGACAATATCTACACTGGTTTTTATACTTTTAAAAACTTCCTACCTTTTTTCATGTTTAGTGCTGAGGACATGAACTTCTGTCTCTTTTTTATAAGCTCAAGGTCTTATCCTGCGTTAATGGTAGATTGGAAGATATATTTGAATAAATCATGACTATGACAGTAAGAAACTTTTAATGACTTGTTTTATAATTTTATATTTTTGTCATTATTTTACAGACTAACTATGCTAGCTAAAAATTGACCAGGGTTTTCAGAGTTTTATGAAGTCACTATGCAAATATTTAAAGTCGTTCCCTCTCACCCATTCCTTTTTGGGAGGCATAATTTGCCATAAGTATTTAAAAAGTTGTCAAATTAGTGTTTTTAATAATGCTGAATTTATAACCCCTGTCAGCTGAAAACCTTCCTTCCTACTTGAGAATACAACATACTTTGTTGAATAGCAGCGTTTAGATTATTAACAAAATAAAGGATCAATCACTGTTTAAATTCCTCTCACTAACTGCCATGGACGTTCATTACTGATTCCAGCAGTGTTAAAAAGGCTGCTCATCAGACAGGTTGATCTATATATGGCAGGAAAATTCTTTTTTTTTTAACACAGAATCACAGAGTGGATCAGGTTGGAAGGGATCACAGTGGGTCATCCCATCCAACCTCCCTGATCAAGCAGGGTCATCCTAGAGCACATGGCGCAGGACTGTGTCCAGACAATTCTTGAATATCCCCCGTGGGGGATTCTCTCTGGGCAGCCTGTTCCAGTGCATGGTCACCTGAACAGTAAAGAAATTCTTCCTTGTATTTGGGTAGAACTTCCTGTGTATCAGAATCTGCCCATTGCCTCTTGTCCTATTGCTCAGCACCACTGAGAAAAGTGTGGCTCCATCCTCCTGGCACCCTCCCTTCAGATACTTATAGACATTGATAAGGTCCCCTCTCAGTTGTCTCTTCTGGAGGCTGAACAGGCCCAGCTCCCTCAGTCCTTTTAAGAGAGATGCTCCAGTCCCTTGATCAACTTTCTTGCCCTTCACTGGAGCTGCTCCAGGATCTCCATGTCACCCTTGTACTGAGGAGCCCAGAACTGGACACAGCACTCCAGATGCAGCCTCACCAGGGCTGAGTAGATGGGAAGGAACACCTCCCTTGACCTGCCGGTGGTGATTTTCCCAAAGAACCCCAGGATACTTTTGGCCCTTAGCCGTAAGGGCACTGCTGGCTCACGGATAGCCTGTTGTCCACCACGATCCTCAGTTTGTTCTTTGCTGCTTTGTTTTGTTTTTTTACAGCTGTTAACTTTCTTTAAGTTGTCCTTTTGAGGTCTCAAACTTAACTTCAAATTACAGGAATGTTATAAATGTATATTCCTGTTATCTGTCTTCTTCAAATTAGATCTTAAGTGGAAGCGTCACCAGAGCTGCATATGCCAGTTCCTGAAATATACCCCTAGATTTGTCATTCTCTTAATATTTCTGCAGCATTTTCAAGTTAGTCTACAGATAGATCTTTGCTAATGTGCAATTGAAACAGTAGGAGAACAATGCAATTAGCTGTACTTCCCCTGCAACTATGTAGAATTGAGAAAATTCATTCCTAGCTTTAGAAACTATACGTTGCTAATCATCACATGAAAATTAATGAAACACAGGTATGCTTTTGGGAGTTCTATGAGACATGCTGAGAAGTCAACAACTGAGGAAGAAAAAAACTATAAACACTAGAAACTAATTTCACAGATATATTAATGAAATAATCCATTAATCCCCAATTGGCTCAACGTGTGAACACCTGTGGTAAGACAAGCAAGGTAGTGTTAATGAAAACATGAAAGAGAAATCATGCTGATGTCTTTATACTCACTGTCCTGTGATAGAATAATATATCTGTTTCATTGACAAAGTTTGTTCATCTGACATTGTTCCAGTGTTTTTAGAATCAATGGACTGAATTCCTTTGGACTTCAAACTGTACTGTCTTAGCAAAATTGAAAGAAACATTTAAAAAAATAAAATGAAGCTATAGGGCTACTACCCTGCATGTTGGGAGAGTAGACTTTAGGCTGCTCAAAGTACTAGTTAGTAAATTTCCATGGCAATCTGAGTTTTGAGTGAAATGGGGTCCACACATGTAAGTTTCTAAGAATCATCTTTTAAGATTGCAGGAGTAGGCAATTCCAATGCACTGAAAGTAAAGCAAGAGAGGCAGAAGGCTGGCTTGTGTGAACAGTGACATCCTTCAGAACCCAGGCAGGAAAAGAAAGTAAGGATTCTTACTTTCTAGGCTTTCTGGCTTACCTACTAGCCAGGTCAGGCTATACAATAGGACTGTAGAGATACTGTTAACCACTACTGGTAGAGAATTCGTAGAGCAAAAGATCAGTAGGAGCTGAAGCTGACCAATATACTGGTGGACAATAAATTAAGGGTTTAGGTATACTGACAGCAAAAGGAACATTGATTTGTTACTTGGTGGGGCTGAGCATTTCAGGAATATGGATGAAGATAAAGCATAAATATTTAATGATTTCTTCAGTTCTGTCTTTAACATCATTCATGGGCCTTGAGGCTCTGGGAGCCCTGGGATGGGAGGCCATGATTGACCATGAGTGATAAGCTCCCAGATGACTTCGAATTGGTACACTGTTTGCTGCTGTAACTGAATGCACATAGGTCTATGGGACCTGATGGTGTTTATCCAAGGGTAACGAAATAGTGCACTGATGTTCTTGCAAGACCAACTGTAGTTATACATCAACAGTCTTTGGAATCTAGAAAAGTTCCAGGTGTCTGGAAGATGGCAAACATTTTTCCAGTTTTCAAAAAGGGGAAGGAAGAAGACCCTACTAATCATAGGCCTGACAATCTTGCTTTTGGGCTCGGTAAAATTATAAAAAAGATTATCCTGGGAGTTAATGAAAAACCCTTCAAAGGCCATGCAGTGACTGGTCAAAGCCAACATGGATTCATGAAGCGAAACCTTATTAACTTAATATATGACAAGGATACTTCCCTAGTGAATGTAAGGAAGGCAAAGGGCGTGGTTTTTGGATTGTAACAATGGTTTTGATACTAACTCTCACACCATCTTTAAGGAAAAGGTGTCCAGCACATAGCTGAACATGCACACCATATGGTAGGTGAACAGTTGGCTGAAAGGATGGTCTCAAAGTGATGCAGTAATGGAGGCAACATCTAAATGGCAGGCAGCCACTAGTGGTGCTCCCTCAGGGCTCAATTTGAGAAACAATTCTCTTCAATGTTTCTGTTAATGACCCGGACACAGGAGTTAGGTCACACAAAGTTTGCTGACGATAACAAATTAGGAGGAGTCATTGTTTCCCTGGAGAGTAGAGAGGCCTTAGGGAGTGATATTGATAATTAGAGTAATGGGTAAACACCAGTCTCATGAAAATGAGCAACAACCAGTAGTGGATTCAGTACTTGGGACACTATAATGCTTTGTGCCTGGGTGCTTGTGTAGATTGGGGAACAAGAGGCTGAAATGAAGCCCTGCAGAAAAGGATATGAGAAACTTGTTTGCTGTGAAGTTCAGTGTGAACTAATGATGTTCCCTGGCAGCCAAGAGGGCCAAAAGTATTCTGGGATGCTTTAAGCAGAATACAGCTAACCGGTCAAAAGGAGGGGCTATCCCACTCTGTCTCAGCACTGGTGCTGCCTCACCTCAAGTTCTGAGTGCAGTGTTGGGCTGTGTCAGACAGCAGTGTCTGATTAAGAGGTAAAACTGAAGAACAATGAACAAATTACATAAATATTTTTGTGCTACATCAACTCAGCTTGGCTCCCATGTTCTGACATTTATCCATGAAATTGCCTGTGAGAGAATACAAGATGCCTACATCTGACAGACATTTTGAATTAGTTGCAAAGGTGTGTGAACTAGCAGCTGTCTTTTGGAGGAATTAGTATGTAAACTTAATGACATACTGCTCTGCTTTGAGCTGTGGTTCATGGTGCATCAATGTGCCAAGAAAAGAAATATGGCTAAGAGGAAAAGAGGTCATTGTTTTCCCAAAGCATTGTATTCATCACTCTGGCTTATAGGAAGACAGAACTGTTGACTGTCAGACATAGAAGATCTTTAAAAAAGTCATTGAGGCAAAAGCTTAATTCCATTTTCAAGGCATTATACAAGAGTAGCTTTCATTCTCTGTGTTTTGTGTTTTCTTCCCACCCCTTTTGTTTTCAGTACAGGACTGCAGGCTGTCTTGCAATTCAATATTCGTTGATATACATTTTTACCCATCAGTAATACAGATTTTAAAATCAGTGTTAACTGTCAATTTTGTTGATGATGCACAAGGCAGAATAGAGCACAGCTTGTGGTTTTACAGCTTTTTGTCAGCAGTATTGACAGCAGTAAAACCCTGAAGCAGAACCTACACTGAAAGCAGATATGTGCACTAACAAGATGTTATTTTTAGAGTTTCTTTTCTAGCTCATAGCTTTTTACTGGCAATATTTTAATTGGTCCAATGCCAACATAAAAAATATAACATTTTACAGCTGTAATCAAAGCACACTTGGGAACTATCTGACCCAGTAATATAATTTCCCTTCTGTCTCAATACAAGTACACTTAATTAAATATACTCCGGTCTTCTCCCAATAAAAGACATATTTCATCTCTGACCAGTCCATAGGTTTTACATTAAGCTCAGCTTCTGACTGTACAGCAAAAAAACGTAATGAGAGAAAGAGAAAGGGAGAGGTTTACATTTTTTTTTCTCAAATTATATTTTAAAAAGTGTAGATGTAGAAGAAAAGAACACCTCCTGAACATTTTTTTTTTTCCTCTTATGAAATAGTAACTGCAACTTTCTTAACTTTCAACAAAATTACTGACCGGTAATATCCTTAAATTCTCATTACTGGAAACAGCAATTTTTAAGAATGAATGATGATGGTATTAGTTTTCACATACTTAATAACTAAATAGCAAAAGTTTAAAAAGAAGGTCTTTTGTGAGTCATGAAAAAATCTAACCTAGAGATTTCACTTTATTGCTTATGTCTGTTAAGCATTTGATCATACCTTATTTAGCCAATGTGAGAATTAAAAAATACTTTGTGACCTTGTCTATAACCCTGCTTTTCTCAAGGAGAAGGATCAGAGCAGTGATAAGTGTTGCACATTTTCACATTGTAGTTCCAGGAGTGCTTATGTGGGTGCGGTGAGTCCTAGGATTCTTTAGTCAGGACTGCTGCGGTCATACCAGGAGTTCTGTGCCCAGTTCTGAGCTCTTCAGTACAAGGGAGGCGTGGACATAGTGGAGAGAGTCCAAAGAAAGGCCACAGAGATGATTAAGGGCATCTCTCCCATGAGGAAAGCCTGAGGGACCTGGGATTGTTCAGCCTGGAGAAGGGAATGGTTCGGGGGGAACTTACGAAGGTTTGTAAATACCTGAAAGGGAGGGTGCACAGAGGATGGAGCCAGGTTCCTTTCAGGTTCCCTTCCCAGTGACAGGGAAGAGACAACTGGCACAAACTGTTGCAGAAGGTTTCCTCTGAACATTGGGAAGTGCTGCTTTTTTGTGAGAGTGACTGAGCTCTGGCACAGCTTGTGCAGGGAGGTTGTGGAGATGTTCAAAAGGACTTGGATGTGGTCCTGGGCAGTGGGGTCTAGAAAACTTTGTTTGAGCAAGTGGGTTGGACAAGATGAAGTCCAGAGCTCCCTTCTTCTGGAGTTCTTCCTCAACCATGCTGTGATTCTGAAGTTATAGTTAAAGTTTCCTAATATCTCTCATTATAATTTCAATGCTTTTTTCAAACCTCAAGTATCAAGTGAAATTTTCCTTATTGGGATATCTGTTCCTGGATAATGAAATTATAATAATAGCAACAACAATAATAACAACAACTTATAATCTCAGCAAACAAGGTTAAAGGAAAATGTTCTGGTTTACAGGGAGGGAGAGAATAAGAGAGAAGGAAACAGAGAGCGAGAGAAGGAGGGAAAGAAGGAGGGAGGAAGTAAGGGAGGATTAATAATATGATAATAATAAATCAGACAGAAAACCCCCTACTTTTGCTCAGATTTGTTCAACCATAGCCCTATAGACTACAGAGATCAGCAACCTGAGAGAAGCCCCAAGGGTTGCATGGATGGCACAGAACAGGATGTTGCTCTGCTTGATTTGTTAGGCTCACAGATGGTGGCTGTTGAGAGCACACTCCAGAACAACTTGTACAGTACAGCAGCAAGGCAAGCCACTAATCATATACTGCTCAGTTAATCAATCATTCACCTAAGAAAGAACAGATGGCACAATTCATAAAGCATCAACTACAAGTGTACAAAAGGGCTCATCAGTATTTCTGGCCTATCCTTGCAATCTATAAAATGGACTTCTTTGGCTTCTAGATTGACTAGATGATCACCATCAAATTGAATTCACTGGCACACTTATCTCTTCTGAAAGACAATTTAAAATGAATACTAATAAATTCATTACCCATAAGCTCAGATAAGAATGAGAGTCAATAATAAAAAATGTCAAGTTAAACTACATAAACTTTGGGAGTCCCTGTAGGAAATTAATAGAGCCGCAGTTCCAACAGTTCTTACAGTGATGGCACAAAGTCACTGATGGCCTTAACTTGATGTTACTGCCAGAGAGACAGAAAGGTGGAGTGCTTTGTGTGTGGTCCATCAAAGCCCTAAAAAAAGAATAAGGAGACTCTGGAATTTGCTTTGGTGCCTAAGTCTTAGTGCACTCTCATGAAACCTATTCAGGCTCCTAAAATTCTGTTTCCAAACATGTCAATAATCAATTAAGTTACACGGAGTAACCTATTACCTGTCTTTCCCTCATTATTATCATGCTTCTTGCCTGTAGGTCTTGGTAAAGTAAACTGTTAGGTTCCATAAAGTAAACCCTCCAAGAAAATGGTACAAAAGGTGTGATGGCAGGAAATGTTTGCCTTTAGTGTGACAAAGTGGTTGACACTTCCCCACAGGGAATTTTACATGAAACAAACATTGGTTGAAACTTCTGAAATGAACAGGAAATCAACCACAAAGGGCAGAAAGCTAGATATTAATAATGAAATCGTGTTCATTCTTGTTCCTTCTCTTTATCTGGGAGAAGGAAGCCAGGATTAAATTATTCTCCAAGGATTAATGAAGTTTCACCATGCAGAGGGAAATAACAATCTTAGATTTCTTTGTTAAAGGCAATGAATCTGGACATCTTGTATTATTTTGTTGTATAAGAAGTATAAGTGGTTCCAGCTACAAGGCAGATCAAGCCTTTGTGTTTATAAATATCCTCAGACCTTCAGGAGAATGTATGCAGCTTTACATCCTGCCTGGATGTCATAGCATTTCCAAACAAGTAGGGTAAAATCTACCACTGGTGGTCAGACTAGATTTATCCAGCTCCATTGCCTCATCTTGAACAATGGCACAACAGCAAAAGTTGATGGGGGTTTTTTTGTTTGTTTTTGTTTGGTTTGGTTAGTTTTCTTGTTTTGTGCTTTAAAGACAGAGTCAATTAAATTGTCATGCTCTCCTGGACTCAGAGACACATGCTCTTTCAGCCCTGTGGTCCTATTAAGCCAATATGTCTTTCTCTGAACCTGAAATCTTTACAAGAAAGGTGGAAGGGGAGATTGAAACTTGAGCCATATAGTGTAATCCTTCTTCAGTCCATGTTAGAACAATTGCCCAAACCATATTACCTTCATTTTGGGAAAAATTAGTTGCAAGGGAGTACATCTAAAACCTGTGTCAAGAAGAACACAGATATAATTTGGTTTATAAGTGGTTCATTTTTCAATGTATCTGCTCTTATAAGAAGTCTTGACTCAGTATCACTGGAACCTGGATGTACCAGTATTTGGGAACATATTTATTCCAGATACTATGTGGAAACTACTAAGATGTGCCCCCTGGCTGTATATATTAAGGCTAAAAGAGAGACCGAATATGTTAATACAATTTCTAAATCCATAAACTGAAATGTATTTTCTTAATTAATTCATATTCTCCTCCAAACAATTACCTCTAATTTGGAGATGCAGATAAATACACTAGAGTAAAAAAGATGTTAACATTAACCTGTAATGTAACTTCATCTGTCAAGTTACATTTAGATCATGAATCTTTTGGTAAGTCATAAGTATATGTCTGAAAATATCTTTTTCCAGAACTTAACATTGCTCAAAAGTAATAATATCGAGGATTTAAAAAAAAAATTTTTTTGCATTCATAATAATCACTGTAGTCACCAGAAAAATGTGGCTAACTATTTTGGTGAATAATTATTCCATTAAAAACTAGCACAAATGTACTGTTGTTGTTAATAATAGTAGTAGTATTATAATAAATCATTCAGCAAGGTAAAATTTAGTTTGTAATAATAACTAATTTTGCAACATTTGCTATTTCATGCAGCTCATTCACCTCTATGACCATTGCTTTTAATGCTAATGAAACCAGCTAAAAAAAAAGGTATTGCTGATATATCCCTGACTGTATTTTAGCTGTGAACAAAAGAAAATAGAGATGGATTTTCAGAGTATTTTCCTTTCTTCATTTTTTTACACTTCAATCTTTTTCCAGGTGCAAGTACCTTCAATTACAGATTCCTTCTAATTGCCTAACCGCACTTTGCAAATCACTCTCAATGAAAGCACATTTTTCACTGGTTCTTTTACCAGCTTAAATACCAATAGTCACTGAAGAAACTGATCAATAGTATTATTTCCTTCTGCCACACCAGTTCTGCCCACCAGGGTCTCTGCTCCAGAAAACTTATGTGTTATGTTATTGCCCTAGTCTGAGGTCTATACTGACTAGAGTAGAATAAATGGGTGATCATTTGTATAAAAGAGAAACAGATTTCTCATTGATTTTTAAACACTCGAACACTGGCCTAACTGCAGTGTTGTATTTTGGCTTCTGGATTTAGGAAGACCAATTTCTGTTACCTTGACTTCTCACCCAGGAAGCTTTCAGGAGCAGATCTGAACTGGTTAGAATCAACATCCACAGTTCAAAATTTTTTAATACTTTGTGATGCATGAGTATGTATTATTGTCCCTATGTGTGCTCCAGTAAGGTCACTTAAATATATTAATTTTTAAAAATTAAAAATTTAAAAAGGAAAGAAATGAGTTTACAATAAAAATAAGTCCAACATAAAGTTTTTTTCTGGAATAAGATACTCTTGTTTAACATTGATATTCAATTCAGGTTTTGCCTTACTGAAATTTAGTCACAGGGCTACTTGTGTTTTTCTTCTGCCTAGAGATGAATGAGAGCCATGGAACGCTTGTAGGGAGTTGATTCAACCCTGCTTAAGATGAGTGTCTCTCTTTTCTATTAAGGATGCAAGAAATGCTATCTGTTGTGTTTCCAGCTGGGTTATAATTTAAAACACATTCCAAAGAATGTTCTGGCCATGTTGCCACTTATTACCCTTCCTGCTCTAGGATGAGTGGCTGTACATGCAGAAATACAAGACTATTTTTTCTAAACCATTTCAGGAATGCAGTTTAGCGATCATGCTATAGCTGCTATATTCTTTTTCATTTCACATCTCTCTGCCTTTTTTTTCCTGTATCTTCTTCCCCCGTTTTCATCTGCCCAACACAATTCTAAGATCAATTGAATTCATGACATGTACTCTGATACAGCCGTGAAATATATGGTATTTCTGTCTTGTACCCCTACTTGTACTATAACTGAGTACAAACCTGGAAAACTTGGAAAATCAGCAGTCTAGATTAACCATCTGGGACATAGAGAGTGTTAAGCATGTAAGCACAGGCAAGATTTGGGCAGACTGGATTTTACTCTCGAAGGTCATGAAGACAAATATATTTGCAATAGGATGCTATGTGGGAAAGATGCAGAGCATCATTTTGTTTCTTTATGGAACTATTAATTACTGTCACTTTTATATGAGAGAAGAGACAATCTATGTACTTCACATTTATACAATCTTTCTTTGGCTCCAAAGTACCAATTAATGCACTCTAACCATCATACTGTAACTCCTAACTGTCTTTTCAAGACACACCTGTCTATTTTTCATTTGCTTTGCATAATATGAAGACCAGTTCGACTCATGGCAAACGTCTTTTATAAGCTCCAGGAAGTATCCATATCTATCATGTATAATGTATCACTTTTTTTATTAAAACTCAGTACATTTGAAAAATTTATAAGATGCTCATACATATCCTTTTTATTAAATGTGTTACTTTACATATAAGACACTGTAATACCTTAATAAACCTTTTTTTAGATACTTACAAAAAAAAGAGTAGCTGGTAATTCCCTGTTTTATAAACCTTCTCATCTGTCTTCTACCTTAAAACTGGATAAATGAGAAGAATTTCTGTTGTATCAGTTCAGATTTTGTGCATCAGTTATCTGATTCATCAGCTACCCTGAGACAGAGAATCCAGGTATCCTAGAATGCTTCCTGCTGTCTAGCACCCTGGGCTCTATAGGACCGTTTATGTTGATATTTTCACAAAATTTGGGTCTTAAAGTTAAAAAGATGTGTTTAATAAACATATAAAAAAAATTAAAAGTGACATTATCTCTATTTGATGCAATACTGTATGTATATTTGCTCTGAATACCATTTTTAATGGTATTTTAAAAATTTGTTAATTTTGCTCTTTTTTGAATTTTTTTAGTGTTTTCTCAGATTCCACAGACTGAGTATCAATATCCACCACCCATTAGGTGTAGCATCAGCACTTGAGAAAACTGTTAAACATCAGAAATACTCTCTATGTGCAGGTGTTTCAATTGAGGCTGAATTAAGAATGGATAATATATTCTGATGTTGTTAAGTTTATTGCGTATTCTGGCTAATGCATATCCAGAAGGATATGGACATTATTCCTCCTGCAGTGTACCATAATAGAAGACACCTTTGCATATTTAGTACTGAAAGATAGCATGTGGTTGTTACTTAGAGGCTGTTTAGGTGAGGGGAAAAGTGTCATTAACACTAAAATCTGTGTTTTCTTTTCCCTGGCTATTAACTAGTGGGCTTTTATCCCCAGCATTTCTGTAGGCATGGTCACCATAGTCAATGCGATATTCATATAGATTATGCGAAGTTTTAATGTGAAGATTTTGGAAGGGGTGTTATAATTCTCTGCTTTTCAAATCACATTTTGGTAAGCATATTTATAAGGAGGCTGAACTTTGATTTCCTTAATGTCATGCATAAAGCGAAGTTTAAAATTAGTGTGATCTTACCCAGAAATGCACTTTAATAAAAGAATGATACTGAAATTCCAATTTATTTGAGATTTAATAAAATAACACTCATTATATAATTACTGATTATGCAGAAGCCACAATCCTGTCATTATAGTTGTCATTATAGTTTTCTTCAGACTTTAAGAATTGTTTTAAAAATAATTCCCAAACTGTAGGTGTTGGGATGCTTACTTCTACATTATTCCTTTTCTTAAACAGCTATCTTAGTTGAAAAATTATTTCGTTTTGTTTTTTTCCTAAATGAGAAAGTTGTTTAGTTAGTACCAGTTAAGAAATCATAGATGTTGAAAACTTATTATCTGACAGTCAATCCATCCTTACAAACGTAGCTGTCCCTCAAGATATTTGACTTTGACTTATGCTCCCAGTTCAAGAAATAAATATACTGAAGGTTGCCTTTCTAACCACTGAATTAATCTGTAACCATAGAAACAGCTGAACTGACCGCTAACTGGGATATTCATCCTGATAAAGAGCTCACCAATTCTGCAGAGGCCTGGCTGTTTCAGGTTCGACATTTCACGCCCACAGAAAATGTAACTGACTCTCAATATCATTATGTTCTAGGAGAGAGAAAATACATGTATCACCATGCATTCTCTCGAGATACACTCCTCCCGTCACTGAGTTAAATAAGATTTCTGCCTTTTCACTTTCCTCAAATGTTCCTAAAGTACAACAGTGCAAGTTTTGAATATGAGAATTTGTAACATGAGGTATATTCCAGAGTACTTAAGTTTGTGCTCAAAACTGAAAATGAGTACTTAATTAATGAGTTTCTATCAAGATAGACATGTTTCTCTTTACATTCTACCGGGTTTCTGCTGAGGACTTTTTAAGGCGATAGATTTAAAATCTAGCTCAAAAACCAACCCTTGTTGTTCCATTTCAAGGAGACCTGGGGTTCAGGAGTGGCCAGTTATATGGGATCAGAGCTCTACACTGCTGGGTGCTGTTACTCAGGTTTGTTCCTGGAAAAAAAAAAATTAAAAGGTTTTATTTTGGTTGGTGTGGGATATTTTTTTTGTTTGACTGTTGGGTTTTGGGGATTTTTTTAAGACAGAACTGTACATCTATTTAAGGAACACTCCTCTTTAGAAGATTTGTCTGTTTGTTGGTTTGCTTCTTTTACTTAATTCAGATGCTTAATTAGAGATGTGCTGATTTTTGGATGCAGACTTTTTACTGTTACTTAAGTCTCCGAGATACAGAACATGAGTATATATTCATTTGTATCTTCAGAACAAGTCACATCTATATGTTTCATCATTAAGTGACAATTAAACATCTGGATTGCTCCCCAAGTTTATAAAATTAAATTTGAACTTCTGTTCAACTCAAAGACTTCAAAAATGGCAAAAAAACGAAACCAAAACGAACAATTTAAAATACTGATGTGTTTTTGGCTTCATACGGGGTTATCAAAAAAGGGCTAAATCTTGTCATGTGGTTTTACCCAGGGTCTTTTATTTTTACAGCAAGGTAAAACATGCACCTGATTAAGAAGAAAAAGATGAAGAATTCATTTGAGCATGAAGAAAAGCTGAGGAAAAAACATTAAGCTGCCAATAAGACATAAGTTTATAAGGAAGTGGTCCTCTGAAGCACCGATTTTTGTATATGTATATATGTGTGTCTGTGCCAGTAGATGTATACCAAATAATAACTTCTTAAAGTAAGAATTTTTTACAAAATTTGTTTGCTAAACAGGAAGGCTTGATAGGGCTGAAGTATCCTAAGCTGTCTTTAGTTTGCAGGAAACTAACCAGTAGTTCTTCCCTGTGGGTGTGTTTTTGAAAGTGAGTATGGGCACTTCTTTAAATTCTGTTGGTTTGGGGAGGAAGGAAAAAGTGGTACAGGAAAACAGTGTTACTGAAAAAAGAAGTCTCCATAAATAATTGAACAAAAAATAAATACCAATGATATTTGACAATAAGCTTGGTTTTGTCCTGAACTCTCAAGATCCCCAGAGTTATCTTGGTTACAACTATGAGATATAGAGGTTGTGGGAAACTTCACTGTTGACATGAAACTATAAAAAAAAAATTACTAGGAGGCATTTATTTTATCTGTGTGGGAGATATAAACCATCACTGAATGATGGACTTTAATTTGAGTTTGCCAATATTAAAGAATGGTCTCTAATACCAAAATGCATTCTTGAAATTTCTCACTCCCTTGAGTACTTTTGAAAGGGGTTTAATGAGATACACAGCATGAGACTGGTTCTCTTACTCTGATCTCTAATTTGATGCTTCCAGTTTTTCTTACTCTTGTGACTTTTGATGTGAAATGAAGCCCTGTGCAGGTCCTTTCCATACATGTCACACCCTAATTGTCAGTCATACGATGCAGGAGTTTGAGATTACTTTTCTTTAGGTTTTGGTTTGTTCTATTTTGCTTGCTTGTTTATTTTATTCTTTGCTTTGGCTTGTTTGTTTCTTCAGTACAACCAAGTGAAAAATTTACCCCTAAAAGGATGACCTAGAAAATATTTATTTATTGTTTTTATAATTGAAGTTATTAACCAAAGAAACAGGCCTTTTTGGTTTACATGAAGTTAACAGTTCTACAGTGTACAGAAACACAGAGCATGGGGTCAAAGACAAAATTAAGTTCACCAGTTTTATACGTATGTCTGCAGGTCATAAAATCAATCAGGAGACTGTCAAAGCTAAAGAGAGTAAAAAAATAAGAGCAATAAAATTTTTAAAAGTGGGGTTGTTGTATAGGTGCCTAACAACTACTCCACTAAAGATAAATATTGTTGGCTTATTGTGCTTATTTGAACTTTCAGAATGTGGAGTGTGCAAAGAGCTCATTCTGGTAAAGGAATGGAAATCCCACAGAATGTATCCACACAAGTAATGAACGCAAGAGCAGCCTATTCAGACTCCCATGTCCAAGAAAAATTCCTGATTATCCCAAGAACTTTGTTAACAATGTGAAAAAATTTTAAATTTTAGTTCTTATTGGATGTATACTAAATAGAAAGAGTAAAATTTCAGAGTGGAGAGTAAGGGTTGGTTCCAGGATTGCTTCCAACAAGGAATTTGCGGGAGCAAAGGGTAACCACAAAGAGAAAGAAAAACTCCCCGTTACATGTCATACATAGGGCAAAATCCTTCAAGACTCAGGCATGATCAACAATTAGCCGTCAGCATCTCATTTTGTCTAAGTAATCTGAATTTCCAAGGGGCAATCTATTGCACTTATAGTCACAGTTAAGGCCTCAGTGAACCAGAAATTGTAACCTGTTACCTGATCATGCTTTGATATGCACTTAATTTACCAATATTTCTCAGCAGGTCTGAAATATTCCATAGTTAAGTTCACTGACTGGCAGCATTTCAGACCTGTGTGAATGTCTGAAATGTCTCTACTATTACATTTTCATAGATGTAACATGAATTATCTGCACTTTGCACCTTTTGTTTTGCTAGTGCTCATGATTATTTCAAAGTAGCTAATCTGTAATTCAAACAATAAATTTTAAAAAAAGATTTAAAAATATTCTTGTATAGCCTCTGGCTGTAGCAACATCATTTGTTCCCAAGCCCTTCTTTATTTGATCCATCATTTAACAGGGAACACGCTTACACAATCACAGAATATTCATGACCATGCTACTCTCTCCTTGCTCAAGCAGAGTACTACCAAGAGGTAGTCCTGGTCTTTACTTTTACAGAACTTTTTTGTTTTAGTTTTATTCAGTTTGGTTTGTTTTTATCATACAATATTGTTACTGTACTAGTGACTCTTAGTTACTAACTATTATTCAGAGCCTGTTTCCCCCTTTTTACAAATATAAAAT
This sequence comes from Oriolus oriolus, assembly GCA_013400235.1. Taxonomy (NCBI): domain Eukaryota; kingdom Metazoa; phylum Chordata; class Aves; order Passeriformes; family Corvidae; genus Oriolus; species Oriolus oriolus. The sequence goes on along the minus strand of VXBT01005405.1, from coordinate 252,061 downwards.
TGCAGGAATAGAGAGCCACAGGATAGCAGTCTTCATTTTTCAATAGATTTGCTATCAGGAAATAAGGAACATAGATTCTCCTCTTGTATCTACTACATCACTCAAAGAATGAAATACTCATTAAAAATCTACAGCGTCATCCACAAAATCTGAAATTGATATAGAGGGAGTTTATCAGAACATAATTCAGTGGTTTTAACTACAAAAATTCCTCATCTATTCTTAGGTGCATATCCTCAAATCTTGGAAAATAATTAACTGGAAGTTCTATAGGGAGCAATAGCCCTCCCTGTACAATAATCCTTCTTCTTTATGCCTTTAATGAGACTTGGTTCCTCCTGGAAAAAGTAACATTGCTGAACTTGCTTAAACTCGCTAGAACTTCACTACTCTAGATACCATCTTCGAGACTGTTCCATATGTGCAGCTCCTTCATCCTCTTTTGCCTATTACTGTGTGGTGAAAGGCTGGGCAGGCTATGAAGCTTTTTTCTCACTCAAGCTTTTGACTTTGCGGTATGAATAAAATATTTTGTCACAAATCCTTCTTTCTTTTGCATCTTTTGAAAAAAACAAAATCAGAAAAAAATCGTCATGTGATTTTTCCATAGTGTTGTCACAATTAAGATCACAGTTACTTGAGCTGGAAGTACAAATAGTTGCTTATTCATGAGTAAACTGTAGGAATTGAAGAACCTACTGTCCCCACAGATCAGTTCCTCTATTTGCCACCATTCTTGTGCCTACAGCTGAGTTGTATGTATCAGCTGTATTACACAACTTGAATTCATACTGTTGCCTTACCCGGATCTTAAAATTGAGAACCAAACATGGTTAAGGGCGAAAAAAGGGGTTTTACCTCAGTATTTATTTAAGGATCCTTAGATGCTCCGAAATGGACATCAAAATGCACCCCGAAAATGCACACATACAATACAATGCATATACAACTATAGGCCTTGCAAATTAGCATGTCTATCAAAGATTCCCCAATGAGAGGCTCGAGTGAACCCCTTGTCCCGAGGAACCTTCCCCCTGGATGGGCCTATCTTTGTTTATAGAACGTGTTCTGGAGAGGACCTTGGTGTCTGACCCCTAACTGCGAGGCTTCCAGGATGTTTGGTCTCTTGGCTTAACAGAATATTGGGTCTAGGCTAAGTTATCAAACTGAAGGAATTATAAGTATGTGGGCTAAAAGCACTAAGAATACATAAAGGCTATATAACAGGGTATATAAAAGGAGTATAAAAGAAAAGGCAAAAATCATCATGGCATCAATATCAATAAACCCATCACAGTACTTTTATCTGTTTTAATTGTAGTTTCAGCTACTTGTACACAGAAGCAGACATTTAAAGGCTTCACTCATGGGGCAGTAACAAATGACCATGGAACAGTAATGGTTTCTGCAGACATTTTAAAATTATCCCAAATATATGTCCTAATTTTGTGAATGAGAGATGAATGGCAAGGTATCTTTCTGAGTGAGTTTTCTGGACTGTGCTTACATAGTTTTTTGCAGTAAGTCAGGGTAATTCTGTCTGTGCTCCAGGCCAATGATCATCCACACAGAGCAAGAAGTGCAAAAGGGTACATTGACAAACCTGACTGTCTAGGTCCTGTTCCTCAACAATGCTTCTAGGTCAGGCACATTGCCATACAACTAAATGGTTTCCAGGTGCTTCAAAGTATCAGCAGATTGATTTCAGATCTTTTTGGAAATGAGTAAGACTCAGCTGCACCTGCTTGAAAAAACAGGAGTTTATCCTTAGATACCACTGCTGTCCTCTCACATCCATTCCCTGTTGCTGAGGCTTCCTGCCACTGTTCTGATATAAACTTACATTCTGCAGGTCTTTCTCTAGCCTCTGCATACTCTGGTCACTGTGCCAAATCCTAGCTACTATAGATTTGCCTTTTATTACGTCCGTATTTCAACTGGCGCATGACCAACATAGGCAAAGGCTTTTCTGAACTACTTCTCCAGTTCTGTGTTATTTTATTATGACTTCAGGACTTCGTCCGTGTCTGATTTTTCCTCCTCCCCATTTAAGAAGTGAGGAGAGTAAAATATGCTCTGATTTCATAGATACTTGAAGATACTATTTTCAAAATCTAGTGGATCTCTTTGCACTTGTGGTAGCTGATGTTATGCTATGATATTTAAATTCAGGTGGGTTTTTTTTTAATCTAAAAAAAGGGTTTTCATTTAGTCCCTGTTTCATGGCATAAGGATGCTAAAACTATTTAAAACTCTCTAGACTGATGCTTCATAGATATGGCAGATATAACTGGTTTTATTCAGCCTTGTTTTTCTCTTAATATGCCTGAGTTATCTGCATTTAAATGCACTGAATTTTCTTGAAGCATACATCTTCCACAATTTTAAATAGTTAATGTTTAAAAAAGTTAAACTGGCAAACAGAGCAGAAATTTTTAATATAGAAATATGCAATAAAATGGGGAGTTGCTATTATCATGGACCCTATCTCTGTAATTTTATAGTAAATAATAATCTCCTTTAAGCAAAAAACTACTAAAGTTATGGCAGAATGAGAAATTTACATTTGATGCATATTTTCATATGTGCACATACACATGCATACATGAAGTTATCAATGTTCATAGAGAAAAAAAAAATCCCAACTTCTTATATAGAACTATAGAGCAGCACATGAGTTTGCATATTTTTAAGAATTCATGACTTTTCTAAGATGTACTAACCTAACTTTGAACTATTTTCAGAATTAAAGCTAAAAGTTCATTTCTCAAGTAAATGGGGAAAGTACATGTTAGATGTATTAGTTTTAACCCTCCTATCTCCTCAGAATGGGACTGATCTCATTTGCAAAGTTTGATCATTCTTGTTCGTATCTAAGAAGATTCCCAAAGTGTCCTTGTATAGGAGCAGCAGACAATGAAAAAAGAGGGGTTATTTTAACACAGCTCCTGTTGAATTCAAAATAATTTTTCTTTAAGTAGAAATTGCTTAACTTCTCCTATTTGCATCATTATGAATATATTTTCCTCGTGTTTCTACTGTAATTTTCAGAGGTCAATGGCAAAAATATGCAAATACCAGAAGTCTGTGTTATTACCTCATCAAGAGTGAGAGCCTGAATTTTATTTCAGTGACTTTCATATGCAATTAAAGCTCAACTTTCTCAACAGGGTTATAGAATGTTTAATTAAAAATTAAGCACATGGTAGCCAAATACAACACACCAAATCACATGAAAACATCGCTACCTTGTAGCCTTGCCTTCTAAAATTGCTGATAAAGCATGAAAGGGAATTTTGACTTCTCACCTTTTTGTTCTTCAAACCAAGGAATTTGTTGCTTGTTCACTTCAGGAAGATTGGTTTCAGGCTTAAAAAGCAAAGATCTGTATTATGCAAATAATACTTTATGAGTTTTGCTGTTGTTCTGTTTTTTTCTGCCAAGTGATCAAAGAAAACTAAAGAGGTGATCAATGGTCCACCATCAAAGCAATTAGTAGTAAATTACTCCATATTCATCAAGTTATGCGTACACTGATATTCACAGGTGGTGTGGCTTAATCCCAGAAGGCAGCTAAGTATCACTCACTCACTCCAACAGCAGAATGGGGAGGGGAATCAGAAGAGCAAAAGCAAGAAATTACCCATGGGCCAATATCAAGATAGTTTACGATAGCAAAAAAAGCAGTATGTACAAGCAGAGAAAGAAAGGAGTTAATTCACAAGCTCCCTTTGTCAGGCAGATGTTTAGCCATTTCCAGAGAAGCAGGGCTTCATATGTTAACAGCAACTTGGGGAGAGAGATGCCAAACACCCCCTGCTTCCCAATTGCCCCACATTTTGCTGTAGCCATGTATCCTCCAAGCCAAAGCAATGCTTAAGTGTGTATTATATACACAAGGAGATTACACCTGCCTTCACTGTTCCACCAGGATGCAGGGTAGTTTGATTTTGCTTTGGTCGACTTCACTGCCAGAGAAGCTGAATGACCTTTGGGGTAAATGGGAAATAGTGCTGTTCACCTGGCACAGACCAACTTGTCAAACTGTGAGAGCTGCAGTGCACATCTTAGCTCTAAGGTCTCAGGCCCTCCAAAAAAACAAAATTAGGGGGCAATTTAGGAAATAAGAACCAAGAGTATATCTGCATAGTACCAACTTCTAAATCAATCTCTATTTGAGATTGTCTTACACTGCCATCTTAAAAAATCTTGTTATAATTATATCTAACATGTTCTAACATGAATATATTCTTTGAATGTTTTATGATATTATCTGCTTCCATGGTCTCTCAGGCAGTGTACTTGGTGTCAACTATAGTTTTAAATCCTAACAATAATGAAAAATATCGCACATTTTTTGTCTGCAAAACAATAATTGTCAGCTGCTCTCAGACTGTAACTCAAGACAATTAATTGGAAGACAAAAAATTGCTTTTTCTTTCCCCTGCTGCCAGAGCTGTAAACTCTTTGCCAAATTGCCTTTATAAGAATTTAACTTCCCTACTGATTAGTTTGACTCACATTAATTTAAAAAATACCTCCACTGCAATTTACTAGGCTATAAAAATATTGCTTTTCCTAGCATGAAGACATCCTGGTTGATATTTTATTTTAGTTCAAATATTTTAAAAATAAATAAATGGATTAATTAATAATTCTGAAATCCCAATAGAAAGAATATTTCTGTTTTATTATCTTTTCATCAAAATATCCCTGCGGTATCTTAAAGTAGTTTTTAAGAGCAAGATTTTTTTCACTCCCCAAAACCTGTTTTAGCTACTAAACTTATGCTTACAAAGGAAGAAAGTGTTCCACTTTAGATTCCAAATTTCAGCTACATTTTCTATTTCATTTTAAGACTAAATTAGTCCCTTCTAACTATATATAGAAGGGTATAGAAGAATATAAATCTTGTTTCCTGCCTGGTCTTTTTTTGTTTGTTTCCTTTTTTTTATTTTTTTTTTTTGGTCTAATGTTTTAAATTAGTCATTGACAAATTCAAACAGGCCATTGGAAAAATGTGTTCATCTTTGTGTAATACTAATAACTAGTACTTTGGAATAACTAGAGGAAGGACAGTGGAGAAAATTCAAACCATAGCTCCTGATAAAGGAATGCAGGACAGATTCAAATGATTTGATGATTAATAAATGATTTAACTTTGTTATTCAAAAGAGTTGGTAGAGGCACAGATATACGGAAATTACAATTTTGGCATGCTAAAACCTTTGGAAACTGATGAGGGAGGTCAGCTAAAAGGAGTGATGGGCTCATTAGTTTGAACTGTAGGCTCGGAGTTAAACTGGTGGCTTTGGCTGGAACTACATTGCCAAGCAGAAGGCAGGGGAGGGAAAAGGGTATGGATGCATTGGGGGACCAATGGAGAGCTGATAAGGCCAATGGTTAGTTCAGGAGCTCACCATGTGGTATCTTTTTTCAGTGATGTGCTAAACTGGCCAGTCTCTTCTTTATGCTGAAGATGATGTAGTGTTAGAATTGCTGTTATCATTTTTTTAGGAGTATTTTGTTTCTTCTAGAAATACTACAGTAATAGATCCAAGAGCTTCTCTTTCTTCTTAAGAGACAATGCAGTTGATTTGTAAATTTTTAATGTCAAGCTAAGGTGTTTCTATGAATAAAGCACAACACATTTTGCTGTCCTTTAAACATATTTTGACTGGTTTCATTATCCTGTGTTTACTACTTATCAAACCTGACTTGTAAGTAGCAGTGTACTTCATCACCAGCAAAGCTTGCATTAATAAAAAACTTATGAGTCTAAAATGATAATTACCACAATCTAATGAATCACATAAATCATTTATAATGAAGGGAAATAAACAATGACTCAGAAATGAACACATTAATAACTTGGAGTGTTTTTTTTCCAAAAGCAATGAGTAGTTTAATTTATATGGTGTGTCCATAGACAGTATAACTGGAATCTTATCACTGAAATAATTAGTAGTTAATCTAAGGGGATAAACGTATCTAGCAGAGTCCAAATTGAAAAATGGCTATTAAAATTATCATTAAACTAAGAACATTACTATAAAATTATAGTAAATGGCCAACAGGGTTATAAACAAAATGCAAAGTCTTCAAGAGATCATTTACCAAACATAACGTCTTTTGGTCCCTCATCAAGGACCCTACCCAACAAAATTATTTTTAAAAAGTTCCTAAACGGAAAATGGAACTCATTTAAATTTAAAAATGGCATTTTTGCAAGAGAGAAATAATAACAAAAAGAAACCCTGTGATTTTCTTTGCCTAAACTTTTCATTTAGGTATGTTGGATGAGTATGACCTGGGTATGACTCCAGACATTGGAGGTTTTGGCTCAGGACCATTATCATGGTGCTTCAGAGCAGCACCTATCTTTCTCAGTGAGACAGAGATGAAAACCAAATACCTACAACTATAGTAGTGATGTTGATCAGTTGGTGGATTGCATTTCAAGTGTTTGTTAATGTATCTAGAGAAACTAATTTCAATGTATATGAAATAGTGACTGAATTACACACTTATGAATATTTGGAACGCAAAAATAAAGTAGAAGAATATTTTAAGTACCTTAAAAGATTCTAATATACTATAGTAGAATCTCTAAACCAAGAATAGTATAAGATTGGTACATTACATGCAATAATTTAACATAATATTTTAATTTATAGTAAATGATAAAATTATTGTATATTTGGTACACCGAAAAAAATCTATCTTCTGATTCACTCGGGTTTTGAATATTTATGAATATTTATGAATATTTACGAATATTTATTATTAGATTTACTGTCTTCTATTTTAGCTATAAATATTTATATATATATATACCACACATTACCATTTACTTGAAATCATAAATGAATTACTGGTTTTCCAGTTCAAATTAGATAGATGATCATAATATTTAACTAAGTTGATCTGTTAGGAAAAAAACCACTCGGATATTATACATATATATATATGTGTATATATATATATATACATGTATGTTCCTGGTGATTGGTGAAATGTCACAGGAGCTGATTTTCACTGAGGCAAGTCACAGTTGGACATGTTGAGAAATTTCAGGGATCCTGGAGACCATGAGCAAGGGCATCAGGGCAACTCTGACATTTCTGTCACTTCAGTCAAGACTGCAGGGGGTGAGTAAGCAAATGTAGGCAACACTCAGAAGCCTATAAAATGTGGAGATCTGGAGTAACTAAGAAAATCCCAGAGAAATGCATTACATTGTCACTAGTCCAGTTTAGACAAGGTTGATTTTGAGCTTACACTGAAGTAATGACCACTTCATTGTGTCTGCTTTCCAGTTCCCAACACCCAGCCACCACCTGGCAGCCTTCTGAGTTGCTCAGAACAAAGTATATCAAGGTTCTCACTGGGTATAGAACGTTCTTGGCAGCTAGTTTTGCTTTTTCTACATGAAAGAGTTCAGCTCTTTTGTCAGAAAAAAAAATCAAAAAATAAACAATACTCTTAGTTATTTAAAGTTAAGTGATTAGGTTATTTAAAGAGAAAGTGTACAAAGTATTGGATTGTTTTTCTTTTTGCATTTTTCTTTGAAGGTATTTAAATACTGGGTCCATGGTGTTAATATAAAAATATAATATAGGGGATGCTTTTCTTTTTCCTTCCAGCACTGGAGGAAACTTCCTTGTAATAGAGAAGAGTACTGAAATCCAGAATAAAGGTCTCAGCTTACAGGGCATCTGAGTCCCTATGTTTGAGCACCCAGTAAGTGTCAACTGATAGATTAAAACTGGCAGAGAAGAATGACTGGCAACATGTTCAAACAATTGACGAAATACAACAGGGCATGTCGTTGTTTGTGAAATTCTTGTGACTGCCAGGTGTCATTCAGGTTTGCACTCGATAACTCACAGAAAACATTACATTTTTTCTGCTCAGTAAGAAAATATAAAATTGTCTCTACACTCACAGTTGCCACCATTAAAAGTAATAATGATCTTTGAATTCTATCTAAGTTATTTTTGATATCAAGTAGCCTAATGAAAGCTGACTGTCATTTCTAACACACAGTATTTCTGATAATAAATGCAACCATGCTTGTGAAAAATTAATTAAGATAAATACCAATCATGTATTCCGTTATGTCAGTATAAAAATTTTGAAAATAAAATTCACATCTGCTCAACAGACCTCAAACTGACTTAATTGTGTACAAATAAACTTTCTGTGAAACTTCCAAGGACACAGTTTATTTTGACACTGATGAATAAGACATATACTATATTACAATTATGTCTACAGTTTACTTTAAAGATCTGTCCTTATTTCTACTTTTTGGATAAATTAATATTGTATCTAAATCATGAGACCTGATCAAACAGGAGCATGATGATTCAGTCATACTTTTTCTTATGCAGTTCTGTTACACTACCCCATAGATGAAATGTCCTAAAAATAAGTTATTTCTTTGCCTTGTGACATGCCATTAAAAGACTATATAAATCATATAGTACCGAAAAGCTTGGTGTCTGATGCAGCCATGGAGCTGTCATGTTACTTTAAATACATCTTCACTATTTTATTAATCACTTTTAATGATTTCTGCACTTTAAAGAACACACACTTGTTCCATACTATATGCTGTGGGGAGAGGCAATGTCACAAAACAAACTGTTCATAGGAATAAGAAGTATGATAGTAGCTTATTTTTGAACTTTTGGATCTCTTTAGAAATTACAGACATCTCACAGTTTCTGTTACGTGAGGACCAGATGGCTCTGCTTTGGGATGGTAAGACACACAATCCCGAGACAGCATTCAGCAGATGTCTAGGCAGCAGCTCCAGCTGACCAGACAGGTTTGCTCTTCTTTCACTTCACACAAACAAAGCCAGGAATGATGCAAGACAATGGAATAAGACATAAACACTGCAGCTACTGAGTATAGAGAAAATTATGTAAAGACTTTAAGCAAAAAAATAAAAAGTAAAATTCAAACCTGAAATCCACCATATTTGGTTGGATTTTTTTTTTATGGAGGGGGGAGAAATGGAAAGGGTAGGAAAATAGCATAAGGAAAGAAGCAACTGGATTTTCTTTCTTAATAAGGAAGAAAAATCTTTTGTTCTGATACAAGTGCTTATTTCCTTATCAACTACAATAACTGAATTTGATAAACATGACTGTTGCTTTAACTAGAAGTACACTGTTTATGTCTACATAGTGTTCTGACTAGATCTCCAGAAATCCTAAATGAACACAAGTCTACTGAACCGAATAGCTATGTGTCGTGAAAGCCTCGTACACTCACCATGCTCCTATTGCTCTGTGCTTTTTCATGGAAAGAAAAAAGAGCATCTTCCAAGGACAGCTGACAAAATACTAGTGTAAATAAGCAGAGGAACTGTGGTTTTGAGATGGCCTACAGGAAAATGCTTTGAGAATGTTGATTGGAAATATGGGAGGGAGAATATTTCAAACATGCCTCATATATTCAAAATGCAAGTTGTTTTTTCTGACATGGAGTGTAATACTGTTTTTCCTATTCTCACAAAATATCTCTGTGGTAGACCTTATTTCACTGGCAATCCTGCTGAAAACCCAGTGATGAAAGAATAATGGGTGATCAGCCATTTTCTTACTCCTATTGTTGGTCCCTCCAGAATAGTCTGAATTTTTTTTTGCAATACCTCTACAAAATTGTGCAATTTTCTATTGCTGTCTTTGAGCCTCAGTTTTCTCTGTAATAGTTTGAAATCATTTGTTAGCAGTAAGCTCTTATTTGCACTTTTTTATTTTTAAGAAAATTAAATCGCTCTTGAACTCTATATCTTATTGCTAAATTGCCTTATAAAGAGGGATCATTGCAGTCAGACTGGTTTCAGACTCCTAAGCCATCTGTTGTTAGTGGTGTTATACACATAGGATTTGATCTTCATCTCTCATGTGCAGACACATATTACATCATCATGACTAATTCCTAAATTCAAAGTAACAACCCATCCTGACAGTTTACATCAGTAGATTAGGAAGTTTTCAGATACTCTAACTGAAATGATAGAACCATGTGTGTAATTCAAGAGAAAAAGTGACTTTCTGAATGGATGACACTCTCACCAAATATATTTATAAACTATGTCTTACATAGAATTGATTGCTATTCATATTCATAGAACATTTGATATTTAATAGTCACAAGCTCCTGTAATCTATGTATATGTATTCTGATGCAGTTATCATCTTCTGATTTTGTCTGTTTAGAGACTCCCATTGACCTCAGGGAACTTTTGAACCATATATAAACAGAGATGACAAATGTGACACAGGACTGTAATAAAAAAAAATTATGTATGCATGTAAAACATTGCAGCTACAATCTTAATAAAGCATTTTCAAGGCCTGTGAGATCACATTTGCATGGACAGAGGTCAAGAATCATCCATTTCTTACATTCACTGTGTGCAGTTGGGCTTTTCACTTTTCTGGTAAATACATAACTTTACTGACACCCGTCTTTAGATCACATTTTGCTTGTCATGATTCCTTTCCTTTCCTTCCTTCCTTCCTTCCTTCCTTCCTTCCTTCCTTCCCTCCTTCCCTCCTTCCTTCCCTCCTTCCTTCCCTCCTTCCTTCCCT